>JAOTQM010000125.1:1800000-2185000 GCA_026939265.1 Oreonectes daqikongensis | reverse complement strand
CCTGTTTACACCTGCTATTAAAACCGTTTCAAGTGGTCTGATCAAAAGTGGTCTGCTGAGACACATGACTGTTTACACCTGGTAGTAACATGTCCTCTCAAATGTGTCTTGGGCTTGGAGGGTTAATGCATAATTATTTGAAAAGAAAGTTTATTTACAATGTCCAAAAACAGTAAATCCAATTTTTTAGATCAGATCGCCCAAAATTGATGTTAACTCCATGGTCTGTGTTTACAAGAAACCAAAATGTAGCTTTAAGGATGAACAGTGATGCGAGCAAAGGTTTGATGGAACTGTTGAGTCTCATAATAGTCTAGATTTCATATTTCTGCACAATTTACATTTCCAGCCTCTTTCTCTCTGTTCTATACCATCCTCATCCGCTATACATCTCAATGTCACCGTCGTTTCCCGTCTGTCTGGGGTGTTTCCTCTGAGGATCAGTTACCTTACTAGAACCCTTCTTCAGACAGATTGATTTTACCTTACGCGCCGTAAACCATCAAAATCAGTTGACAACGAACGCGCACCCTAATGACGCAGCCCCCTTCCTCACGTCTTAGCAGCTCGAAGCTGCCTCATGAGACCCGAATGACTGAGGCTATCACGCCGGCCCATTGTGCGCACGTCTTTTGGAGTTGTAAATGAGACTGTGTCTTTAAAAGTGGAGTGGAGAGGGCCGTAGCGAGGGAGTGAGAGAGGAGTGGTTTAAGTAGTGCTGACGACAGGCCTTTGATTCTGAGCATGCCCATTAGAGGGAGCCATAAATCCTGGGCTCTCTGGACTGCCTGTGTCAGCAGTCCATGGAATGAATTGATATTAAACGCGACAAAAAGCCTCTTTAATTCTGCCTCCACCAGCCTCTCTCTCTCTTCTCTTGCTTGCTCTCTCTCTCTCTCTCTCTCTCTCTCTCTCTCTCTCTCTCTCTCTCTCTCTCTCTCTCTCTCTCTCTCTCTCTCTCTCTCTCTCTCTCTCTCTCTCTCTCTCGTTCTCCAACTCTATTTCTTCTCTCTTCCTCCCCCTGTTCTGGACGGTAATTGAAAAGAGGGAGAAAAAAAGCCTGGCGAAGCCAAGCCTGTCATCATAAAAACATCTGCAATTACATCCGCTCTATTCATTATTTATGAAAGTCATTAATTAAATATTACTCGCAAATAGTAATAGCATTTTCCCCCTTTTTGCCCCCATGTTGTCTCAGAAATGGGCGCGTTTTCTGCCAAACATCACAATGCAGTTTGCAGTAAACATTTATGTTTAGACATTAAGGGCAATTATGACGATTTTGCCAGCGGATTCGTGCAGCGTCGAGCTCCCTCCGCCTGCCCCGTGAACCCGGAGGGCTCGGCCTTCGCAAGAAAAAGGGGCGGAAATCCTCATCTGCTTTGTCACCCCTCACCTCTGCGCTGGAATAATAGAGATCTTGATTCACACGAATTGCATATTCTAAAACGGCCTCCTTACTCATTTATATTGGCCTGTCTAAAAAATGTCCCATAATGAGAAGAGGAAGCGCTGTCACCAGATGACATCACCCCCACGCACGATAAAAGCTAAGCTGTGGGATTTCAGGTGCCAAATTGATAAGTTAGACCTGTTATTCCCAAAATTGTAAAGATGAGGAACCATACATCAAACAAGGGGTAACGTTCAGCTAGACATTGGAAGTGGGGTGCTGGGTTGCCCCGAGAGCGGCAGCCGGCACCAGGTACAGCTGTTTTGACTTTTTTACTTAGCAGGGCCCCTACTTGGAGGCTCTCAGCCGGTACGAGGGGCCGCGCTCACGACGCGCGCGTGATGGATCGAGTTAGGGAAAGCCATCATCTGGTTGTGCATGCGCGTGCTGAGCGAGGTGGGCCCCGCGTGATTAATGATATTTGCCTGGAGTCATCGAAAGCTAGATTTAAGTATTTCGGATTTAAAGTAACATTCATCTCTATTGTTCACAGCGAGAGAGGCATTAGTCAAATTCAGCCATGTCTCCGCAGACGACGCCGCTCCAACCCCTGGAGCACGCTGTGTAACAGTGCTGTTGTCTCACTCTTGCTTCTGCAAATTATTCATGCAATTTTTGCCCATTTCGTCTGATTATCCACAAATCACTCTTACGACTGACTTTATCATCCTGCCAGAATCATTTATTTCGCAGTTGTATTTCTGCTGAGTAAACGTTTGATGAATTGCTGTCATTACGCTTTTTTTAAAAGTGCAAATATATTCTGCCAAATATAGGACTTTGTTTATCACAATCATTTCGCGAATGGCAATATACAGTTTTTATTCCAGTGTTAAATAACAACATCCAGCCCGCTGGATCAGATGAAATCATTTGTGAAGCGAGTGAAGTCGGGAAGGCAGGTTTGTGCGTGTGCGCTTGTTTTTTTCCCTCCATATTTTGAGTTCGGAATTCGCAAGGTGAAGGTCCATTGATGCCTGATTCCAAATCCCTTGTGACAACTGAGTAATGAGATGAAATGATAGACCCGGCTTGCGTCTGGCACTGATATTTTGTAACCGTAAACGCCCTGAACTCAGCATTAAACTGACCATCTGATCCAAGACTAACAAAGATAGCCAAGGTCAGAAACTCACTCCTCCCTCTAAAGTAGTGTTTCCTTTAAGCGCCTAGCAAAGCATAATTTGTGCGCCGTGTTTCCTTCAGCTCAAATTAATCACCCGCCTCAGACGGTCGAATGTCGAACGTACCCGAGTTCCACTGACGCGAACGTGCTTTTTGGCTAGAAAGTCCGACCGCCGCCTTCTCGGATGCTTTCAAACGGACGGAGGTGAAAGAGCAAAGATTGCACCTGACTGCCACACGGCTCTCTTTCTTTACGTCTGCAGCTTTTACAGATCTGTCAATGGAAATGCAATTGCCAGGAAAGCGTTCGATGCTAAACGGGTTATGCTGGTGGAGAGCGCCGCGCTGTATTCAGCGCTGCCTGTGCGAGCTGTTTGTTTTAGGCCTAAATCGCGGCGGATAGGCTGTGTGTAAGCACGCTGTGATGAAAATACATATTCAGAATTATTCTCAGTCCAAACAAACCCTTACTGGGGACATCAAAGGGGGGGACGTTATGATCATGCTGTAAAATGAGGGGACTCGGGGGAAAATGAGTAGAAATGCGACTTGGTGTGTTTGCTTTGCATCTGCCCTTTTTTACATGCTGCTTTTGTAATGAACTAGGCTGTCTGTGATATTACTGTGCAACAGGCTTTAAAGGAATACTTCACCCAAAACTGCTATTTCTGTTGTTTACTCACCCTCATGTTCTTTTAGGTTGAACTGTTCCTTAACATAGCAACCTTGCTGTATCGGGCGGAGGTGTTTTAAGTGGCTGATCAATTCTATTGTGGATATAAAGGGTCTTTTCTCTCATGCTCACCCTTACGAGCGCTCTTCAAATGAGGGCTTTCTAATCGTAATTACACCCACGACTGTTTGGCTTGTATCAGCACTCATCACGAGCCCCTCCGGCCAAATCGCAGGATCCACATCAGAATCGCAATGACACGCATTTAATTAGAAAGTTTTGATGTTTTAAATGCATCTCGGACCGGATTGGGAGTTCTTTGAAGCGCGGCGACGCGACATTGATAATCGAAAGAAGTCTCTCTGTCAGGAGGCGCAAACAGCGAGCTAATCTCAGCTTGCGTCCTGTCATACTGACGAATGATTGCCATGCGGTTGACGTGTGCCGATAAGCATGTTACGTTATATTCTGATCGCTGTGCCGATATAGGCAGGATCACTCAATAGTAAACAGGTTTACTAATCCAAATATTAAGATGGTAACATTAATAAGTAGGTAAAGTTGTGGAGGAAAGATGCAAATCCACCTGTGTTTTGAGCTAAGTGAAGCACATTCGCAAAGATGTGCCGGACACTTTCCACGTTCACAACCCGCCACGGTAATATGATTAGTCAAAGCTATGTGTTTTCTTTTGGTTAATGCTCTTTCGGCGCTCAGAGATGTTTCTCCACTAGTTCCTCATCAAAAATTAACGGCCAAAAAAACCGTAATGATTATCGCATAGAAGTGTTGCATTATTAAGTTGGCAATGCGTGCGTTGGAGAGCGGAGAGGGTGAGGATAGTCATCAGACTGATTTGAGGCCTCTCACAGGAGGCACGGGCTGTTGTTTATGAGGATAATGAGTCCTTCATCTCACCCAATACAGCTTACAATGGGCTCATTACAATTAAAATGGCTGAAAAGCAGGTCGAGAAGAAACAGGGAATACGTATGATGAGAAATCAGTGGGAACGTTTGAAGGAATGGTGTATTAACCGGCCAGGAAGTCATTTTTAACCCCAGTGGCAGCTGAATTATGTTCCATTACTGAATTGGACCTAATGCTTTCTTCTGCAAAACACATTGCTCCTGAAGCTCACTAAGCTATTGCGGAATATTGTCTGAAACTGCTTTTTTCTTCTCCTTTCTGTTGAAATTCACCTCTGTAACAAAGTTTGAATGGATTGTGGACCGGTCAACGCCGACTTTTATACATTTATACCTCAAACTGTAAACACGTGCGTTTTTAAAAAAACACCCTCAGCCTTTCATGAGCTGCTTGGATCATCAGAGAGTCTCATTCCTGCCTTTGTATGCATCACTGTCTTCAGGCTATAAAAGAATAATGCAGTTATTGATTTGAGCATTTCAGCTCATATGTTTCCACTTCGCCCAGCTCTGCTGCCCAGATTAATTTTTGAATCTTCGATTCATGGACACATCATATAATGAATAGAGGTGATTCATGCCATTGCTTTTAAATGCTTAAATTGATATGGTTCCCCACTGGTTGATAGTGTAACAGTGTCGCGTGGTCTGCGTCAGCAGTTCTGTCTTATAGAAATATGTATCGCTCATGCTCGGGTGCAGCGTTTTCTTTTATTTACTTATGTAAACGTAATGCGTAAACGATTAATTAAAATTATATTTTACTAATATTAATTATATAGAGATTGATATTATTAACATGTTAACACAATGTCTCTATTTTTTTGGTGGAACATACATGTGTGAAAGGAGTATTTTGCAGTGTATACTGAATGTATTTTTTTGTTCAGTTTTGTTCAAATAATTGGGGCTGGAGAATTTATACTTAAAATAATGCAAAATGTGTACGATTACTATTTATTATATTTTATAATATTATATACTAGCCTTATCCATTCACACATTTTCAAGCTTATCGACAACAGTTAACCTCCTCTAGAAAATTAGATTATCAATTATTTTTGTATTTATTGCATGACTTCAGAAGACTTTGAGTGTACTCATTGCAATTGCATAAACCAGGGAATGAAATGACATGTACAATTCATGAAAACTGTTCCTTTAGCCCTAAAAACATTAACCATGGGTTTACTACAGTTAAAACAAAAAAACATGGTTACTATAGTAAAACACAAAATACACGTGGTTTTGATACACAATGGTAATCAGAAAACATAAAAACATGGTTCATTTTTGTACGGGTAGTGTTTAGCAAAAGTTAAAAATCATACTGTACAAAACTAAATGACAGAATTCAAAAAGATTTTTCATTTTCGGGTGAACTAATCCTTTAATATTACTCGTTTTATGAAATTCCCAAAGATTTGCATTAATCTTTTTGTTTTAATTCACGTCCTTGTTTCAAACTAGTTGAGGTTATAAGCCACGTTTAGGGATCTATACCATTAATCTAACGTTTACTGTCAAGTACTGCTCATAGATCTGACGGTTGCCTAAAATTATCCATCTGAGGGCATTTCTTAAAAAATGTAAGAGTCCCTGAGGGAGATATATGGACCACTTTTACACATCCAATTCAGCCTTCTTGGTCTGGAGACAGAAACAGGCTGTAGTGTTGCTGGACCAGAAACAGCCGCGCTGTAATCTGTTGTTCATTTTTACTTCATTTTTCTCCAAAGTGACATCTACTGTCCAGCAGGTGGTACCAAACATTTATCTATCCTTTCACCTATCTGTCCTCTCACACCATCCAGCCTTCAGAAAATGTAGACACTCCAAACAATGGGCTCTCCAGAGACACCTTTAGTCTGCAACACGAGTAAACACGCGGCACTGATCCAGACCAAAGGAAAAGACAAACCGTGGTGCTTTAGACACAAAAGTTTCGGTGCGGCTGGGCAAGTTTACAGTTTTTCTCCGCAGAGTTGCTGACATTTTCTTTCTGTCTACTTGCCGCACGAGTCGACATTCCCTCGGTGTCACGCATCATTTCAATCAAACACTGTAAAATGTAGGGGCTGGCCGTTAATTCTCCTCTCACCCGTTTAATGGCCGCAGCAGAAATGGAGTCGTAAAAATTCGTTCTTTTTTCTCATGTAAGGTGGAAAGGGGAGAGAGACCCTGATAGTGGGTTGGGGTGTGGGGATTTGCTTCCAACATGTGGGCTTTACTGTGCCTGTGATTTCATTTCCTGTTTGATAGCTTTCTGATTGGTCAGGTGTGAGGGTGCACACAAACATAGCACTGATGACATCACAGTGGAAGAACGTAAATTAGTTTCAAAAGGTTTTTGGAGACGTGAGACTATTAATGGTTTATATATGTCTCTTGGTAACATAAACTGCACATGCACACTTTTCTGCCCCAAATTTAACTTCCGGTACACATCCGCAAAGAAAAGAGTCCCTGCAAATTATTTCTGATAACAAGCAAAAGAAATAACAAGTAAAGGACATTGGCTCGCAAGTAAAAGTATGTCTAGTGTAGTCAGTATTATTTTGGGTTACCAGTAGAAGAACCATTACTTGGCTAAACTTAAATGCGATGAAGTTGCACAACCCATTCAACAAATTGTTTATTTAATAAAATTAATATACAATAAAAATCAATAAATTATTTATTCAATACATGTATTATACAATAAAATATTAATATACAGTAAATGAATCCCGGAAACACACACACTGATAAAAAAGTGTATATTAAATGCACCTTTGAATAAAACATAAACGAAACTTAAAAGTGGACTGTCTCTGTAAGTGTACTGTGGGTCCTTTCACAGTGAAGTCTTGGCTAAATTTATATTAGTAAATTAGTGGGATATAGCTGGCTAAGAGGGCGAGACTTCTCTCCAAACACTACAGCGTGCCAGCTTACGGGCCCGGATAGTGCTGGAGTCAGTTATTCTAATTTTGTCCCTGCTTCACTCTCTAAGCACCGCTGCCGACGTGATAACTTCATCGCTAAACAATTAAAATCTCACCTTTCATTTTCGCACATGTCGGCACAAGAAGAAAAAGCCAAGCGCAGTGTGTGCGAGTACGTGGGGATTGCACATTCGTCCATGCGTGTAATACAGCGGCAGCATTGACTGCGAGCGGAAACTGTTTGCGGAACATTTGTAAATGTGAGAGGCTTTTGATGTAGCGTTGTGAAAACACATGTTAGCGCTCATTATAGTGCTGTTCCTCAGCCCTTCATTTGTATATTCCGCTGGGCACGGGCACTGAGGAGGAGCCATCTACCCTACAGAAAGCGTGCACCCTCTCTCCACATTCCCTCATTCATCATGTTGACACCAGCGCAGCTACTTTTGTGAAATGGAGAAAAATGGTTAAGTCAGCTCTTTCCCTGAGCTTCTTGCAAGTGTGTGTGTGTGTGTGTGTGTGTGTGTGTGTGTGTGCGTGCGTGCGTGCGTGCGTGCGTGCGTGCGTGCGTGCGTGCGTGCGCGTGCGTGTGCACGTACCCCTTGGCAATGTTGTGCTTGTATGAGGAGTTTGCACGTATGATGAGCTTTGGCTGTTATGTGGACATGACATGACAAGACAGGATTTCGTGTGACACACTGATTGAATTGTATTTATTTATCTTAGTTGCAGAACTTGCTGCGTAAATGTACAATGGAGATTCAAAGCAAACGTACAGGTGCATTTAACCTGACATGATAACAATACCTTTATTCACACCTTTTATGTGTCATTATTTATTCAACCTCATGTCATTCAAAACAAGTATATGACTCTTTTTTTTCTGTGGAACACAGAAGAAATGTCTCAGTGGTTTTGTGTCCATACAATGGAAGTCAATGGGATCCAATGTTGTTTGGGCAGTAAAATATTGTCATTTTTGTTGTGCAGAAGAAAAAAGTCATATAGTTCTGGAATGACATTAGGGTAAGTAAATGATGAAAGAATATCACATACTTGGTTCTTTTTTAAGTTATAACTTTTCCTGTAGCTCAGTGGTTGGAGCATGGTGCTTGCAACGCCAAGGTCATGGGATCGATCCCAGGGTTCGCACATATTCAGAAACAGATGTATAATATAATGCAATGTTAGTCGCATCTGCCAAATGCATAAATGTAGATGTAGTTAACAAAGACTTGCAGGTTTAACAAAACAAGACAATAATTCTCCCTAGTACCCCACAGAACCTGCGTAAGTGCCCCCTGGGGTACATCTAGTGGGCACGAAATGTAATTTCTGGTTATGAAACAGAGAAAGATTGGTGGTTAACCAATTTTAACCAGTATTTCTCATACATGTGTAATCCATAAAAGAAGGATGAAAATTCAATCTGACATATTCAAGCAAATGCATTTACCTCTTAACAAGTCATAATAAGTTCAAGGAGAATTTGTAAAGTTGCAAAAAGCTAGGTGCAAAACGGCTAACCCGTTGATTACCTGATGCTGAAATCCTATGGAGGTCTGTCCTGCTCTCTTTTCTGCTCTCAATTTCTCCGTTTCGTTCCCTGTTTAGCAATATTCTCATCTAATATTGAGGTTTTATCAGATTCTCAATCTGATCGTCTAATTGAAGACTGAGAAGAACATTAACATACACGGTCTGTCACACGCTAGAAGACACAAATAAATGAGCAAATTTCCATTTCCTCGCATGTCACCTTCATTTATGCCCTGTGCGTTTCAAAAAAGACACATTTCCCCCTTCTTCTTGTGTTTGGTACTTTCAGATGTAATTTTGAACTGTACCTGCCATAAAAGACTAAATATAGCAATGCTGCTGTGATGAAGAGCGTGTCCTCAGTATGCACGTACAGTCAGCTTTACATGTTTCCAAATTTGAACTGCTTTACAGCCTCTCTACAATTTGCTGACAAATTGTTTGTTTGCGCACGCGTGTGTGTGCGCGCTAAAGAGACTATGATAGAGACATGGACCAATTACACCTCTTTTCCTTTGCGATTGTTATCTTAAGGGCTGTTGATTAGTCTTTGTTAGAAATGTTTAATCTTCATTAAAGATTTAAGGGGAGAAAAGTCACTTGAGAAATTCGGAAATTAAATATTTAATGAGCTAATTCCTATCTGCGCCTCACACCTTTACTCAGAGCTCAGTGTTTCTCATCGGCAGCGACGATCGGAGGTCATTTTCAAACCTTTTACTGAGTAGGACATTAAAATGGATCACAGCTCATTTTTCTTGTCCGTGGCTAGCGCTGCTCCGACATATCAGACTGTGAACTTTTAAAGTCTCCTTTTTTAAGGTTAAATCAACTAATTATGAGGCTTGGATTTAATAGTACCTCGAAGATTCAAAGGAAGCTGAACCAAATTATTTTGCCGGAAAGATTTTGTGCTGATTATTAGGAAGAACCATTTTAGTCAAGCATTTATTTAATTTGAGTATTTGAAGGGCAAATTCACTGAATTCTTTTGTGGGGTGTCTGGACTATTTTCAATCATCTATGTACATGGTGTTTCAGATCTTTCAATTTTGTTAGGATTAGGTTAGGTACTGTTTAATTTTTTATTTATTTATTTTTATTTATCATTAAACTATAGTAACCACAAATATACTGTACTATGGTTTTCATACTTGTACCATGGTAACTGTATTAAAGGTTCAGTTTGGGAAATTTAGCAGCCCCTATAGCGGTGAGGGGCTCACCGCTCACCCCTCTCTTTCAAAGCACTACAGTGACCGACACAGGACAAAGATGCCACGTTTTCGTTTCATTGCTGAATGAGGTAACATATTTAAGAAATGCTACGTAGAGCAGTTTGTCCGTTTAGGGATACTGTAGAAACAATATAGCGATAGATAGATAGATAGATAGATAGATAGATAGATAGATAGATAGATAGACATAGTTGTGTATATTATATTGCATTTCTGCCAATATATCCTCCTTAATATTACACATTGCACCTTTAAAACTGTTATTAAACAAAACCGAGTTTGCCTTGAAAATTGTGCTTGTTGCTGATATAGCGTTAAAGACAAAAAAGAAATACATTTTAATATCACTCCACCAAAACAAATGTTACTACACTTTTACAATAATACAATAATTTTTATTTCTGGCATGTTGTTTATCCTTAGAGCTTGAGTGATGGGTCGATGTTTTAACTCGCCACAGACGTTCCGCTCAGTTGCTCGTCCGTTCGCTGACACAGTGCGTTCGCCGCGCACAGGTTTTTAAGGCCCCGAGCTGTCCATGAGTGGAAAGGTGGCCTGCTCGCTCTTTGGCACTGTGAGCGAGACCCTGAGACTGAGGAGCTCGGACTCCCTTCGTGTCACACGGTATTTGTCACATTTCAGTGAAGTGAACCAGGAAATTTGCTGGGCCATTGCTCAGGAGAAGAGGCAAAAGAGAGAGAGGCCCTGATGATAGAGAGAGGGCGTGCGTGTATGTGTGTGTGTGAGAGAGATTGATAGAGGTGGTAGGTTCCATCTGACATTTGCTGAATTGTCCTCTTTACAGTTTGGCACCATAAGGGCGTTTGAACTCATCGGTAGTGGCTGCATGTGGACCGTATTCTTGCCTCCAGGCTGACCGCCCGGTATTAGCAATTGTCTTTCCAACTCGAAACGTGAATATTTGCTTATTAATAAATCTTAGTAGTAGCCTGACCTTCATGAAGTATCAACGCCCAACAATTGCAAGGGAAGTATACCGGGCAGGCTTCTGTCGCCGTGGCCAGAGCTGGATAAAGAAAAGGCCTCTATTGTGGGTGAGAGGCCTATTGACCAGGCCTGTTAGAGGAAGCTGCACATGTTCATTTAGCTGGTCACCCGCTCCTGGGAGGCCATTGATCTGCACAGATTGAGACTGTAATCTAGGTGATTGTAACGTATAGCGGGGTTTCATCGGAGCAAAGGCGCATTTTATCGCAGGTGGAGAGGATTCTGGGGGAGGGGATGGGGGTCTCAGGGGCAGCAGAGAAGATGGAGATTGTGGGGGATCGGCCTCTTGAAATGAGCTGAGGGCGAGTTGTTAAGTCATTGATTACTTGCCGACTGAGATTACAGGGATGTAATGGCTGTGTGCAGATAACATGGCAAGTGCTTTCTCTCTCTCTCTCTCTCTCTCTCTCTCTCTCTCTCTCTCTCTCTCTCTCGCTCTCTCGCTCTCTCAGTGTGCAGACATTTATGTGTTTCTATACCTCAACTATGTTAGTGTTTCTGAACCTCAGCTGATGATGCACACAATGCCAATAATGTGGGTTTGATTTCTAGGAAACACTTTAAGCCCAACGCATAAATTTAAACATATGTTTTTGCACTCTGTGTAATCTAAATAATGCTGTGTTAACGCCAAATGCGAATTAAGCGATTTGCACCACGTAAATTACATACGAAGTCAATGCAAAGACGCAAATAGACGTGAACTTGTGTCGGGTGTTGTGATTAATGCGTCTTAGGCCTTCCACACATTGAGTTTGAGCATGAAATTCGCACAAAGAGCTCATCGACACTTACTGTTTGACACGTCCAGACGTGAAAGACAATCCCTGTCGTGCAATGTTTTCGTTTTTTGTTATGTGTTGGTTAGTGTTTTTTCATTGTGTGTTGTCTGGGAATCAAACCCTTGACGTTGTTGTCGCAAACGCAACACTCTCCACTTGAGCTATAGAAACTCTTGAAACATTACTGTTTTATAAAAATAATACTAATATTTGAAGTCTGTGGGCTTTTAGCCCTGTTAGCTTTGAATTCATCTGTATCCTAGTCCATATTAAGCAGATACACTTCTCAAATGCATTTCAGATGTTTGCTTGGGTAAATAGAGAGGAATTCTTCTGTTTAGATCTTTGATATGTCTAGCCAAAACTTCCTGTTTCAAAAGCAAATACATCAATACAGGAAAGAAAACTGAGCTCGTCAACTGCTTTTTTCAATAATGTCTTTTTCAGCTAGCACTGACATTCTGCACAGCGGTTCGCGCTGTTATCCTTATGTCAAGCAATAACGGCACCATTATGAAAGCACTCTCGGTTGCGGCGTGGCGATCCGAGCTCCCCGCGAGCGTGTAATTAACGTGTTTGCTAAACGCCACAGAGGCGTCAGAAGAGGGACTAAAATGGCCCTATCATAATTTCAAACTTTAACAAAAACAAATTGCATTAATGCGACTGGCCGGCCCTAATGGTGCGGACTGGAGATGCGGTGCTTGTTTTAGCTGTAAATTGCACTCAGCAGGGAGTCCCCAGGGCTTCTGACCATTTACACTCCTAATGAGTTATTGGGCACCCAAGAGCGGTGGCTCTAATTGCTTTGGCTTTTTCACTCGAGTCGTCCAAACTGGAGGCATTAGCTTTCTGGATAAGAGGGTTGAGAATGTGGGGAAAAGCAGGAAAAGGAGAGAGTCGTCGGTGCCTGGATCACTTTGTTTGCCTGTCAGGTAGAGGGTAAGAGAAGAGATTTAGAAGTGGTCTAACTTTCAGGGTCCTGTTTGTTTATTGGCCCCCGTGAATCAGGGGGCAGTCAGTACGTACTTGTCTCAGAGTTGTTCGGTTGTCCCCACTAACACCAGGATTAACAGATCTCAGGCCTGATGCCGGATCTGCTCTCTGGCCTCTGGGATTAGTCAGTGTCTTGTTGCTAAATTAGATAAATGAGGTTTTGTTTGGAGTTACTCGATTTCTCATTCATGCAGTACAAGCAAGTCTTAAAAGTCACTTTTCTGCTTGGCTTTGTATTAAGGGATTGATATTCGCCCAGAGCACCAGACCAGCAGGAGGCTCTGATAAGCTACAGTGGTCACGGTGCATATTTACTAAAACCAGTATGGTGTCTTATGAATGATGTGTAAGTTGTAATAATAATAAAATATGCTGACTATTATTATTATTATTATTATCAATTAATGTATAATAATAATATATTAGTTAATTATATATTTATAAAACAATAATATTTAATAAATATTATATAATATATATTAGCATTTTATATTTCATTTTATATTATAAATCCATTATATATATATGATGCTGACAATATAAACATAATAACATAATGATTTGACAATATTAATATTATTAATATTTAATTTGTATAATTTTGTCAGCATCATTTGTTTCATTTTATATAAAATAAATGCTGTCAATTTATACAAATAAAATTGTGTAGTGTGTATACATATACATATAGTTTTTCCTTTCAGAGGGAAGAAAAGAAGCACTTAAATCAGCTAAGCCATGTAACCCAATCTGTTTTACTGAGCTGGTACTTTGCTTGAAATTCTTGTTTGCATTTGTAAAGTATGCCGAGAACCCATATGGTGCGGATACTGATAGATATGATGACAAATAAACAAGCCGGGTTGTTGCGTGAGCATAAAAACACTTTGCTTAGCACAGTTTTGCCCCACAGCATATTCGTGTCATTAACTCCTGTATATTGGGCCATACAGGTGTAAATGGCGCTGTGGAAAATGCACACAACGCACCCAAACAACTTCTAATCTAGTTTCTTCATGATGCAAGATTGTTTCGATCTTCAGAACAACGCGAGACATCTGAGCATGCCGGCGCTGTAGTCCGTATTTTGCTCACTATACATGTGCAATTAAACTTATACCTATAAACTTCCCTCTGTATTATCTTTCAACAAAAGGTGATGGCACGTTATTCTTTCCCAGTCTGAATAATTCATGTAATGAACGGCCACGTGGGACTCATTAGAAAATGGAAGTCTTGTTATATTGGAATGTGAGCCATTGAAAAAGATGGCTTTGAGTATGTCTACTTAACAACCATTCCGGACATGTGATGCAGACATAAGAGCGCAAATACTCCTCACCGCTAAGTGCAATTGCCATCACGTATTTAATAACGTCCAGAGATAGCTGTTGCTATTGCCTTTATGGATTTTGCACTCCACTACAGACAGAAAGCTACGCCTCACACTCAAAGCCCAAAGGAACCGGCTGTTTCCATCAAGCCCCGAGACCGAGCTAAGAGGAGTCACGCGTCAGTTTGACCCCTTTAGGTGCACCTCGCTGGGTTAGAGTAAGTCAGCCATCGCTTTCTAACCCCCGCGCTGATGGAAGGCGCGAGATTAGGCAGTGATTGGCACGTGGCACGCCGGCCGTGCGCGCGGATGAAAATAGAAGCGCCTGCATTTTTAATGGCCGCCCATGACCACGGAAGGCTCAGGAGCCGGGCTTTGTTATGGCCCATCCAAACTGTCATGGTGCGGATCAAGCCTCCGACGTGTGCCGCTCGTGTTAGTGTGCTTAATTATTTAGTGTGTATGTATTTACAATAGGTTGAGAAAGGCAGGGGAGAGTAGCGAAGTGTACATCTATAGTATGCATAATACATGATACAGCCAAAGGCTATGTGAAAGGGGGAGCGCGGTGGCCGTTGTCGAAGCAGGCGGAGATTACCGGTTCCTCGTCACACGGGATTATCTCGGTGTGATAGGTGGGCTGAGGTAGAACACAATCCAGTTTTATCAGATTCTTCTGGCTGTCTGGAACAACAAGGAACGTTATGTAAAACAACAAGGGAACTGAAGTTTTGTCCTGGGAGCGCCGGGGTTTAGGAAGGAGGGGGTTTACTTTTGTTAATCGCGCTCTGCCTTTTCACTTCTGCTTAAGTTCCTCCTTTAATCATGAGCGTATAATTAGGGAGGCCCGCGGTATGCAAATGCTTTCACATTTTCTCCAGGTTGTTATGCAAACTTATTAAAACGTATTAAAATCAGGGATAATTGCGGAGGAGCCTGTGGTGAGGAGGAATCGGATTCATTTTTTTCTGCCTAATGGTAATAGGGGACAACACAGATCGGTTCCACTTGTAATGGGTTAAATTAAAGGTTAAATACGCTGAGTTGCTTCATCCACGTCGCCCGCTGGTATCAGGAAAGTATCCATCAACGGCTGTCAGTAATATCTGATTACCGAACAGATCTGAATGCAGTTTTTCCTCTCTGAAGGTCTAATGCAGATGATTAAACCTTTGCATTATTTATGCTTCAGGAGAAGCGCATTATTGTTCGGATAAAATACAAAGCAATGCAGTTTTGAATGAAGTAATCATCAAGGATGTGATGAAGCATCTGGTCGCCAAGCAAATGTTTTGCTTTGACCTTTTCATCCTCAAAAACAAATGAGAGACGCAAATGAATGATACATAAAATCATTTGTGCCTTTGAAAAATGGAGAGCAAAGGCGATTTATTCGCTAGCACTTTTAATTTGCCTTTATGCTCTATAATAATGTTTTGAGTTGATGTTTTGGAGTCTGCTGATCTCTGGACAGGATCAAGACCTCAGCAATAAGTGATCCCCTGTGATATTGCTGTGTAAACTCTCTTATCGTCGCCTCTATAGATCTAATGTGCTACTTGAAAATCCATTTCTGCTATAAATATTCAAATCTGCGCCTTTCAGGTCTTGAATATCACATTTAGCGAGATCAATATCACTTTGCCTTTGAAATCGAGGAGGGACATTATTGGATGCTAGGGGCTGTCACGGTACCAAAATTTCACTAGTCGATACCAATACCAGTTAAATTTCGCAATTCTCTATACTAATTTCCATACCGCAGCAAAAATTAATACGCTATTGAAACGCAAGGTCATTGGTTTGACCCCATGCTCACACGCCGTCTGATAACAAATGCGTTGTAAGTCTTATTTAAAAAGTTAAGCGTTTAAATAAATAATATTAAAACCGTCCCAATATTTTTGACATCCCTAGTGCGTAACGTTCTTTCTCCCGCATCATTGCCTGGACACCTCTGCAGAATTATGAAAGATGAATTCTTTAAATTCAGTTATAGAATTTCAGGTCCCCGCAATGGATCCTCCATAGCGTGAGTGCTATTGCCAGCCAATTTATCATTCTGGGAAGCAGCCAAAATGGGCCCGAGCCTGCAAACTGTTGCTTTATGTATGAGTGGTTGATTTAGAGGTGAGGTTTTTTTCTTCTCTCATTTCAAAGTGCAGGGAACTGACAACTGGCTCAAAAAAACAGAGCTACAGGCGGAGGTTTAATGGCAGCGTGAAACTCAAAGAGTGTTGTAGTAGATAACAGCTTGTGGCTGTGCCACTAGCTCTAGTTCTGTTTGAACCCGTGACCTGTGTCCTTGGGCAGTATGTTGGTGGTGACAACCGAACTCCGCAGAGGTTTAAGGTTGAAATGCATCGGGTTCACAGGATATCATGGAACATCTGTGAGATTTCATAATGCGAGTCTTTTCTCAAGGCTGTAGACAGGAGAAGTCCCGCCATCGAAATTCTCCTGGTGGAGTTGTGACATTATCTGTTCCACACTTTTCCTTCCTGTTCTGCCATGTAAAAAAATGATGGGGTTGAGCCACAGGACCGTGCAAAGCCAATTACGGAGCAGAAATCTGATGATGTTATTCTAGGCATGATTTATGGTAATTGACCCGTAGCTGCGATGGTCATAATTAATCTGCCTCGTCACTTGTGGAAAAGGCCAACTGCTGGAATGTATATATATTGCGTAGCTGTGGGATCCTATTGTCTCTCAGCGATGCAGCGAGATGAACCACACCATCTGAATCAGCGACTTTGTCCCCCTTAAGCCACGCGATGCGGTCCGGAGCCAGGTTTCCTCTTTTTGTGTTTCTCCCCTCGCTTCTCGACTTTTCCTCCACCACCTTCTTATGCATATCTCCGCACTCTTTTTCTGCTGCGTCCCTATCCCCTGCGGCTGCGGTGACCCGGAGGGGTGATATACGGAGAGAATGAAAGAGAGATGGGGACGAGGGCTTCGCAGAACAGAGATGGCTCTTCCTGTCCTCTCCGGGTTTGGATTTGCATTCGGGCAATTGGTTGGCAGCTCCAAAAAGGCCTATCAGCGGATGGCTTTGATCAGTTCTGCCGCAGCAGCATTGTAGCTAATGAGGGTACGTGGGCCGCGCGAGTTATCGTGCCCATCAGTTTCTGCACGGCTGTCTGTGGCAGCGCCAATCCGCTGGCTTTTATGACAGCTGACTGCCTTCCCGACTTCACTCTCAGAACAGCCAGTGTATCTCAAGCCAAACTGCTCACTAACTTAGTCTATCCTGGTACTCTGATTCGCAAGTGAATAGTCTTTTTTTTTCTTTTTGGTAATTTGGTTGAAGTGTTTTACAGTTTGTAAATAGGGAGACACTTGTTTGGGAGTAGAAGCATAGCAAGTGCCTCTATATACTTGATGGCAAAAATTTATTTAATTGTTTTTTACTTTTTTATCTTTATTTATTTTCCCCACCAACTTACAGCACTGTACAGTTAAAAATAAAAAATAAAACATTATTATTATTACTATATTATTTTAGGCAACAGCTCTGGTTTTCGATACATTAAATATTGAAATATTCATAGAACAGAAAATATTCTGGGTGCACATCAGTGAACTTTATAGGAATAGGAAAATACCTTTTCATTACAAAATATGCATTTAGATGAATTGCCGCTATATTGCCATCTCTGTCAGAAACTTAAAATTACAAGTTACCTTATGTGCTGTACTTATCCTTACATAAGTCAAATGAGACTTCAGACTGACATTTCCTGTGAACCATACCTGACAGCACATGTTATACATAACAATAATAATTTTGTTTTTATTATTATTATTAATATCAGCTTGTGAATCAGGGTAAAATAAGAAGACTACTGTTTTTTATGGTGTACTTGGACCAATAACTGATTTTTGTTTATTTTTAACCAAGAAAAAAGTTAGAGATTGCAGCTCTGAACAAATGATTAAATTGAATCAAATTCTCTGCTTTTGCTCAGTGGTGCTTTTACAGCGCAGTGAGATGCTGTTTTATTGCATGGAAAGCAGCACTCTGGTTCCTTGTAAGGGCACTGTGAAACAAAAATGTTCTATTGACCTGTTTCCCTCGATTATGTGTGCATTGGAATCCCAGGAGTGAAGTGGCAGGGGCCATTATAGAGTTTCTCTCTCTTCCCCTCTTACCTGATTCACTGTGATCCCAATCAGTGCAAGACCCTCCTCAGGAGCACCCGGGTGGAGAAACGAATCTCCCATTGTTTAAATCCCAAATGGATCTGCCGAGGAGATACAGCCGTGAGACCGAGAGACGATTTCAATGAAATATTGATCTTGGTTAATTAGATTGCTATCTAGTCCTGAGGGTTTTGAGTCTCAGTCACAAGTTGAAGACAAAGCTTTAAAAATGAATTGAAATTAAAGAAATTCAATACTTCAGCGCTGAGCGTGATTATATTTTGTCCCCTTATGAACAGAGCGTGCTTTTAGATTTGGCGTAGTTAGATCTCACTTGCTGTAAAACCCTTGTCTCATCCATTTTTCATTTTTAATATGGCTAAAACCACAGTTAGATGGATGTAAGGCACACATATATACTTACACTAATCTTTCAATTTATTTTTTTGACACCATTATGTGTTTCAGCTCGTGCTGCATTAATTGGATTCATATTTTTTGAGCTTTTGTGGTTGACAGCCGAACCCAAGGCATACCCACCCACACCCAGATAACACTGGTAAAACCTAACTCTAAACAAAGCTTCTTAACTTTATGTTTTACAAAAAGCTAATAAAACTCTGACAGCGTATATTAATTATAAGCAACATTAGTTGACAGCTATCAATATGACATACAGCAGGGGCGTCATGCATATTTTTGTACTTTTTTTTTTTGAGAGGGGTGCCAGTGGCAATTCCTGCTCACTTGGTGCCTTGGGTGAGACCGTCCTGAATCATAATGCATTATGTGTATTTAATGTGTCTGTATAAAACTGTATATATATATATATATATATATATATATACACACACATATGAGTAGTTGACAAACAAACTGCACATGTGTCCTATGGTGTGATGGCAAAAATGTAGAAAAAAGGAACAATTAAGATAAATCTCTCTTATGCTATTTTATAGTATACATATAAATATTAATCAAATAAAATAATATATTATTATCAGTTAACACCATATGACACATTTACAGTTTATTTGTCAACTATAGCCATATAATACACATCTGTGGAATAAAGTAAAGGGCTACTTCACCCAAAAATGAATCTGTCATTAGGTTGTTTCAAACCTGTATAAATATCTTTGTTCTGTTGAGCACAAAGAAAGATATTTGTAAGAATTTAGGAACTGTTCTAGGGCACCTCTGACTATTATTTTGCGCATTTAGTTGCAAAAACAATGAAAAGGCTAGTCAAAAGAAGAAAAATGATGCATTATTTGCAGATATTTAAAATACAAAGAAAACAAGTTTTTCATATTTATGTTTAAACAACACATTAGTAATTTTTTTACATGTATTTTTAATCAATTTTATTTCTTATTTCAATTATTTTAAATAATTTGCTTTTTATAAATGTCCTATGAATTTTGTTTTATTTTGCCTTCAAGCATTTTATGTAAAGCACTTTGAATTACCTTGTGTATGAAATGTGCTATATAAATAAACTTGCCTTGCCTTGCCTATTTAAAAAATGTTATGCAAAAATGACCTTACCTGTTAATCCCATTATGCAGTACTTTTTGACTTGAATACCTTTTTAAAAACATGAAAATGTCTTTCTCAAACTCTTCAACAAAGCAAATTTTGTACCCAGCTGACAACAATCTGTAATTGTCTATAAAAGAGCGAGTTTGCTGTTTGTCTTATGAGTCTTGAAAAAAGCATGGGCTGAAACGTCTGCTCTTAGGTCTGTTTATAATACACATTTGCACCTTTATCACTTTTGTACACCTGCATATGTAAACTAAAAGGAATTTTTTGATAGACCTTTTTTGTCTAAAGTGTGTGGACAACGACTTACTTTGTATAGAAATGTAACTAGCACTTATTTTTTCATGGTTCATAGTAAATATTTCAGCTATGCGTCTCGTACGGTGCACACAATCAGCAGTCTATAGTCGTCCTGTGTACAGTACTTCAATACAAACATCATGTAGTTCGATCAGTATCTCTTCTCGCTGTCCAGTTGTCACCAATCAAAAAGTTTGATCTAGCACTGCAGTTACCTGTAGAATAAAGAACATCCTGATAAGCGCAGAAGATGCCGTGTGCTTTCTTTTCTTAGTGATCAATAATAGTATAACCCAGTCTGGCTCTAATCATGTTGACAAACCTCCCTCTTGATAAAAGCCTTTGTTATTGCGAGAAACGTCAGAAAGGAAGAACGTTGCTGGACCGACCGTACAATAATGACAATAGCGACCTTTCCGCGTTTCACTTTAAAGCAAAAGTGCAATGAGGCCTTCCCATGATTATGTGTCAGCCACCTCAAGAATAACATGGCCGTTAATCGACTCATCACTTAATGAATGAGGGCCATTAATTGATTCGCAGCGATGCTGATTCGCCTTCTCGGCCGTGGCTTATTGCTTCCCTTTCTGTAAGATGAAGTAGCTCCGAAGGGCCCCCGCTGAAACCACCATGTAGCTTCGTTTGGCGCAGCGGACTATCGATTTGATGTCCCCTCCTCTCCACCCGTTCGGATGGGGATCGGAATGCTGCTGAAATGCCGCTTTCCCCGTTTTCCGGAGGGCTTTCGCTCCGAAATCTATTAAAGGAAATAAATAAACACATTCATTAATAGAGGCTTGTTGCTTTTTTTAGCCAGCCTGTGTAGGCGGGAAGTTGGGACTTGGCTGGGAGGAGATGCAGAAGTTTTGAGTGGCTCAGATGGGTTGGATTCTCCAGCGGCTTTTCTTATTAACGCAGCTGGCTCTTATCGGAAATCTAAGGTTACATTTGCTCAGCCCTGCCAACGGAGTCGCTCTCGGCAAACAAATGAGCCCAACAGGATCAAGTTATCACGCACTGGTCTCTTACATTTTAGGAGTGGAAGCAATCAAATTATTGATATTTGCTGCTTTGACTAAAGAAGAGAGTAGTGGTGTGTTCTTTTGAACTCCTCTGCCACTTTTCTCTCTCTCTTTCTAAGGTGAGCGCTCGAGGATTTACAGGGGCTGCCATGGCACCTCAGCCTCATCCATAAACAACCGGCACTCCCGCCTCACGTGCCTCTACGTCGTCACGGCAACATCCATCATCACAACTCTTTAGACAGTCATCCTCCTTCATAAGAAGGCTTCCTCCAGAGCCTACTCAGACAGCAAGAGTAAATCACTCTATGGAGAGAGAGAGAGAGAGAGAGAGAGAGAGAGAGAGAGAGAGAGAGAGAGAGAGAATGAAAATAGCTAGTACTCGAGTAGAAAATTGTGATGCGCAGCATTGATATACAGTCTGGCAATGGAGTTTTTACATTTGTAAGCACTCCAACTAGAATCATATGTGAGACAGAGGCATTGTTCAGACAGACAGAGAAAATAAGACTCAAGTCTGTTTAGTTTGGAGTTTAACAACAAAAGAATGTTTTTGAAAATCTTATTTAGAATAGAGAAAAATGAAGTATATTCTTTTAGGCAAAAGTTAAATGCTTAAATCAGAGTTTTGTTTTCAGCATATTGTGATGGTGTTATATTTTTTGAATAAGCTTTTATTTTTTATATTTTTAGCATTGTTTTTAACGTTTTAATATGATTTGGTGCATTTATATCATATTAACACATTATCACATACATTTTTGTTAAATTTTTAGAAATTTGGTTAAGTGCTATAGTCTTTTTATTTTTTATTTGTTAATTTACAATTAGCAATTTTTTTCATTAAATTGTATTACTTTTAAATGTACAGTTTATTTGTTTTTACATTCCTAATTTATTTAAATTTCCTTTTTTATTGATTTGTTATTATTTCCAGTTAATAATTTTAATGTTCACCTTAAACTTTATATTTCACTTTATAGATGAAGCAACATTTCTAATGTTCATTTAGATATATTCATTTTTAAAATAATATTTAGGCCAATATTTTCTTTCATTGATGTTAACAGAAATGTTTTACAGTTAAAACAGTTTAAGTAAACTATAATAACCTTAAAAAACTTGTAGTCTGATGAGCTGAATTAAGGCATCATTCTATATTTCTATCCTTTCTTTACACATTAGCAGTTGAGTTTCTGTTTTATGAATTATTGTTATAGCAACTAATGTAGACGTGATAGAGTATAATAACTCTGACACTTGCAAAATGACAACGTAAACAGACGTTTCTAATGATCAGGTTCGTTCCTCTGTAAAGGTACAAGAAATAAGTCATGACAGAGCACACAGCGCTATACAGCTCCATACAGCATGTTCAGTTTGTCTGCAGGTGTAGCGTGCATAACAACATGCGTCCTCACACATCTTAATCAAAACAGTGCTGCGCTTGCAGGGGCCACATGGGAAGTTGCTACAGTGTGCATGTCTAGTTTTACGGCCCCGTGGATGTTCAGTGTCGAAGACGGGGAGGATATATCTGCCTTATAAGACACAGCTGTCTTCCCTAGCACTGGCTATCAGGACCACTGCGGCTCTTTGCGAGTCTATTGGACATAAAATGATGATTAAAGGGTCTTGGCCTTTAAATAGACAATCCTGTTGACCCAATTTAGAGGCACAATCAATGCACCACTCGGCAGATTAATTGAGACGCGTCTGATTGATTTTCCTTTTTTTTTTAAGTAAGCAGGACAAACTGCAATGCTGCAGGGCTGAAACGGAGCGGCTATCCAAATTTGGATGTTCCTCTGAGTCTCTATAAGATGTGTCCCTGAGGACTTTTATTGTACGTGTACACAAACAGATATGTTTTTGAATTCTGTATAATATTTAGCATTTATTGTGAAACAAAAACAGAAATAGAGAAGAAGATAAAATATTCAAAATATGATTATATTGCACACATGCATTGTAAGTTGAAGATACGATTTTTAAATATATAAATGTTTACGTACACTTTTAATATTTTTAATATTGTGTTTTGCCTCCTAGAGCATCAATGAATGCTTGTTATCACTTGTCATAGTTGTGTAGGAGTCGCTCAGTTGTTCTGAGTGGCACAGCTGGATCTTACCATCATATAGCCACTGTGAGGGAGAACGTAAATGTGCGGAGCATGCTGGGACACTGCAGAACTTACAGTTCCTAGATGCTTTTTGTCAAAAACAGTGGGCAACTCCATTTCTTAGGACAAACTAGGGACTCGAGCACAAGAAGCAGAAAGGGTTGTCAATTTACAAGTATAAAGAACCATGGGTATATACACTCAATGATTTGTGTTTTCCGTCTAATATATAAAAATATCATTAGGGTGGTTCTAATTAAAAACAAAACACCATTTGTTTATTTTGCAAGGGCTGTGCTTTATGCTATATAGAGGTGTGGTTTTGACAAAAAAATGTGCTGCCTTGTGGTTCTATTGGTTCATTTTAATAAATTAGGTAAAGATCAATAAGCGAGTGCTTTATTTGTGTAATTAAGCTTTGCATCGCTAGTAAAGAACTTTGTGTTTTCTTAAAATAAGTTAGAATCAGGTAGATATAGAGTCAGTTTGCTATTTAAAGGGATAGTTTGCCCCCCCAAAAAATCACCCTCATGACATTCTAAACCTGTATATGACTCTTTCTTCAGTGAAACACAAAAGAAGATATTTTGAGAATTATCTCTGTGGTTTTATGTCCATACAATGGAAGTCTTCACATTTGTGTTCAACAAAAGAAAGAAAGTCATACAGGTTTGCAATGATAACAGAATTTAAATATTTTGGGGGTGAACTATTTTTTTAAGACATTGGGAGACAGGGTTAGCTGTTTTTGGGCTAGTTTTTATTTCCGTTAAATCCCTTTTTTTAGATCATTTAATATTATATTTCTATATAGTAAATGCAATCTCATTCATTTATTCAATATTTTTCATACTGTAGATGTAAGGTGGGGGTTGTCCTATGTCCAAATGTACATTTACACAGTTTATTTACAATATTTATTGGCCAATACAACTGTTTAAATGTAGCCTAAAAGCATGTAATTTAAAGCGTAATGTCAGGTTCCATTGTGACAACATGCCTCGCTATTGTTGTGCTACTGTAAAAAATTCCCTAGAGTAAAAAGTGTATCAACTAGCCCTGCTCTTGCCTATACCTGTACCATTACATCATATCTTTCATTATATCGGCCGCAGCACAACAGTGAAAATCCTACAGGGCTTGAATTTGCTCCCATGTAAGCATGTTTGCATTGCTGTTTACACAGGTGTGAGCCGAATGCCGACAAATCACCATTAAGGATGTTTGTGCCTTGCCCACCGTGTCCCAGGTGCCTAGTACAAGAAGCTCCCTGAGGTTAATTCAACACAACCTCTCTACATTCAGTCCGGCTAAATAACTCATCAATAGCGTCTGTTTCACCTTTGGAATCAATCGGCACCTGCTTTACAGCTCAGCTGATGTGAGCTTTGCCATATGTACGTGGAACCTCAAACAAACCCCAGGTGATCAGAGATCTTATTACGCACCGAAGCCACACGAGCACATCAGTTCTTCTGATCCAACACTACACACAAACCTTTGTAGCATCGGTCCTGGTGTGGGTACACAGAGGTGTCTTTTATCACAAACCGGCAGTGGAATTTGATCTTATCGTTCACCGTAGATGGATCTTATTACTAACAATCACGCACATTGTACAGGCAGTATCACCGGCACTGAATGATTTAAATAGAGACGTATAATGAGACAGATGAACAAATAATTCATTTTAATAGTGACAATCCTTCTCCTGGTGTGTGCATGAACTCTGGTGTGCGGTACGAAGTATCTGTCATTATTTTGCTGGCTTGATAGGCAGTTTGTCATGGTCCCCCTCAGGCGCTGTAGACTGTGTGCGCAGCCTCTAATAAAGAAGGAACATCGTAACGTTTTACTAATATTTAATTATAGCTTTGTGGTCCAAGGACAAAGTGGAGGAAAAGCGCAGGGAGGATTGGTAACGGCAGGGCCCCGATCATTTATTTTTGTTATACGCGGTCGTTCTGTCTTTGATTCTTCTCCACGCTTGTCCTCGTCCCCTTTGCCTTCAGCGTGGCCCCGGCTCTCATCTCTAAAGGTAACAGAGCTCCATCTGAGTGACAGTTCAGGCCCCCAAAGCCGTACAGTTTTAATTAAGAACGTGTCCCTTGTTGGCCCCTGGCCCCGGACCAGGTAAGGCCAGCCCGAGCCCAGTTTGGGCCCGTGGAGGGCGGGTCGCGGTGACAGCCCTGGCCCGATTAAAAGTCACAGGGTCGACAGTTGTGGCACTTGTGGCACTTTTTTCTTTTTTCAACATCGCTTTCTGTCCTTGGTAAAAGGTCAGTGGGAAGAAAGTTGGGAAGGAAGTTAAGTGCAACATTTTGGTCTGCAAAGATTTACGAAGATAGCTAGTTTTATGAAATGTAACCAAGTTTCTAACGTCCTCAGAACAAAAAAAACAAAAAAAGCTGTGAAATGTTATTTATCAGCAGCTTTTAGATAAAGTAATGCGTCGTAGTTTATAGAGACGCTGACTAAACAAAGCCACGCCATTTGGGAGCAGCAGATTTAGACTCATTTACATCTAAAACAGCAGAGGGAACTTCTAAACGAATGTTTTGTTGATGTGTTTATAAGCCAAGAAGGTGTTTCAGAACGTATTGCGTAAAAAATCCATATTTACTAGCATATTAGAAGCAGTTTGTTTGGCTGCAGGGCACAACATGTTGGGTTGCCACATCACAAGAATTCCCTCTTGGGATCCGAACAAGTGCTTGTCTGGTGAGGTTTGCTGTTTCCTAATCACCTGTACCGGAACGCCGGCCTGTTTGTGTTGGTGTTTATATCCGTGTGTGTGTTTTTCGAGGTTTAGCCGAGGCTCAGGAGTTAATGAGGGCTGTTCAAGATGCGTGTGTCCAGCACGGGGCAGGGAGCATGGCGTCAGCGTTTCAGGCCAGGCTGGCCGGGGGGCGGCTCGCAGGTGGGCTGCATGCGGCAGGCCACCCTCTCTGATTTATGGAGGTGTCAGCTCGTCTGGCCGTGGGTTGAACCCACAAATCTCAGCACCTTTAAATCATGCCTCTCCGGAGCCCGGGTGAGGGCAGGAGAGGAGAGGAGGGGTGGGGGGTTAGGTCGGGTGGAGACGGTCTCAACTGCTGATGTCTATCGAACGGCTAGAACGGAGAGTACATAAATTCATGTATGCACGCAGACGCGCGCACATACATAACAAACCCGGCCGTATTTATATATGCTGATCTACACAACATCACCCCTCTTTATCAATCCGTCGTATGGTGTCTCTCGTCGTGGAGATGATGGTATGCATCACTCACTGTCCAGGGGTCCCGAACTGCCCACCTTTCCTTTGACATCTACAGCTCAGCCTGTGATGAAGGGGATTTTTGTAAATCGGCAGATCTATGAAGAGATGCGTTTGGGTTTTTAGGATGTGGATCACTCATATTGTTGGCAATTGATTCCTGTCTGAATGTCTCATTCGCAGAAAAATGACTGTCGGATTGATGAACAGACAGATCTGAGAATAGATTACAAGGGACTTTGTCAAACTACTAATTAGATTCACAACCATTCATGCATTTATCTGGCTGGTTTTGTGTTTTGTGTGGGTTTTATCGACTGAACATCAAAACCAAAATTCATAAAATAAGCATTTTTTGGTTGCTTGATTTGGAATTATTTATTGTTAGAAAATAATACACACAAAACTAAATAAATAAATAAAACATGGTATTGCTTTACACCAAATCTCTGAAGTAAGACTACGGTAGTGTTTTTAAATTCAGATCAGTCTTTTGTCAGTCCTGCTTAAATGTTTACATCATGTCTGTAAGAAAGAAAAGGAGGTCAGGATGCTTTTGTGATTGGTCAGATGACATATATGTTAGATATTATGGGACTTTCTTTTTATAACTTTGCACATTTGGTCCTTACTGAGTTTGATGAACCATTGCTTTGTCTTAAACCATTAGGTTTTTTCCATATTCTATTCTATTTACCAGTATAAAGTTTTTATTTTTAATTACTGGTTTCAATGGGGAGTACAGATCTTGTAGTGCAGCTTTAAAGGGATAGTTCACCCATTCGGTCATCATTTCCTCCTCCTCAAACCTGTGTGACTTTCTTTCTTCTGCAGAACACAAATAACACATTTTGAAAAGTGTTGGCAAACGAAAACCGTTGGTCCCCAATTGACTTGCATTGTTTTTTTGTCCATACAAAAGAAGTCAATGGGGACCAACGGTTTTCTGTTACCAAATGTTTTCATAATATCTTCTTTTGTGTTCAGCAGAAGAAAGAAAGTAATACAGGTTTGACATGGCATGAGGGGAAGCATTTGATGACCGAATTTTCACTTTTGGGTGAACTATCCCTTTAAGATGGTTATCCCCTAACCTATATGCATGTTGACAGCTTGTTAAAACAAAAGCATTTTTATTTACTTCTTTGTTTTATGTGTACTTACAAATATTATGAAGCTCGAATTTCAATTTACAACTCTTTGACCAAAGCATGTTATTAAGAGCTGATTCATAACATGCTGTCATGTTGTAGAACTGTTTCACAGGCATGTAATACCCAAATAACATCTCCCCGGGGATGCTTGGGGTTATTTGTTTGCAGGATTCTGCGAGAAGGCAGATGTTTATAGCACACTTGGTAAGACATTGTAAAATACATCTCTTTTCATTAAAAAAATAATAACTCTACATGTATTTTTTTATACGGTAAATGTTAAATCTGATATTAAAATACAGTACGTCTCTGACTGCATGTGCATGCATGCATATGCATGTATGTTGCACTCCTCCATATTCATGACCTAACCATATCTTTTGTTACCAAGAAATCGATACACAGCTAGATCAGGGCAGCGTGCCGCTTCTTTATGCATTTTTCCTATATATGCAAACGATGATAAATCCATATAGTTTTTTTTCCCCAAAGCTCATGGGTATATGAGTGTGCAAGTGTACATCCGCAGGAGCGCATGTTTTATTCATGCATATGCGGAATAACACGCGTGCAGGTTAAAATACATTGCGTGCTTAAAAACACCCTTGATTTTACTGATGGAAGCGGACGGCATCGGACACGTCTGCTGCGCTCCTCACTTTCTGTGTTTGGCGTGTAATTTAATTGAAGCTGATTAAACTTACAAATTTAGTCAGAGCGCAGCATGCTAATGTAATGAAATCTTTTCCGTTCAAAAAATGTGTTAGCTCAACAGGTAGATCAAGTGCAGGGATCCCCACCGTGACCCTTAGGAATACATGAGACGCCATCAATACATGTACCACACGTCTCTCAGAAATATTCCACCAGGTGAAAAAGACTATTAAGTCTAAGACTGTAAAATGTCATTTTTGTTTTGCATGCTAGTTTGGACGTGCAGCTACACACACACACACACACACACACACACACACACACACACACACACACACGTATCTAACAGTAACACTTTATATTTAAAGTCATAATAATGTACATAATATGCTGTTTTTAATATACATTTAATTGGCTTTATACAATAAATGTTGATTAGTCATTGACTTCATAATTATTGTTGTTATTAGGGATGTGCAGAACTAAATTTTAACTTGACTAATCGATTGTGAAGTTAGAAGAGTTTTAAAGGGACAGTTTCAAATCTGACATGTATACAGTTTCAAATCTGTATACATCGCTTTGTTTGGTTAAACACAGAGAAAGATATTTGGAAGAATGCTTGTAAGCAAACAGTTCTTGGCCACCATTGACTACCATAGTAGGAACAATTACAATGGTAGTCAATGGTGCCCCAGAACGGTTTGCTTTCCTACATTGTTCAAAATATCTTATTTTGTGTTCAACAGAGCAATTGTTCCTACTATGGTAGTCAACGGTGGGTAAAGAACTGTTTGTGTAACTATATGAAGAAAGAAATGTAATTTTTGGGTGAAATATTCCTTTAAGAGTTATGTTCAGCTGACTCTGATGGGACACATTTGCTATTTACTGTATTTTTGTTATTTATTTAAACATTTTTAACTTAAATTAATCGAAACATTCTAGCATGATGGTGAAAGACAGATCGAGATTAAAATAACGTTACATCACAAATATGCTTTAAATAAGGATGTTCTGCTTGAAATCACTTGCTCCAAATTTTATAATATGTGGTATATTTAAAAAACTGCTTAACTGCATTAAGCTTTAATAATTTACATTTGCCTTTTAGGCTCCACAACAGTTTAAGAAACAAAAAGCCTGATGTAGCACTTGTCTACTGCGATTCAATTCGAGATCAACACAGAATGAAAGGGATAATCAGAGCTGTGATTTGACGTGTTCCTGTTTTAAATACACAAACGCCGACTAATCCAACACTGATAAATAATTGCAGGCCTGCTTGATAACTTAATTGGCTATTTTGTACAGTGTGCTGCATAGCGGTGGCACTTTAAATCAATGTGCATCACATTCATTTATTAAACACCGCTGCTTTGCAATAATGTCACTCTTGAATATTGCTCAGTTCTCACAGTCAAGAGAATCTCTTTTACCTTTAACTCAAATCCGCTTGGATGTGATTGAATGCTTTGATTTGATGTCTAACTACTTGAAAGCTCAACCTGGTAAAAGAGGTATTATGGCTCATTGGAAATTCACTTTAGAAGCAATTAAATCCTGTTACAGCATTTGGTGTTGAAGAGACAAACAAATATGCCGTTGTCAAGCTGACAATTTCTGTTTAAAAGTTTACCCAAAAGTTTTACTTAAGCCTTAATCTAGAAAATAGCTGCACTCACATATTCAAAGTAAACATCATACAACACATTTCAGATTTCCGTCTACATAATTTTACAATGACCCCGCATTGCAGGAGGTCGCGTGTGAAATAAGTCTCAAAGAAGCTGAGAGCCCATCTAACACAAACATGGATCTCTTCGAACATCAAGACGTTTTCTCCCAGGTGTGCGGTGGCTTCCTGCAAATTTGCATAGATATTACATATCGACATTTGCTCAAAATTCAAAGGTTTTCTTTTGGGGCGAATCACACACAGGTAAAGCAGTGATCAGGATGCGCGAGGTTTAACTTATGCAGCGTCGAACATGAATTGTGACATGCTGTCACAACTTCGGATGGAGACGCGGCTGATGTGAAACCCTCTCTGTCCTGCAGCCACGTAAGGCAGATATATTTCGCATTAAGGCCCCAGAATGGCTTGACTAAATGGGGTAGCATGCAATTAGTTTCCAGAGTACTTATCTCATTAAAGTAAATGAATTATTGATTTAACGACACTCATGCTTTTAGCGGGTGGCATACTGATATTATGAGTCTTTTTTGTTGTTTGAAAAGGCTCTGTCTATCTTTGGCAGGTGCACACTTCTGCCACGCTTCTCTTGAGATGTTTGCTTCGGAGGTGATTTTTTTGGTGGGAAGTGACAGGTGTATGACCTTATTTCCATTATAAAAATGCAAATGCATCAAAATGAAAATGCATTAGACTGACCTTGTTCTCTCATTGAAAAATTTACCAAAGCCGAAATGCACCCCACTGTAGTACGCAAATCGGTTTGTGATAAATTATTGCATTACGCTGTATTTTGTAAGGTTATATTGATGTCTTGCTGTTGGCTTGCGCTTGGATATCAAAAACGCTCTCAAACTGTTTATGGACAAAATTGATTTCGTGTTGCATCATGTGAACATACTTATTGCTGAACTTAGAGTTTCACGTCTTTAAGACCAAGCAAAATTATGAAAAATGTATTTGCATGTGCTTTGATGACCTTGATGCTTAAGTTGTTGACTCTCTAGGTTCCATGGAGCACTCCAATGCTATACACAGATTTCGTTTTCCGAAAAAAGAAAATGTTTGAGTTGTTGGATTGTTGTTACAGTACATTGCATTCAAGCTATTCATCTCATGTGTATGTGCATTCATGGTAATTGAACCCGTGACTTTGTGCCATGCTGGTATCATTTAGCTGGATTCCTTTCTATTGTTGTTCTGTGAGATCCCATTTTAACCCAATGACACAATGAGATTTAAAGCCCAGTAAAGTTTCAAAATGTATAATGCTGAAACAAATCAGATCAGAGACAAAATGATTTGTAGGACAACAACTGCACCATCCTTCATATAGAACATATGCGTAATTGCTGTTATTGCTTGATTTCTTTTTAAGTAGACATGCATTGGAAAATATTGTTTGTGTGTTATTGATGATTCCCCAAAAATCCTATAATTAATGTACTATGTTATATAAAAGAAAGTGCTGAACATGAATGTAATGACATACATAGATCATCTTGATGATCACTATAATCTGTATCTGAGAGGCCTTGACCATCATCATCTCGGTTCCTGTTTTATTACGCACCAATCACAAAGCATGATCCATCCTCCTGTTATTGCAGAGATAGAAAGCAAAGCTGTTTATTCCCTTGAGGGTTGTGCACAGACATTTTAAGCAAACCAACAAAAGCATAGTCCAAGAATTAGTTGCGTGCTTCTTTAAGAACTATTTTTGGGGTACAAAAGGGAATATATAGCATTTGGCAAAGTAACCCCCTAATAATACTTCTTGTTTTGCCATGTTTTCATTATTGTAAGCAATTGAACAGATTTTAAACTAAATGTGAACTGGGTTTTGTCTTGTGCTAGATCCAGTTTCAACCGGAAATGCTAAATTGTCCGTCGTGCAAAACTGAAAGAAAGGTTCTATCGCTTTTTGATAGCGCTACAACGTACACAGCACACTACATCATGGACTAAAATGCTACAACACAATCACATAACAGTGATTTGTAATTCGCTTTGGGGAAAATATAGTTTGCTTCATGAATAAATCAAATATAAATGTAGTTTACCCAGAGGGCAAAATCAGCCCATAAGAGCAAAGGGCCGGTGACACGGGCCACTGTATCCAACCCCCCTCGTGCTCAATGTTGCACCTCATACCTACCTGTCTAGAGTTCAATTCATTCCTACACTGCACTTATAGAAGAAGGCTGTCTGCTGTAGCCTCAGGGCTTTGGAAGGTGATGCTAAGTGCTGTACCAGGACCAACCATCTACTTCCGCTCCAAATGAGACCCGACACCTGAGCCAAGACATTGCCTCATAATCCCACGTCCTCACATTTTTCCTACTTCAGCATTTTTTCAAATGGCTTTATGACATCAGTAAAACTGCAGAAACTCAAAATTTTTACTTCTTGTGTAGAAGTGTATAGCCACAGCCTGTCAGCTGCTGGTTTCATGTATGGAGAATGGGGTAAGCTGTGCCACTTTTTACTTAGGTTTTCCCTAAGGCTAGAAGAAATGCAATAGCTGAAGCTGCAATCGGTGACTTTAGGCTCTCTGTCGCCATCTCTGTTTGAAATATAAATTACAACTATCAAGTATAAATCACTATTTAGAAGCTGACGTTGCTATTGGGGTGATCGTTTCAAACACTTACTGTGAGTTCAGACCAAATGCGAATTGAGTAAATGACATGCAAAGTCAATGCAAAGTCAATGCAAAGATGCGCATAGACGCGAACGCGCAGCAGGTGATGCGAATGATGCGGATCGGGTGGCGCGATTGCCGCGAGTAATCAAGAGCGATGAACATGATCCTTCATGTTGGGTGTGAACACAGCATTATGTTCTTCCTCAATAACTCATTTTTGTTCATTTTTACCAAATAAAATATAAAAATTTAATAAAATAGTTTATTTTATATAGCCTATTATATAATAGATTATAAATAGTTATACTGCTAACAATATTTTTTGAATACTAATACTTTTATATTCATTAAATCATTTTTATGTTGATTAAATTTTATATTTACGTGGCCCAAGCTTAACTTCCGGTACACATCCGGAAGTCCCTGCAGATTAGTTCTGATAAAACGAGCAAAACAAATAACTAAATAATACATTAAAAGTTTTATGTATTATTTTGGGTTACCAGTATAGAACCGGTACTTTGCTATACTTAAATGTGGCAAAGTAACACGACCCATTCAACAAATTGTTTATTTAAAAAATGTCAACAAACACCGTAAATGAACTTAGGGTCAGACGCGTAAGTCCGATGAAACGTCTATAAAATGATATTATATATATTAAATATTCTTGAAAATATTAGAATGCTAATTCAATTGAAAATGTTCATTTTAATCTGTTAATTCTAACATTTATTCAAAAAAGTACATAGATTTATATAACATTTTTTTTATGTTTGATATGCAAACAACTGTTTTGAGCATCACAGGTATCTAGCCTATATATGGCCACGTGACTAGAAAATGGGAACAGAAAGGCTGCAAGACTAAACAGGCGACGCATCTTACGCACCTGTGCACCAAGGGATCATAACTGAATAGTAAGGTGTAAAGTTATTTAGAATGCAGCGGGTTTGTTTGCCACCTGGTGTTTGTTTTTTAGGAAGCTGTGCCGCGTGTTTTCAGGCTGCAGGTCATGTCTGTTTGTGTGTAGCCGAGGCCTTAGCATGTTCCCACAGCTCCTCCTGCACTTGTTTACCACTCCATGTTTATATGGCCACATCTCTCTCCCTCACTCACTTTTTTTCTCCCCTCCTGCCTGATTCATTTTCTACCACAGCAATTACCAGGATTGATCCTTTCAGGCTCCACTTCCACTGCTCTCGGTTTTACTGCGGGCCCTTTATTTATTCGTTGTTTCCTGTTGCCTCTCCAGCTAAGATCATCTTGGGTCTGATTGAACATTTGCCCCAAAGTGCTTTTAGTGGAAATGAGAATAACCCCACAGCAGAGCTCCGGTGGAGGTGGGGCGTATGAATGCGAGGCAGATTTGAGTTATTATAGGTGCTCGGACGGAGCAGCAGAAGTGGCGGGGCGGCGCACGGGTCGGCTAGATGTTTCTGGGTTGACGATACATTGATCAGGCCGGAACTGTTTACACTGACACGCGGGCCCCGAAACGGCCGTTGTCCTCTTTTTGTCTTCGGCTCTATTTGTTCCTCCGAGTTTTCCATCACGGATAAAACGCGGAGCGTTGTGTGACTAAAGGAGTGTAGCGTGAGCCCCGGCCCCGCCTGACATCAGATCGCTTCTGGAGAGACAGACAGAAGGTTGGAAAAGCACACCATGTCCTATTTCCGTGTCGAGATGCCAAAGCTCCTTTCTGAGCACCTTTCGTTCCCTCTTTTTGTATCTCCTTCACCTTAAACTCTCTGTGGTAGAACCTCTTTCTACTTGAGCGATCATCTTGTTAATAACAATATTTACACATATCTAATTGCAATCTTATCGACGTGCGGCTCTTCGGCGGCACGTCAGAAGGGCAGTGGGAACGCTGGGGCTTGGTAGTGGGATTATATTTAGCGAGATCCGGCTCCCCGGTGGATTAATTAAATGTTGTGAGAGGGGTACAGTGCAGTCTGGGTAAACCGCAGGGCTGTAATTTCTCCTGCCAGCAGTGCCGCTCGGTGGGCAGGTTAAGTCACAGATTAAGGGTTGCATGGCTGGTGCGGAGAAGAGGAGATGCTGGGTGGTGGCTCATTAGGCACGGCTCCCACTGTGTTTGGGGAGGTGGTGGGAAAAGGAAAAGAAAGGAGGGGTAAAATAGAAGAAAACAAACAACTGTCTCTACAGTCGCAGGACCACTGGGGTGTTTACCAAGTGTTTGATTGACATGATGGAGAACCTGTGAGTTGTTAGACAGGTAATGTTTTGGCACTTCTGGGGGATAATGGTGGATGCTGCAGACGACCACAATACTTCCAGACTATATACACATTTTTGAAATATTTCAAATGTGTATATTGTGGTGTGTGCGCACAAAATAAAGATTTTACAAATAAAGTCTTAAAATAATGTTACACGATGCAATAGAAGAACCTTTTTTGTCTAAATGGTTCTATAAAGAATATATCCAAAGAATCTTTCTGTTTCACAAAAGGTTCATTGTGGTGAAAAAAAGGGGTTTTCAGTTAATAAATAGGTAAGAACCAAAAATGATTATAAAAAGGTAAGAACCAAAAATGATTATATAAAGGTAAGAACCAAAATGGGGCAAGATGATCATCATGGCTGTGAAGAACATTTTAAGCACCTTAATTTTTAAGAGTGTGGTTGGCAACAATAAAACATGCCCATTCACTTTCGGTTGTAAAAGTTGTAATGAAGCTTTCTTTTTCAAGAAAAATGTATGTTGATTATATAATTTTTTGTTTTGAAGTATATTTTTTATTAACTTTATATTGCATCATATAACCATTATATTGCATTTCACAATTTACCTAAATATTGTGAATCTGTAACCCAGAAATCTCTTTTTCTGTTGTGTTTAATCAAAATATGATATATGTTTGCATCTTGAAAACAACAGAATTTACTAAATTGTTCTATTGTCATTTCATAAGCCAGATTCTTCAGGTCATGACACAAAAAATAAAAGAATTGTGTAACTTTTCTTTAATACATTTACAAATATTACTGTTGTATTGTTTAAAAGTGTTTACATTGCAATATTTGAGGTCTGAAAAAACAGAGCATCTTTTCTGTTATTTTGACCTGTTTTTCCAGTTTTCATTTTTCGCAAATAAATGCAAATAGAAACAAAATGTTTGTTTGGAATTTGGAAGAAATATTGTTAGAAGGTCACATATTCTTTACATCATAATTTGATACTTATCCTACTGTTTGTGTTGCAAATTATGATAAGTACTTAATTTACATACACACAACATGAATGTGATTCAGGATTTTGTGCTGAAAGTGGCACATATGTTTAGTGAATTTGCCCTGGAAAATTTTCCAGATTAGAACTGGAAAAATTTTCTTTTCAACTATAATGTTACTTGTCCTGTAATTGTATCACACTTTAATAGCATTATTTCTTTGCATGTGTAAGATACATCACAGATGTTATTTTTTCACCGTGTGTGAGTGGTGTATGTGTTTGTGCATGACTGTGTGCGTGGTCCTGACCCTTTCAGTAATTAGTAACCTGCAGAGGAAATTCCCAGCCTGCCCTGCAACCTCTCTCCTTTACCATGTGTCTGACTGACCCTCAGCTCCTGAAGATACCCAGAGCCTCCTTCGGCTTTCCTACAGGCAATTAACCTCCAACGCACACCTCTGAAAAATGATCAGCCTATTCTGTAATTACTCATTTTGGATTACACTCATAGATTTTACTTATTTCACTCTGCCCTATAGCTCAAAACCTGAGACTCATCTCAAAGGCGGACTCACAGTTCATTCAGGGTTCGATGTTAAGTTAGCCTATCTCTATAACGACACGACAGTATGATGTTCGATGAGGGTTTTGCTTCGCAGTCGGCTACATGTATATACTAGTTTTTGGAGCAGAGCTAATATCAGTGCCTCATTCGGTTCAGTACAACCGGGGTGCTTTAAAAACTGACACGCTTCCTCATTGATTTGAGAGCAATACATCAAAAAAAAAGTATTCTTGCCCCATTAATGCACGCTCAGTAATTTGCGTCTAAAGATGACTTTGCGGCCCGCTTTTTAGCATCGGTAGGAAGCACGCAGCGCCCACGGTTGTCATCTTATTAGGGGCACTGCGGCTGAATGTGATCATTATCTCCAATGAGAAGGTTGCAAATGAAAGCAATGGGGTGCAGAGATAGAAGGGCCCACTGAGCAGTATGTGCTGAATTGTCTTATTTCAATTAATTTCACTGCTAATGTGCTAGATGGGTGTGATTTTAACATAGATGATTTCAATAAGTGGAGCAGTGCTGCAGAACGCATCGTTTTCGCTTAAGAGGTCAGCCAAGTCCGGAGAACGTGCCAGAGTGGCTACGCCCTTCGGAGTCTCTTAAAGCAACCCATAATCCTTCGAGTGTATGTTTGTGTCCCCGGAGCGCATGTGGTCCTCAGTAAACTTGACCACTTGAAGCGGTTGTGTAACTGTTTAATTGTCCCATCTAGACCTATTGGGCTGTTTATTGTCCGTTTTGGAGAGACTCTGCGCACGCAGTAGCTTCTCCGAATTCAATGGACTATCACACTTGCATTTTGCATCTATATGTGCCCTCGCTGGACCCGGTTAGCATTATTTGAATCCCTCGCAGGCTTTAGCGCTGCTGTATTTAGGCTCCCCGCGGATTATCGTGCCCCTGTGTGTTTTCCCACCGGGCTTGTCCATTGGCAGCCCTTTCCCTTATTTCCACGTCCTGCAGCGATTTCTTCTGCGCTCGAACTGAACTCGCAAAGTTCCTCAAAGGGAGAGAAAAGAAACTTTTCTGCTTTTTTGGCTCTCCCGAAATAATTTCAGCAGCGCGTTTTAGCGGAAAACTTTGGGCCGCAGCGCATTTGCATTCTGCTAATGTCATTGGTTTAGAATGATCTCTATTCCTCTCCCCCTCACACGGCAGTCATACGCCCGACTTCGTATACTTTGACTCTAAGCATGGTAAATTAATGTTTGCTTTCAGTTCTGCTGACTAGGCAGTATGTGCCCTATGGCACTTCATAATTACTCATAAGCTCGGGATCAAATCAAAATAAATGGTTGGAGTTTTCCAAAGTGAGACCTTGGGAACGCGCTTTAGAGGAACAGATTATTCACAATGCAGTCGGAGCATGAAGAGAGTGTTTGCAGAGTAACATGCTCCTTAAAGAACGCAATATTAATCATTTAAAGACTCACCTGGAGCAGCGTGGAGAATTGTTTAGATGGAGGCCTTGATCTGCGTGCAGGTATTGATCAATCTGAATGAGCGTTTCACGGATAGGTTTAAAGTGAGCGTTGCGGCCAAAAAGATGTTTTAGCAGCAACTAACAAAAATCCAGCGTGACACGCGGATGACACACTTTTGAGGTTTAAGGACGCCCCGCTTTCACCCGTTGCTTCTAATTTAGGGGTCTGTTTTTGTAATAGCTCCCGTTAGCAGATCCTTGTCGTATTGTGCATGATGCCGCAGCTGGTTCCTCTGGAGCTCTCGCGTGGATAGGGGCCATTTCTGCTGAGTCATCCGCCTGGCACACGCAGGCTTGCAAACAGTAGAGCAGTCATTAATTTAGTCCTTCTTTTCTCTGTTTCATCGCCGCTTCTGCTGAGGATGCACATGCGGACACAAAGGTTTATTCAAATCATTAAAGGCATGCATGCATGCAAAGCTAATCATTTGACCTTTGGTTTTGTGCTCTGCCGAGACAAAGGCTTGCATCTTCCAGCGCCGGGGCACATTATTTATATCATGTGATTTATGATTAGAGCGTTAATATAAAAAACGCAGAAGCGGACGGAGATCAATATAGGAACAAATAACCGAAGCCCTAAATTAGCACCGAGCTGCTTTAGTTAAACCGATTCGGCTCCAGCGGCCTTAACTAACATTGCAGCTTTTTGAACAATGAATTCTAAAGCAGGACTTGGGGGAATAGTTCACTTAAGATTCGCCTTAACTGCAGGTCGAGAGAATTTTTAGCTCCTGAGGTGATGCTGTCGTTGATGCGGTTTAAGCTGCAAATAGAGAGCATTTACATTTGGGTCAACAGCAATAAAATCCTAGCAGGCAGATGCAGAGGGCAGTGGGATTTATGCAGTGATCGGGGTAATGCAGAACAAATGTGAATGTGATTCCTTTTTCAAATGACAAAGTAAAGGATTAGTACTTTTAAGCTTACGCTCTAACAAAAATGCTGGGTCAAAAAGAGACGAACACAGCTATTGGGTCAAATTAGCCCAGAACATGTTTATATTTGACCCATCAACCCAGTATTTTAGGAGGAAACAACCCAGCAGTTGGGTTTGTCTCTTTTTAACCTAGCACAGGGTTCAAGAGAACCCAGCATTTTCTACAGTGTAGTAAAGTATTTTTCAATTTTACTTTTTCATGTTGTGTTTTTTAGTAAGGTGTGTTTTTTGATGTATATTTAGGAAATGTGAGCATTATGAGCATGATTTATTGTAGTATTGTAGTTCATTTTTTGTGATATAGTGCAACAAAGTTTCCCTTTAGCCCACCCAGAGATTTCTTTTAACCAGAATTTTGGTCTTTTTTCTGTTAGTTTTGCATTGATAATGTGTTATTAATCCTTTGTACTGTACTGTACTGTACATATAAAGTAAAGTCAAAGTCAAGCACGCTTAAAAATAAAGGTGTTTAAAAGGTTCCTCACAGCGATGCCATAGGAAAACCATTTTAGGTTCTACAAAGAACCATTCAGTCAAAGGTTCTTTAAAGAACCATCTTATTCTTAGCTTTTTATAATCTAAAGAAAGTTTTTTTAATCACAAAGAACTTTGTGAAACAGAAAGGTTCTTTGGATGTTAAAGATTCTTTTAGGAACCAATTAGACAAAAAAGGGTCTTGGTGAAGTGTAGGCCATATATAATTATTTGCTATATTATATTATTAATAATAATAATAACATCAAAACAACAACAATAATACTATATAAATCTAATTATAATTGAATATTATATATGACTTTGATAAAATGTTTACTAACAGTTAATTTTCTTTATATAAAGGGAATAGAACAGTGTGTATATCTACGGTTTTGTTTTAGATTTTCTTTTTTTATCCTGCACCTGACAAAGACAATTTGGATGTGCGTACTTTCTATTCTTTTTGGAAATATAATATTTAGTCATTCAGATTGTAAACACAATTGTAAATTGCACTTAAAAAACACTAAATACTGACTGCCATTTTTTGTGTGGTGTACATATTTCCTGTTTGTATCTTACAAAAAAGATTGAAAAATAAATATGGGTAGTCATTGAAACAACAAAGACTTTTGCACTGTACTCAGTGTTTTTGTATGTAACAATGTGGAAACACACCTTTTTGTTATGTAGTTTTAAATTACATGTAAACAGTACATGCAGGCCAAGCATTGCACTTCCACTGTGGAGACGAGGGCATCTTAGTCAGCAGATGGCAAGCAAGAGTAACTTTCCATAAAAATCGCTTTCCATAAAAATTAACAGTGCAAAATAATGAGCTACTTTTATAATGAGCAACTCAATATCGTAACACGTTGCTTCCTGCATGACATTCCCCGATGCTGAACTTCAAGCAGCCTTTGTACATCTGGGGAATGTGGACTGATGGTGATCAATTAGTGTAATAAACCACTGATCAGAGAGCTGGTCTTCAGTGTGACAGTGTAATCTGGTCTCTAATCCAGGCCTGGGCTGCAGGGACTCGACGTGATGCTGAGAGTCACTCCCGGTCCCTCCATTATACATCAGTAACGCGAGGCAGCGATCAATAATGCTGTTCGCCACCGCGGTGTGCACGACATCGGTGTCGAGCTCATCAGCGGCGACCGTTTACTTATTCATCGCTTCGATCATTTATTAGTTCAGGGATTTGTTTGATGAATCCGTGGTGCGGTTTGAGGCTTGCGAATGTGCGGCGTGATTCGCATTACGGGGAAATGCAGCGCACGACAGGCTCGGGTCGGACTTGGCGTGTACTTAAGCACCAGAGGTGAAGTCGGCAGGTGTCGGGCCTGATATGCTCGCCCTGGGCAATGTGGGGGAAAAAGGGCCATTGAACTGTTGGAGTGCATTCTCTCTCTCTTTCCTTTTCTATCGAGTCACTCGATTTCTTCTGCTGCTGTCTGTGCGCTCATGCAGAATTAGCTTATTTGTCAGCGTGCTGCGCCTCAGAGCCCTGGTGCACATCTCCAAATCCATTTCCAGACACGCAGCACAAAGGACGTTGTCCTTATGTCATGACGACAAATTTGCTGAGCCTCCTCGATCCCAATGCAAGGCAGGAAAATGGTCCCATCGCTCCTGCGGAGGTCTATGGAGCACTAATGAATGGGCTTCTGGCTGCGAGGAGTTCTCATTGCACCTTTTTTATTATTATGATTATTACTATTGAGTGTAAGCTGTATTTTTCCCTTCTTTCTGCGAACCCAAGGTGCTCTGTAAACATGACTCATGCGCTCTGCTTCTACAGGAGAGAGATGACTTTTGGTACACGTGTGTATATCTGGAGAACTACTTTTCACACAGTTTTCTGGCCCGGGCCGGTTCTCTAAAATACTTTATTAATGGCAGGAGTGGAGTTTTCCTTTCTTAAGGGTCGTTCACACAGGACGCAATCTTGCTTCCGGAAATATCCAGACAGAATGTCGAATGGTATAGAATGCGGAGGCCTCCAGACACGTTGCGTTGAACTGCTTTTAACGTGAAAGAGCATATTAAAAATACACTGCTCGGGGTGCGAGGTGGTTTCCATTGTGACCAGCAAACCAGACCAGTCTACGACCAGCAAACTGTTTTAGGCAGGTTTAAGCTTTTTGGTTTTCTATTTGGCGCAACGGCATTTATTTGACACCTTCATAGCTCAGCTCAAGTAATGTTCCTTTCACCTGATCGGTGCCCATGCGCTGATGTATTTCCTTGCCATTTGACTCTGTTTCCTCCCTCTATGTGTCTGATGTCAGGAGCTGGATGTGGGGCTTCCTCAGCAGGTGTTGTTTTTTAATTGAATCCAAAATCTCTGCGGAGACCATCCTCCTCCTCTCCGCCTTAAAGCAACAACAATAGCTGGTTACAGGGTAATAAATGGCTAAATCACGCCTGCTTTGTTTACTCATTTGTGACTGTCGCGCTGCTCTCTTTTCATGAATTCTTGGAACTTTCGCGTGTACTTCCCAAAGGTTCCACATCTGAAAAGCCACACAGTGTGAGCTGAAAAATGACTCTACGAGGTTTATTTTTTTACCTTCAAAGAGACTGCTAAAAAGAGCCTGAAAAATCCATATGGTTTTGTAAGGGCAAGCTTATGTGCATGTATTTTAGCTTTCACCTGTTCCTCATGACAACAAGCAACTCCATCCCCAGAAGCATTAGTACAGACCAGAGGTACTAATCTCAGGCATGGCAAACATTTTAAAGAAATGAGAGAACCAGTAGTCGCTTATAGAGCTCATTGGTCTCATCGCTTTATATACTTACACTTCTGCCTAGGGTCCCTTTAAGGCAAGGCAAGCCTCTCAGCGGCCATCTTGGTAATTATCAGCTATAATGTATGTAGGTAATAGGCATGCAAGGACAGCTCCCATTTACTTAAATGAGAAAAGAGCAGAATCTACAAATGGTTTATTAAGATTGTCTTACATAAAGCTTTTACAAAAAGGTTGTATTTGTTAACAATTTGTTAGTTTATTCTTTAGCTAACATAAACTAGCAATGAGTGTTACTTTTAATTGTTAGTTGATATTTACTATATTGTTAGTTGGCATTTACATCAATATTGTATTTAAATATTTTTTATATATTTCATATTTAAATTTGTTTTTTAATATTATTAAATATTAATAATTTGACTTATTTCTCTCCAAACGGGGCTCTTCGGAAAGGGGACGCCGCTCAAAATAAGAGAAAATGACGTTGTTTTCTGGCTCCTTTTGCCAAGTAAATGTTTGTAAAGGGAAATATTAATTTTGCTTTGAAATGTGCAATACTACCATAAAAAAATAAAGCGGCATTGCGAGTATTTTGAGGCTTTAGCATCGCGATGCTACCATACACCGGCACACCATGCACTCCCATGAAACGCAGATACCAATGACAATGTATTTTAAAAAATATATATATATTGTCTGGGAGTGGTCCCTTTAAACTGTCTGATAGGGTTTAGGTAGTCGCGTGTCGTTCCCATGATGCTCAGCATGTGACACCGTGACCCTACAGTATGTGGTCGGCCCGGCCCGCCTGATAAATTAGCATCAGGATTGAGAATATATAGAAGGGTGTGAGAGCATCACACCCTCCTGATTCCTGTGCGCACACTCAATATCTTCGCTCATCTATTGAAGAGATGGAAGGTTGTCTAAAACTAGTGGGGCCTGCATACAAAGAGACTGCTCTGTTTTAATGTCAGGCTGCGAGCACGCCAGCTGTGTGCAATAAGCAGCGGCGTTATGAACACTGTAACACTCAGTGATGGAACTCTATTAGAATCCGCTGTTCATTTCTCGGCGCGGAAGCTAACGAAGTCTTGTTATGAAACCCGTAGATAGATAATCCAACCTCGCCATAGCCTGACCCGCAGGGCGGCCATTAATAATAATCTGCGGGATCTTATCTCACTTAATAATGCAATTAGCGGCTGAGTGCATCGACTTGAGCTCTAATGTTTAGGGTCTGCAGTCTGGGGCAGGTGTTCCATCATTCTCTAATGTTCTGACAATTTACTGTCCGTGAATGAATTTCACAACAGCGTTCGGCTGGATGTAAACGATAAGCCTGATTTGTTTGCCGAAGGGCGACGCGTCACGGAAACGCGGATTCGTCTTGTTTTCGTGTCACGTTTATTGATTACATTTTATAATATGAACATATTGTGCAAAACACACCCGGGCTATTCCCCTAATAAATTCCCCTGACCAAGGTCGGGCTTTGTGGGCAGATCATGAGGTATAGATCAGCATAGCCGTTCGGTTTGATGTATTTCTCCGACTTGTTATCTTTCTAAGCATCTGTTTCTTGTTACAAAGCGATGCCATGGTATCTGAAATGGAGACAGAGTTCCTAACCAGCCAGTTATGAGCATCAGAGGTTATTATTGATTAACTGTCTACTTTGTTATCCAGAGCCCTTTGTTTCCTCAAACTCTCTCGTACCGCAGCGCTATGGCGTTACAGCAGGTCAGTGCTCTCTCAAGAGCCATTCTGTTATCATAGATATTTATTGTCTCTTTACACCACATCTAACACTGCTTTAATATGACATTGATTCCCCAGCGCACGTCAGCCACTTCAATTTGAGATGCTACCGTTGAACAGTTCCAGCAGATGGTGGCTTACTGGGTTTGTGAGACTTTAAAAGTATAGCTCACCCAAAAATGAAAATCACCCTAATCTGGACATGTAGGATTTTCTTTCTTGAAAGGGAAAAAATGGAATAGTGTACTTTTTTGCAAATATTGTGTTTTTTATAGTGAATGGGGACTGGAGCATTCATGCTTTTTATGAAAGCATCATAAAAGTAGTCAGTATGCATGGTGCACTGTATTACAAGTTTTTAAGGGTCGTGTGTGATTCGGCTTGGAACTTTGCAGCTAGAAACGGATTGAAATTTAAGTCAATAGATCATTGAGTAAACAAATCAATTCAAATCATAATTATACAATTTCGGATCTGTTCATCACACAAAGCTATTGTCTGGTTTCACAAGACTTGAAATATAGTACAAAAATCATATTAGACCACTTTGATTTTACTTTATGATGCTGGGGTATCCTTTTGGAAACTTGAAGTTCCAGTCCCCATTCACTCTAATTAAACCATGATCAGTGAATAAATCACAGTCAACGAATTAGAAATTTCCTCTATTTGTGTTTCATACACAAAGCAAGCCTCATGTGTTTGGAGCGATATAAAGAAAGCAAAACAATGACAAAATGTTCACTTTTGCCCAAGCCGTCACTATTGATCACTGTTACAGACACTGCTCTTCTGGATTTTGCTCTACATCTGAACCTACAGAGTGTGATTCAATATAGCAATACATATAGGGCCAATGGGTTTTACGAACCCCTGCCAAGATTAGAGACCGACTGATCGAAGATCTCCACATTCCCCCCCACCGCCCGCACGACCCTGAGCGGAAATGGCTTTAATCTGTGTTGTCGTGAAAAATGAGGTTCGAGGAAGAAAAGAACGAGAAAACAAACTTGTTATTCCGGCCTTTCCCTATTACGGATGTCTCGGCCTGGCATTGTCGAACAGGCAGGTGGTACATTATGCCAGTGGAGGAGAGATACCTGCTGGCAGAGCAGGCAGGCAGAAAGAGAAAGAGTGAGAGAGAACAAGGGTGAAGTGGTGGAAAAACGAGAGCTGAACAGAGAATGATGGAGTGCGTTTGAATGGTCAGGTAGTTAATGCTTTATGAGATTGGGCTGAGGAGGTGGTGGAATGCAGTGTGAGCAGTATTACGCCACATAAATCTGGAAGCCTGCTTTCCCTGCCTGCATTTGCACTTAATTACCTGAGCCCTGTGCATACCTATAGCTCTTCCCTAATGGCCGGCTCTCATGCCACAGGCCACAGAGGTTGTGTGACATGCATGTGAAGCCAGATGTGCCATATGCAAGTTGATTTAAAAATCGAATTCAATTTTATTATGTTATCTTAAATTGGAATAAACTGCTTGATGTTTTGGCAAAATACATACATACACACTGTTGCTAATCGAGGGTTAAACCATTGCCATTAAAAGCAGAGTTTACCCCCCCAAAAAAATTCTGTCATCATTTATTCACCCACTTGTTGTTCAAAACCTGTATAGGACTCTTTCTTCTGTATAACACAAAAAAAGTTTGGTTTTGTGTCCATAAAATGGAAGTCAATGGAGTCCAGTGTTGTTCGGTTACCTACACTCTTTAAAATATATTTTTCTGTGTTCTGCGGAAGAAAAAGTAAACAATGAAATTTGAAAATGAAATTTTGTTTTATTTTGGGCAGACTATGCCTTTGTTTTTTTCTGTTTTCAGCTTTGAGACCAAAGCAAACCTGTAAGATTTCAGTAAAAAAATTCAAGAGTGTTTCTGAATTCAAAACACACATCCCTTATGAAAATTAAACATTGTTTAACTTTAGTAATCTTTGTATGACTTTCTATTTTTCTGCACAACACAAAAGATATTATTTTGAAGAATGTATCTATTTACATCTATTGGTACAAAACCAATGCAAGTCGATGGGGACCGCCGTTGTGTGGTTACCAACATTCTTCAAAATATCTTCTTTTGTGGTCTGCAGAAGAAAGAAAGTCATAAAGGTTTAAAATGACAAGAGGGCGAGTAAAAGATTTTAGTTTTTGGGTGAACTGTCCCTTTAAAACGGGGTACACAGGATATACAGTATGTTACTATTGCCTCCCAAAACAGTTGCAAAATATAATTCACTTGTAATTTATAGACATTTTATTATTGTTCAGTTATAATGATTGATTATGTCCTCCCTTCACTTTAAAACTGAATGATTCCACAGCCACTGTCAAAAAATATACCTGTAAATGCTGGAAGTGCCTCTCCTAGATCTCGCCCGGGTCAGGTTTGTTTGGCCTCTGAAGCAGACAAAATCTAAATTTCATGCATAAGATGGCTCCCGTGCTTTTGAGCTGCCCGTTATGGATTTAACGATTTCCCCGGCGCGGTGGCTTCAAACCCCGGGATCTGTGTAATGCTGCCATCTTGAACGCCTCCCATTGACCTTGGAGATTATTGCTGGACTAGGCAGCAGAAAAGTTATGCTATATCTTAGTCAGGAGCTGTCTTCTATCAATGAGATGCTGTGTTGGCCATCGATCGGTTCTGTGCCAGGACACAGCGCTTGATTGATGCTTGGCGAGCGACAGGCTGGTCTGCAAGACAGCCTTGGGAGAAAACAGAGGCGCTCTGCTTTTCCACCACCTAAAGTGTAATGGCTACAGTGATGCATGGAGACTTTTTGACTTAGAGTATCAACCTCCAAGTTTCTTTTATTATACATGCGTTTTAGGTATTTTAGTGGTTTATTTTTTATTTGTTTTGTCTTTTTGGATGGCAGTGATGGCTGGTAGGATTTATGAATTTGAGATCTCCAAAGACTTGGCAACCCGGGTTGTTTCGAACTCTTCATAAATACCTCATCAGTTTCTCAGTGATGGTTGGCATAAATTATACACTCCATCTCAATGACCTGCTGCTGTATGTATCTCCTCATGAATATAACACACTGTCCTCCTCCAAACGGTTTGGACTTCTTTATATATAATTTAATGACACCAGGTCTTGAAACCTGTCAGACTTTTAATGGCACCACATGGCAAGTAATGAGTGGCATTACGGAGGTCCCCCAGCGGCCATGACCCAAGCACTCGTGTTATAGAAAATACACATAAGAAGGTTAAAGAGTTAGATGTTGTTTATTTTCACCCAGTGCTGCTGTTTATGGGATGCAGTTTTTTTTCTGTTTGCCAGATCACATTGATGTATTTGTTTAGAACAGCATCTGTGAGTTTTCTGGGCTTGACATCAAACACATCCACTGTCATTGGCTGATTTTGAGCCCGCATGAATTGTAGTGATTTTCAACCAGGATGAGAGGTAACATCGAAAAGCCTTTGTGATGCCAGTCAGCGTGCGCCACAGTCGTTTAATTTGCCCGAGCCTGTAGCTCTCTAAATGTGGCAAAATTTCCAGACATATTAAAGATCTAAAGATCGCTTCTTTTTATCTGTGGATGTTTGTGCGTTTAATGGTGTGTGTGTGTGTGTGTGTGTGTGTGTTTGTGTGTGTGGTGGTCCTCACTGACCCCAGTCTTGTTAAGGCAATGCCTCTGTGTGGCCAGTTCACAGGAGAACATGGGTTGTCGGGTCAGGTCCGATCAATCAGCTTTGATCTTTAATAGACCCTCTCCCCAACCTCCTCAATTAGACCTCATGGGCCGGATTTTCCAATACGAGGTATTCCGAGGCCAGAAAAGGGATCACACAAATACACACATTCTCGGTCACTTCCACACAAATTCAATAGTGCGTTTTTTTTTTAAGGACACAAGGGACCATATTCGCCAAGAATCGACACTTTTCATCTAATTTCCTTACCACCCCGCAATCCAGTTTAACCAGGTGCACAAACACGTCAAAATTAATCTGAGTGTTTAAATTAAATAATTATTTTTCTTTTCAGTTTAAGCTCTTCGGTTGTAAATTGGGCTTATTATAGATCTCGCTCCCTCTTTACAAACCACAGCGCTGGCAATTCAAACCCACTGAAAAAGGCGTTTTATTAAAAAGAGATTTTTGTTAATAAATGTTTTAGTGACCAGGGCTGCACTCAGTTTTTCAAATGAGAGAAGACAGCATTATATCAAAACATATATTAAGAGGTGTGATCGAGATGAGCACTTTAGCATGTCTATAGATGGTTTCAAAGCAACAACATAAACTGCACATGCAGGCTTTTATGGCCCAAACTTAACTTCCGGTACATATCCGCAAAGCATAGAATCCCTGCAGATTATTTCTGATAACAAGCAAAAGAAATAACAAGTAAATTACATTAACCAGCAAGTTAAAAGTATGTCTAGTCTAGTCAGTATTATTTTGGGTTACCAGTAGAAGAATCGTTACTTGACTAAACTTAAAAGCAACAAAGTTACACAACCCATTCAACAAATTGTTTATTTAATAATATTACACAATAAAATATTAATAAAATCAAATATATATAAAGAGTTACATTGAAAACACAGACTGGAAGTTAACATCGGGCCAGGCTCGTGCGTCAGATTAACGCCCAACTTATTTCTAGTTGTGATCGAATCTCATGCTATCAGTGGCTGCAATTCATTCTTTCTGAATGTGTTTTTTATGTGCATGTTCATTGTGTTTAAAATATAATTTTACGTATTACAAAGACTGCACCATTCCATAAAAAAAATTGTGTGTGTTCAATAAAAAAAGAATAGTTTAAACTTGCATTAAAAAGCAAGTTTATTGGCCTTACTGGGTTTTATGCCTGTATAAGAGTGGTGCAAATTTTATTTTATGAACATTGGCTACACAAAAAATAGATGTAAAACAATTAGAGTTTATCGTTGCTTTTGTCATTATACCATCGCATGCTATTTACATTCCACCTTCAGGAGCGATTAGATTCACTACGAGCTTTCACCACCACACAACGTGTGGGGAGTCTGTTCGGTTCTCAGGTACTGTCATTTTACACTGGCAGACAGTAAATGAAGACTGACAGAAGAGTCTGAACTCAAAGCATCTGTGACTCCTGACTCCTGGGACTCTCCTGGCAGCTGTGGGTGACAAACCAGGGCAGATCAAGAACGAGCGGCAATTTCCCAGTTTTCTTTAGGAAGAATCCTCACCAGCATACTAACTTCATTTCTTGTTGTTTGCCTCGTTTCTCCGATATCAAGTTGCAGCTCTCGCTATACAATATAAATGAATCAAGTCGGGAAAGATCCTTTTTGATGCTTTTTGAGTGATTGTTGGAATGCGGTGCGGTGGGCGGCGTATACAGCTGTCAGAAATCTCTCTCTCAAAACTCAATTCAATTTAGGTGTGCTTTATTGGCGTGACAGCTATTTTGCAGGTGGTGGGTTGTTTTTTGAAACTAGCTGATAGTCTTTGCGGTTTGTACGTATTGCTTTTTAATTGCAATCTGATGTTTTTATTGTATTTATTTTTAAAGTCACAGACAATGGCCGCACATTTGCTTCACCGGTTCGAGATGTTTGGTCACCGAGCCTCGCGTTTTTGGTCACTACACACAAATTTGAAGTGGAAGGCAGAGCGAGAGAGAGAGAAAATGGGAGGGGAGTTCCCAGCTGTCTCTGGTGGTATGCCAGGTGGGTTGACATGGGGCTCTGAAGTGTTGGGGGGAGCTGGCTGGGGACAAACCAGCAAAATGGCACACCGGAGATATGCAAAACGCTAATGATCCTCACCCTCCCCCTGCCGGGATGGTTCTCCACGCCAGGCCCCTCCAAGTGGTCCGTTCCACTGGGGATTCTCACCAGCAGGCCCAGGTATCCATGATTGCTTTTTAATGTGTGGCTCTTGGCCAATGAGAGCAGGGATTTTCATCAAGTATGACTGCAGAAATATTAAACTAGCCTGGGATTATTTTTCAGTCACAGTTCATTAAACTGTGGAGGGAAGTAGAGCCAGGAGCCGCTCCTGCCTGCACAAGTTAGCCCAATTAGGGTTCTAATTTTTTATTAATACGCCGCAATGTTAAATAAACATGCAAACAGCTTTCGTGTTGTATGCCAATTAAACGCTGTTTTATTTGACTGCCACTTTAATCAGGCGGCTGCACAGGGGGAGGATATGGAGTTTAATTAATTTGTATTACTCTGCATTTCCTGTCAAGGCCTTTTTATGATTTCAAAGTAATCTATAAGGACATCAGCCATCGATTTGCTCATATTTGAATAAATTACGCCGGGCCGTAGCGTTGCGAAACTCCACACGCGGGAGAATCGTAAAGCAAAAGGGCGGAAACAAAGAAACGAGCGGCGCGCGGCACGAGTCATTTTTTATCGCGTGGCAGAACAGCTTCCCCCACAAACAATAATCTCCCAGCGATGGCAGGGAGAAAGTTTCAAAAGCTCATTTTGCCGGATTTTATCGCTTCCCCTGTTCCATCAATATTGCCTTCTGGTTGATTTTTAATTTCAGGTTGGAGACCTCAGCATATTTAGTGCTGGGCTGATGACATTGTATTTATTTAGTGCTCTCGTCAATAGCGCGCTCAAGTGCAAAAGTCCCCCCCACCTCGCCTTTGCTGGGTTCGGTAAAGATAAGTCAAATTCTCAATGCACGTACAGTACTTGCAGACACAAGTATTGTATTAGGTCTGTGCTTTACAGATATTAAAGGAATAGTTCACCCACATTTGAAAAGTGTCTTATAATTGACTCACCCTTATGCCGTTCCATGTGTATATAACTTTCTTCATAATTCAAATAATTTTATATTAAAATGCCGCCATGTTATCTTTTTTTTTACGGTACTCCATATGGTGACGCTTGAAAAAGCATATACACCATCATTAAAATAATCCAAATGACTCCAGTGGGTTCATGTCTTCTGAATGGAAACGTTGAGAGAATTTTAAGACTATTAACAAAATTAAAATATAAACATCAAAATTTTGTAAATATTAATCCAGGGTAGGGATGGGAAATACAGCAACAGTAATAATAATAATATTTATTTATATTTCTTATATTTAATTTAGTATTCTATGTTTATTTATTTTCATATTATTTAATAATTGTAATAATGATAATAACAACAAATAATGCATATATTAATATATATATATATATATATATATATATATATATATATATTACTTGTATTTAATATAAAACATGGATTTAGTTATATATTTAATAATATTATTATTGTTGTTGTTGTTATTACTCTGCGAAGTAGCTTTGAAAAACAACTCGTTGAACATCAAAACAACAAACCAATTTTAAGGAAAAGTTTGAAAAAGTTTGATAGACAGTTGACCATTGTGGCACCAATGCCCCTGTGGTGCTATTAACAACGTCCCACCGGCATGATGTCTCCGGGCGCTGTATTTGTGTCCGTGCTCGTGGCCTCTCCAGGTTTCAGGAGAGTGGAGGTAACAGCAGACACAGTGGCAGCGTGTGGTTATTAATGCCTTGCGTCCCTTGCAGCTATGTCTGCCGCCTCTGCTTCATGCTGTATTAATCAGAGCGCAGGCACAAACTGCCCCTCCAACTGCACATGATTAAGTGCGACTGGAGCAGTGTTTAACCAGATACGGCCACACTCTCTACTCTGAAACGAGGCTTTTGAGCATCCCCAGGGTGGACGAGGGGTAATGAATACATCGTTTGGAGAGGCATTGTGATGCCCTGGAGAGGCCTCGGGAATGAGAGGGCTTCTTTCTCTCCAGCCCCGGTGAAGCAGTCTCTGGCCCAGAAATGGGCAGGGTGGGACGGCCATATGGACAGGCTCGTGTGGCTGGTGTGTTTGGGTTGGATGGAAGTACTGACAGCGCTGCCCCGCGGAGAGGAAGGGCCACGTCTGCTGGTCTGGTATCAGATCAATGCCAAAACAGATCCGGGTCAGTGTGGCTAAAGGAAACGTGGGCCCAGGACAGGATGGGCACTGCCAGAGTTACAGGACCTGTGGGAGGAAGCTTCCAGTCAGGAGGAGGCAGGCATTGTGGGATTTCTAGCTACACTTCAGGGTTTTTCCTGTTCTTTCCTTGGCAAAAACAAAAGTAAGATTTGGATAGTTGTGCAGTGAGCAGTTATTGGTATATACTGGCCTCAAAGCTTGACACTTGGCTGCCTTTAAAAATGAATGAATGTCTTTGTCTTATGTAACAAAATATAACCGAGTGATGTTTATTTTAAAGAATTAAAGCACAATTTTGCAAAAAAGACCATTTGTAAGGTTTTAAATATCATTCAAGTATTAATGTGATGAAGTACAGTGTCACTGCAGGAATGGCTCCGGAAAGTTAATTCAGAAAAGCTGTAGTATTTTGTGTTTGCAGATGTCATATTTGCTAAGTGTCCACATATCGAAGCCACTGTATTGATAAAGCTTTTGTAATACATTTAATTCACCCTTTTTCCTTAAGCATTAAACAATATTAACATACATTTCATATGATTAATAGCATTTGTTAACATATATATTCGTGTTATCGAGAAGCATCTCACTTGAGATTTACTGTCGGGTATTTCCCTTCAGATCAGACAAGAATCATTTACGGTGTGTATTGTCATCCTTGCAGAGAAAAAAGCAAGATAATGCAGTCTCAGTTTCAACTTGAACTCCTCCATTTATCTGCATGAGTGTGCAGCGATGCGCTGACGATCCCGAGCCGAAATGCGCTGATGACAGATTTAGATGTGATGACACTTTTTTCTGCCTTAAATCAAACCGTTATTGCCTCCTTATCAAACCAAAAAACATCTCCTCACACACTGTTTGGGACAACTTTGACAATTTGCTCAGTTTTGAAAGCTCTTGTCAAATTTGCGGGGCAGGGAGAGTAAAGGAGAGAGAGAGAGGTTGTCAGAGCGAGCGAGAGAGGCTTTAAAGACGAAAGCGCACGTGGAAAAGACAGAGGGTTATAGCAGAGCATCCTGGAGTGGTTGTTGTAATGTATCTGCAGTGTAGCATGTCTGCGCAACATTACTTTACTGCATTCTCATCTTGCTGTCAATAATTAATCACAGGTGAGGCGTGGTGAGAAACATGCCCGGAGATGCCAAGCTAAAACGGTGCCAACAGACAGCCATCCCTCTCCGCGTCTCGCCTCACCTTATGTGATGCAACAACGCGCGCTCTGAATTACATCACCTGCTAAAAGAACGCGCGCGTCCGTCTCCAAATCTTCGTCGGAAATTGCGAGCGGAGATGGAAGCGCGCAGGCTGTTTTATTGCTAATTAGGCCATATCTTTTTATTCCTAGACACCAAAAAATCAGCCACATGTATCATGGATATAAATGCGTTATAGTTGTGATCGATTGGCTGGAGCGCGGCCCTGTGGCATGAATATTCATGGAGTGATGTATAGAGCGGATAGAAGCGCGTCGGAGTCTCGTGGTGTGTGATCCGTGGACTTTACAGTCACGGCCGGGGAGCCTGCGGCTAGCAGCCACCATAAACAATAACGCGAGGCCCATTTATAACACTAAAAATCATGTGTCGCCACAGCCACAAAGAGCACAAGTGACATTTTAATGGGCCTTTTTACTTTTTGTTTTTCAATAATGAATGCATGGCTTGCTGTGGTACGCTCCACAATATGCGCTTCACTATTGTTTTGAGGCGTAATGCAGATTTTCGCTGTACTTGGCATTTATAGGGAATAATTTAATGTACGTCGCAATCTTCGTATGCTTTTCTCACAGTCTGGGAAAATATGTGCGTGTCTATACCTGTATGTGTGCGTTTCTGTGTAAGCCATGTTTTCTTTCTCTGCACTGATCTTAGTGTTCGTGTACTGTGTGCGTGCGTGCGTGCGTGCGTGTGTGTGTATTACCCAGAGGAGGTTCAATGCAGCTGTTGGTTTGCTTTGCTGTGTAAGCAAGGCTGACCCCAATGTTGATCACATGCCAAACACAGATTCCACTGACGGGTACCAAACAGCACTGAGGATGGTTCAAATAAATATGGACATGCACATTTTATTGGAAACAATATTGTATTCTTTGAATGTTTCGCCTAATCTGTTGCGTGTGGTCACACAGATTTTTATTTCACCCGATTCTTCACATTGTCTCTCCTTTCGCAGAAACCAAACCAGGAAACGGGCTGTGTAAAACAGGAAGCATTGCTCTCTTTGGAAACGTAGTGTACAGCGGGCTGCTGAACGACCACTTCTGGCATTTCGGGGTGCCCCTTGTCACAAGACTGGTGAGTGGATGCCCTGTATGTGTTCTCCAAATTGGTGCGATGGTTGGCACTGTCTCTCTGCTCCCTTTGCCACCTTGAGATCTCCCGCTGGCTGTTGTAATTTGGCATCAGCTGTGTTTTGGCTGGGCAAGGCTTCAACCAGAGGTGTCCATTTTTTATACAGAACAAGGGAGCTTATTGATGTGAGACGGCTTTGATTCCGAAGAAATGTGTAGTTTTTAGGCACATAATATATACAAAGTCTGCACAAAATAGCTCTTCATAAGACCCGAGTGCTCGAAACATCATGCGTTTTGTGAAAGTCTATTAAACGTTTAATATTATTTTGGAGCTTTGGTGTGCAGACTTATATATGTTACCTTGGATCACAAAACCGGTCTTCAGTAGAACAGGAACATTTGTAGTAATAGCCAAAAATACATTGTATGGGTCACAGTTATCAATTTTTCTTTTATGCCAGAAATCTTTAGGATATTAAGTAAAGATCATGTACCATGAAGATATTTTGTACATTTCCTAAGCTAAGTACTTTATTTGGACAACTTTAAATGCAATTTTTTCAATATTTATATTTCTTTGCACCCTCAGATTCTATATTTTTAAATAGTTGTATTGCGGCCAAATATTGTCATATCCTAACAAACTAAACATCGATAGAAAGCTTATTTATTCAAAATCTCAATTGGCCCTTAAGACTGGTTTTGTTGTCCAGGGTCACATATTTTTCCCAATTGATTTGTTTTTGGTCAAATGCCCATTTCAAGTTGATGTGCGTGCTTTTGCTTAATAAAATACAATGACCCATTTGGACAATTAGTCAATCTTAAAGAGATTGCATTAAAAACTAAATATCACAGCAAGTTTCATTTGCAACCAAATCATGTTTGACTTTTTTGGTAACACATTGTTACTTTTGTTAGCAATTTTCACTATTAACTAGTTGTTATTATCTTGCCTATTATTGACATATTGGCTGTTTATTAGTATTTATAAAGCACATATTCTGCATGACCATACTCTACATCCCTAATCCTACCCAATACCTAAACCTAACAACTAGCTTACTAACTATTTATAAGCAACAAATTATATGGAAAAAGTCGCAGTTAATGGTTTGTTAATAGCGAGAATTGCCCCTTTACTCAAGTGCATACCAGTTTTTATCATTTAAACTTATTTTTGCCAGATGTTTTGCTTGAAATGTTTGTGCTATATTACTATCATAAATAGGACTTGCTTTTGATATTTTGTTACATATTTGTCATTTTTAAGGATACAGGTTTTTTAGCCCCTGTACATTAAATTCAGTCATTACAAATCATTACAGTACTGTATGTTTATATTCAATGATTTACATTAACAACCTTTCAAAAAGAGTTCTGGCTTATCATATTCATCCATAGAGATGATTGTGATGCTGAATAGCAAGGTTGCTTAGTTTATTTTCTACTGTGTGCCCATCTTGAAACAGCAGTATACAGGGAATAGGCTGATCTTGCAGCCAAATGTGATATTCCTCATACAGATTTCACTGCCTGCCTTTGTCCTCGGTTATGCAAGATCTAAATGAGTAATGCATTGGCATATGATGTGTCTGTTTAAGAACCGAATATTAGTTGGCTACTCAAGTTTTAATTAAACTGTAATCTTAGCGCATGTCAGTGCCTCTGTCTTATTATGAATTGATAAATATTGATGCTACGTCTTCCTCAGAAATATGTCAAACAGTATTAGCATACAGGCAGGCAGGGACAGGGAGAGACTAGAGCTGCAGCAATTTACTGCCTTATACTAGATTAAGATAAAAAAGGATTTGGAGGATCAGAAAAATAAATCTCAAAGGGTAACTTGTTTTTTGCTGGTTTTCCGATTGAGTGAGCAGACATGTTTCTGAAGAAAACTTTGCAGGCAGAGTTGGGATGTAGTTTAGCTTCTGTCGGTGATTTTGGTCATGTGAGGTGTGTTCTGTATCACAATTGTGTTTGATTAAGCTTATAACAGAAATTTTAATTCCATTAGCATCTCTAATTACATTTTTTGCAGTCTCATAACTTATTAGGTTAAAGAAAAAAATAAACTTCTGAATTTTTCCAAATATTGTAATTGTTACCCTATCCGTAAAAACCAGGCTAAAGTCTCCAAATCTAATTTTGAGATAACAAGCATTTGATTTTGAGCATTCAATTTTTCAAAAGTCAATTATATTTTCACAGAATGTTCTTTACATTATGTAGGATGATTTTATGCAGAAAACAAATGATGGTTTTCACAGGCAGGGTCACAGCTTTGTTTCCTTTATTCATTAATATCAACTTCTTTTAATCATTCATTTCAATGTCACGTAGGTGTCGACTTTTTGCTGTGTTAATGTAATCTGAGATGTGTTTTTTCTTCCCTTCTCAGCCTAATTGTGGCGATAACTGTGGATTATGTCTGGAACAAAGGGGGGTCTTGGCTCCATCTAGCATTGAAAACACTGGCCATATATCTTTATTTTATACTTCCTCGTATCATTTTTCTTGTTCTGTTTATTTACACAAGCATATGCTTTGCTGCACATGAATCAGGATAGTGCTTGAGGTTACATCAGCTCTCACTTGACACTTCTGTCATTCATGCACACCTGCCAGTTTGTTGTCTTAATTCTGTTGCATTCAAAGGTGTCACACACTGGAAATCTGTGTCAGTTCTTGACTGTTTTTGAATGAGACCGTGTCAGACCAACACAAGTGTCACCGCTGAAGGGAAAAGCCTCTAAACCGAAGCTAGCTTTTTGTGGAAAGAGGAAATATAAAAATAAACCTTTTTTGTTTAGTTGAACGTTCACAGGCACCTTTGAAACAAAGAAAAATAAATCAGTTATAGTCTAATGCCTCATTTGACTTTATTTACTTACTGTATTTCGATTGAGCGCTTGTTGGCATAATTGGAAGGCTCAAAGCAATTACGTATTCCTAACTTTTACTTTTCCCAAACTCCAATCTTTCCACTTCAATTTTGGACGTAGAAAATGTTACTAATGGTATTGGGAAATGCAATCTTTTGAATAGCCAAAGTACATTTAGTGTTTAAGCGCGCTAGCATGCTATCATTCAGATCTCCATAAATGAGTTTTAAGACGGCTACGAACCGCGAGCCTTTTTGACAAATTGAGCTAATTAGTCAATGCATCTGTAATCAAGTGGAACAAAGCTCTCCTGCCCATTATCCACTTGTTTTTGATTGGGCCATACCTCCACGCGTGTCACTTCCTGTGCCGCGCTGAACATTAGATGGTGCTTTTAACTAAAGTGGACTAGCATGGCAACCCGTTCCTCAACCTTCCAAACTCTCTACAGACACTAAACTGCACCTTAACCAGATTAAGTCACTTGAAGGTGTCTGGAGAATCGAACCTCCCCACCAGATGGAGAGAAATGGAGGGCGGTTGTTTTTGAATTAGGTCTCCCTAGATTTTCCTTGGCGGGTTAATGAATAAATGAACTGGCGCGGTAATTGGAAGGGAGTGCGTCGAGAGCGGGAGAGAGGAGTATGCAGCTTCATAGATTTTATGGAGGCAGAAATGATGACGTTGGGTAAAACATTGATAAGGAAGGTATAGCTCAGTGGGGCGAGCGGCAGATGGGGTGAGGGTTACTGTGTTTGTGTGTGTGCAGAGAGAAGAATCGGTTTAGTTATAACGGGGTTTTAGATATCTGGCCTTCACGACACACAGGTGTGTGTAATTTAGGATTGAATTGTCTTTCAAATTTCTGAATTTAAAATGAATCTGAATGTTGGTAGCAAAAAAATGTGTAATTCAAGTGGAATAAACATGGAAAGAAATCATGAAATAATTTAGTGGTCTTAAATAATTAAATGTGAATATGAACATATTTGGGCATTTCAAGTTTTTTTAAGGTTATTTAGGATTATGTTATGTTGGGATGTGCATTACTGAAAAGTTGTAAAAAAAAAAAAATTCAGCCCATGGTTGGGTCAAAAAGGTGCAAACAAAACCGTTGGGTTAAAAATTAACATATGCTGGGTTGTAACCCAATGGTTGTATTTGGCTGTTTTTGACTTTTATATGAAATGAAATGTATTATTTACAGTCTTAAAACCTGAAAATGTAAGATCTGGTTTGATGGTTATGATCATTGTTTGTTTTTTACTTTACTTTAGAAAAAAGATTATATAAACATAATCATATGTATTAATTTGCTTTGTTATATACAAACGTGTGTTGTTATTTTGGACCAATGAAGCTTTTCTCATTTTTGTAATTCAGAAAAATTCCCCTTCCTGTCAATTCAGTTTAAATTCTATTTCAACATTCTGTGTCCAATTCATTTCAAATTCTAATTGTTGATCTGTAGAAATAGAGTCTGTTCTTAAATTCAGAACTGCCCGACCCAGAGCGATTGTGTCGTCTTTGTAAACAAAGGCAATAGAGGGCAGTTGCAGGGGACAAAGGAAACACAAATGTCCAGTAGCCATGGCTGGAATCTCATGGTTGTGCACATAATGCTGTGTCCTGTCAGAATGTGCTCAAGAGCCGAATTTCAGCTTTTCAGCAGAACGTGTGTAATTGATAGCACTCTTGGGCTGCCCGGGCTTTGGCAGTGCGCAAAACGAACGCAAATCTCCAAAGACAGACACCTGGCAGGCTTGCGCGGTGAGGAACCTTTACTCTGTGTGGTGCGGAGATGTATTGCTGTTCACTTCTGGGTTTTAGTATGGGGTAAAAAAGAGAGAATCACTTGTTTCTGCTCCGTACGAATTCCAAGGCTTGCACTATTTCCAAGACCTGCTGCGCTTGCGGCCAATATGCCGTCCCAGATGTGTTCACCTGCCTTTGGCAGGAGCCAGGTTCTAATTAAGACAGTCTGGCTTGGCCACCAGCTCGGCCTGGGCCTGCTCAGACCGAACCTTGCCCATCTGCCCTGCTTAAAAAAGAGAAATAGGCACCTTTGCACTTCCCTCCGCTTGACACCGGCGCTCAGGTGGTCCGAGAGGGCGTTAGCTGCTGCGGGCAGTGTGAGAACGTGTGTGACTGTGTACCAGCGAAGCATGAATGAGTTTAAGGTGAACTGTTGTTGCCTAAAGGCAACGTCTGACCATTTTCACACTGCGCACTTTTCTTCTAAGTGACTAATCTGGTTTTGTTGCATGCATAGTACTCACAATATTTCAATTTCTCCAAAATTTATATGTGTTATCACTCCCAAAACCTTGCAGTGTGACCCGATTCTCTCTCTTTATCTCTCGCTCACTTTCTCTCCATCAGAGCGAGTGTGTAACCGTTAACAAGCTTGTGCCACACTTCTGACATGTAAAAAAAAAAAGCCAGCGTCACATCTCAGAGCAGGCCTATAAGCCTAGAGAAAGATCAGGCGAGACATGGAGATCAAACCCATGGATCGAGCCAACAGACAACCATACTGCACAACACCAGCATTAAATATTGACTAAACGAATCGCGAGTCGAGGGAGCGAAGGAACACGACAAGAAGCATAACCAATTCAGGGCTTCGACTTTTCCCCTCCTTCTTCATCTGAGAGAAAAGGTTTCTTGTCTCTGTAATGGAAAATGACGTCCCCAGGGCCAGTCGTCCTCCGAGTGCTTAACCCGAACACGCGGCACCCTCGGCATGCTGGGAAAAATAGTACAGATAGTGCTGGAGAACAAATGGAGAGACAGAAAGAAAGAGGAGCAAGAATGTAATGAGGATGGAGGGTAAAGAGATATTGCAGGATAAAAATAACATTATATGTAGTGCAAATGAAAAAGGAGGAAAAGGATTAGTCAAAAGTTTCACCCGCCAATGATTTGCATATGGTGATATTAGCTCTCATTTCATGTGTAATGATATTTTGAAGGGATTGTACGAGGCTCAAATGCCGCTCAGATTACCAATTAATTTTCTTCCTTCAGTCATTTTTATTTGGACCCTTTTAAATGGTTAAGAAACTGAAAAATAAAAACCGGGTATCTCATGGGGGTCTCTTTTTTGACTTATTGATGATGCTGACATGAAATAGACTTTAGGCTTTGATAATACAGCCTCTTTAATGCAACTTCTTTTTCTTTTTATTGGTTCCCTGTGAAAACTCTGGTAGAAAAAGAGAAAAACACACTAAAAGTATCTGAAATGAGATGCATATATATATATTATATAGTTGACCATTAAACTGCACATGTGTCCTATGGTGGGACAGCAAAAATTGTGATAAATGTCTCTTATGCTTTTCTTTATATATATTATAAATATTAATATAAATGATATAAAAAATATAATATTAACAATTCATTTTCTACTTGACCTTTTCTAAGCTGTCACACCATAGGACACATTTATTGTTTATTTGTCAACTACCCTTATACTATATATAGTTTTTGTCCAATAAAATTGTTTTTAGAATTTTACCTGACAACACCAAAACACTACTGAATTACATTATGTATAAAAAAGAAGAAACTTACGTATCATAGCATCATTCCTTTGTTAGAAGCAAAATGATCTTCGAGGCATATTAGCATTCTCTCAATGCAGAAATGGACGTGCAACACTACATAAGTTAATATTTAAAGACGCTGCCTGTTGACGGTGTGGGTTCGAAATTGCTGAGACAGCTGAGATGTTAAACGGCGGTCCAACACTCTCCATCTACCCCCACCCCTCCACACTGCATGCCGCATGCATACACACACTCAAAACACACTCCTGCACGCATACACACACACAAAACAAGTCTTTCCTCCGATACGCAAAAAAACCCAGAGCAGCCACATTCTCAGGGCACACAACCTGTCAAACTATTCCCCCTGCTCTCCGCCAGCACGCTGACTCCTGATTGGCCGAGCCACAGCAAGCCGGAACCTCTCGTACCCAGCCACCTCTCCCTCGCTGTCACTGTACCAGAGACTAACAATCTTGAGAAACAGAAACAAAGCCTAACAAGAAAGACAAAAAGGCACCGCACCGTGCTCAGACTCGCCCTACCTCGTTTACTTACGCTTTTACCCGCGTTTACGGCTCTTTGTCGCCTCGCGTTGCACGACTTTCGTGCCCGTCAGCCCGAAACGGAGAGAACGAAAGATCCGCTCCCAAGCTTCTCAGTCTCCACTACTAGCCAGCAACTCTCCTCACCGGTGCCCCATGCAGGCAGCCTCCGCAGCATCAGCAGCAACGAGGAGAAGAGACGCTCTCCTCCCCCCTCCCCTCCCCTTCGTACTCGGATGCTGATGCTGCTCCGTGGCTGAATCAGTGCCTGAAGTGTCAATGGACTTCTCTCCCTGCGGAGCAACACCGCCTCAGTGAAGCAATGCTGGAAACTGCTGCCAAACATCTCCTAGGGTGCATGCTGTAGAATTCCACTCGCCAATAAGACCCGGAACAGAACGACACGGGGCAGAAGACGCGTGCAGAGCGAGAGAGGGAGAGAGTGACGTGAAGAAAAAAGCAAAGAAGAAAGGCACTTGTGTGATTGTAAGACGAAAAGGAAAAAGTGAACGAAACTGGAAGGAGGAAACAGCTGCGCCTTTTTACAGCTCCCTTGGCTCCTTTTATTACTCCTTGAGTTTTTTTTTCCCATTTTTGGAAAAAAGCGGATTGAGTCTAAACTGTCTGGACTGATCTGAAAAGTCAAACGGACTTTCAAGCCACCAGAATTACTTCCAGCTCTGCACTCGCCCGATTTCCACCCGTGTGCGCCCACCTGCCCCGTGGCCGAAATGATGATGTACTTTTGGGTGAGTAACACCTCTTTGACTATCAGTTTGGACCTAATGCATTTTATAAATTTAATATCACCCCATTCTCAACTTCAGACCTGTTGAGATCCGGCAGTGTGCTTGTAGCATTGTGATAAGCAAGTATCATTTTCTGTTTTTGTCTTCTTTTATCTCTTTCTCTCACACCTACGCTTCCTCTGAATTGATCTCTTCCGCTAAAGTACATACACAGGTTCTCCCCCGTTCAGTTACCGCTTTGCATTATTTGCGTTCAGTCGGAGCGGTGTTTAATTTTCCTTCACCCAGAAGGGCCTTGTTCCGCAGTGCTGGTCCTGGAGGAGATGAGTGTTTAGAATGGATAGTATTGATACTTTTTTCGAGGATAGAGGATCATATGACCCGATTCTGCATAGCTCTGGCAATTTCTCAGCTCACTGATGGAGAGTGTTCAAACTCACATAGTGAAAATTCACTGCTGGTTATTAAATCTACCTTTACCTGTGTCACACTCTTTGCCTTAGAGGGTTTTACATGTTGGTACTCCTGTAGCTAAAGAGTATACATGTTTGGAAAAGAAATCTATAGATGTGAGTGTTTGTTTGTTTCTAAGTGTCATTATGTGCATGTCCACTGTAAAAAGATTCGTTTACCTTAAAAGAAACTTTAGTTGTTTACTTGTGCACATGTTGTTGTAAACCTGTATATGATGACACAGTTTTTATTTCATTTCAATGAAAGCAAAGGTGGACTGAGCCCATCAGTTATAAACAATATGACTTGCATGTCCATTTGTGTGCCATGCAAGAAATAACAAACATCTAGATTTTAAACAACATGAGTTTGAATAAATAATCACTAGGAAAAATTATTTATTTAGGACTGTCCCCTTTAATAACTTGGAACATATGCCATTTTTTTCCAGAAAATTGTAAACACTGCGGATCTGTGGCACTATCAAACATTACTCTGTTTGTTTGAGTCGAACACATCAACAGTGACTCAACCAATCGTGTGAGTTTGGGGGTGGGGCCAAGTAGAGAGTTACTTTTGCGCCTCTGTTTTTTGATATACTTGTGACAGAAATGATTTTAATTAGACTTTAATTAGATTTCATTTTCTGGGGAGTTGTAAGGAGATTTAAATACACCTTTGAAAAAGCAGAAACAAGATAGCTGGTTAATGTCAAACTGTGCTTAAAGGGATAGTTCACCCAAAATTTAAATTCGAGTTGTTTCAAATCTGTATACATTTCTTTGTGAACACAGAGAAAGATATTTGGATGAATGCTTGTAACCAAACAGTTCTTGGCCACCATTGACTACCATAGTAGGAAAAATTACAATGGTAGTCAAAAGTGCCCCAGAACTGTTTGCTTTCCCACACTCTTCTTTCGTGTTCATCAGAACAAAGAAATGTATACAGATTTGGAGTAAATGATGAATGACATCATTTAGAATTTTTTGGTGAACTGTCCCTTTAAATGGGTAGCTGCAGCCTCCACACAGCTACAGATGGGTCGGTGGACAACGTTTACCAGTAATTTTACCAAACGTTTTTGTTATCCGTTTTTTGCTTTGGATAGTTTGCACATTAAAAATCTCATGAACTTTAGTTTTAGGTTTAACATTTTGCGTTATTGCGGGTCTGGTGAACCCAAACGCACACAACTTACACATGGCATACTTAAGACCGATTAGTCAACTAGTTGTTTCATGTACTCCGCATGCCTACGCGAAACCCATTTCCCATCCAGCATCCCATTCCCTCGGTCTCCCAGCGCTCCTTTTCTCCCCGTCAGGGGCCAGATGAAAAGTGCACGCTCGTAGATGTGGCAACCAGGATTTAATGATCGTCAGAAAGCAATCTCTCATCTTTGAGCTGGCTGGGCTCTTTGATAGCGCCGACTGCCCATTAATCATTCTTCTTCATCACTCCAGTCTCATCCGGCCCAGCGCGGGGCAGAGGGCCTCCACAGCTGCCGCACGCCCTCACGCAGACGGAACAGGCTGTGTCACGGAGGCCACGGGGGCCCGTTCTCCTAGAATCAGACTATCAGACGTGCTTAATCTAATCGAAGCTCACTTTCTGATAGCCTGGGTGAGAAGAGAGATAAATTTTTCCCCTGTCAGACATCCTGTAACTGATTAGCTCACACAGGCGGAGTGACGGTTATTTTTGATGACGGATAGCTCCGTGTGTGTTTGTTCGTGTGCGAGAGTCAATGTGTGTGTCGGCGCTTTGAAAGGTATTATTCCGAACTCTGAGATCAGTGTAGATATAAGAGTGAGAAATGATGCGATTAACTTGGAAATCTGGGTGTGTGCAGACAAGAAGATGGTGTTTCTCACACCTTCAGCAAGGATGTAATTGCGAATTTACTGAACAATTGTAGATTTGACGATAATATCGCGGTCGCTCTATGGTAATGGAGGAAAGGCAGAGGATGATGTTGAGAGAAGTGCAGCTCTGTGTCTGCTCAATAATAAATAATTGAGAGCTCAGAGCAAGGGACTTGTTTTTCAGCGAGCGTGTGTGGAGAGGGAAGAGCGCGGAGCTTGTTTGAAACAGCGCATTGGCCTATTTTTATGCCCCCCCAAGCCAAGGCTAGCCCCAGACAACCTTTGCCATTTACTTTTAATGAGCTGTCCTATTGGTAGCATGTGTTCCACATCACCAAACGGTTCGAGGTCTTTAGGGTTAAAAAAAATACAAATAAAAAGTGAATTTTGCGATTCACGATACCCTAGTGGAAGCTATCGATTCTGCTGCTTTGTTTAAAGTTGAAAAGGAATAGAATTATAATCCAGTTTAATTTAAACGATGGCATGAAACACGCAAGTACTTTTCTAATTGGTAAGCAAGTAATTATTCAATTGAACAAATCAGTAATAAAGACAAAGAAATAAAATAACAGAAGAACAAATAATTAAAAATGCAAATAAGGTTTTTAGGGGTTTTAGCAGTATTGAGCAATTAAGGATGTATTTTAAAGAGAACCATATTCAGAAGTTAGGAAAAGTAAAATGAAACTACTTATAGGGGATAGTTCACCCAAAAAATCATTCATTCACCTTCATGTCAATCAAAATCTGTATGACTTCTGTATAACACACATATTGTAGTAAATGTCTCTATACAATAGAAGTCAACGAGGAGTGTTCTTCAAAATATCTTCTTTTGTGTTATACAGAAATAAAAAAGTCATACATTTTGATCAACATGAAGGTGAAAGAATGATGTCTGAATTTTATTTTTGGGTGACTTTTGTGAAAATTTTGGAATGACATGTGGGTGAGTAAAGAATTTTCATTTTTTGGGTGAACTGTCCCTTTAAATGATTGTATTCTGTTACATATATTTATGTTAGTATATTTTAAAACTTACAACATTTATTATCATTACGCACAGTTTATACTAAAGAAACCTGTACATCCCCGGAAGCACAGATACAAATATAATTTCTACCTTGCTGTATAAAACCATCAGACTAATGCACAAAATGTAAATGTAGAATGGAGTTTACACACGCACACACACACACACACACACACACACACACACACACACACACACACACACACACACACACACAAACACACACACACACAGGCTGTGTAATTTTAACTATTAAAAATGAAAAGCCGCTTTTGCTTCTCTGAGCTACATGACGGCAGTTTTCATGAGCTCAAGCTAGATTTCGGTCCGCTCCACATCCTTGTGTATTCATTGATGGTGGTGGCTCTCGGAAGCAGCGTCAATCAGCCATGTAATTCGGGGAGCAGAGCGCCAGACGCCGGTGTCATATTGCTAAATGAAATGCTTGTGCTAATTTGTCACCGGTTTAATTGATCTGTGTTCTCTAGTTGCATACTGTGTGTCCTGTAACATCTACCGTGTGTTCATTTCATCCAGCCACCGTCTGACAGACAGAGAAAGTCTTATTCAGCCCGGCATACGAACTGGGACGCTTCCTCTAACAGGGCGACCTACGATAGCGCAATCTTTTTTGTTAATCCTTTGTTCTTTTCCTTTCTTTTTCCATAGACGAGCTATTTCCAGCCGTGACATTTACAAATGCATGCCGAGCAAATCTTGGTTTCTGTAAAGTCATTATTGTTGACCCTTTGGCTGTTTGTGTTTTTAAGTCGAGTGCAATACTGTCACCTCGGTTGCCAACAGCTCAGCATCCACGCGGTCCGCTCTCACCTCATTCCTTTACTTACTCCATCACTTTCTACAGCTCATTTGCCTCCTTTCTCACTTACTCTCTCTCTCTTTCTCGTGATTTCTGTTTTGTGGATGGTGAGGTGATTCAGAAAATACTAGCTGAAACCAGTATGAATATTTACTTCTTGTCCAGGCTAGTTTTTGTTGCTTTGTGTCTGATGGCGAATCTGTTGTTAAATAGCAAAATTTGTGTTTTAAAGAATGCGATATAATAAATATTTTACCTCACGATTCTCATGCAAAGAATATTTGTAATTTTTTAATTTAAGTTTTTAAAAAAAAATAAAAGATACCATACACTTCAAATAATTGCAGTATTATTGTACTCAGACATACATAGACTATTCTAGAAGACACTGGTCCAGAAGAACTCGCTGTTTCAATTTTTTAACACTACACTACACAAATAAATTTATATAATATGTATAATAAAATGAAATAAATAAAAACTGAAACCAGAAGTGCTTCTGGACCAATGTTTACATCTTCCGAAGTGGTCAATATATAGTATAGTATCGCCAGGTCTTTACAATCCCGTCTGTGATTTTTTAAAAATCTTTACAGTAGGAAAGACAAAGTTATGGTCAGATGTTTGAGATCAACTACAAAAATTCCACCGCCTCCACGGGCCCTTGGGCCCTCACGGCTGGTGCAAGTGCCCCTGCTGCTCCTCCCGGCTCCTCCTTCCATCATATGTAATCCCTCCACCTCACGCTGGCTCTTACACGCCCGTCACGGCCTAATCTTCTCTGCGCTGCAGATAAGACCATTAAACAGCAGAGCAGGAGAGGGATTTCTGCCCTGACTACAAAAGGGATCTGCGCACCAAAGAGCTTCATGCTGTTCGGCAGATAGTAGAGGGAGAGAGAATGAGGAACAGGAATTGCACATGGTGGCTCAAGCTTATCATCCTTTGCTGTTACATTAGCTATGTTTACACAGGGTTTCCCCGGAAAAAGGTCGTTACAGGGACGCTCCATTATCTCTCTTTCTTTCAGAAGGTGTGACTTCAGGGCATTATCCTCACCACAGTTTAATACCCGACACCTCTCTAATGGACTGTAGGAATGAGAGGTAAGGTGGTAGGCCCACTGTGGAGATCAGGCCCCCCAGCTTCACGCGCAGCTCCAGAGACAAAAAAAGATCAAGGGATCAATAGCGTTGTGGTTGGACCGAGGAGCGGAGAGCCAGGTCAGGCGGAGGTCTTACGCGTCCTCCGGCCACCGAGCCGTGCGGCGCGCCTAGAGAGAGGCTGACCGTGAAATGATCATTTGCAGAAGTCATAAAGCAATGAACATAATTACTCAAAGAGTTCCCGAATCAGCACGCTCGGACAGCTCACTTATTAGAGGGGATGTTGGCCATCCTGTCTTCAGAGGGCACATGTTTCATTAAACTGATCGGGAAGGAGGACGATGGAAAATAAGCGGCACAGTGAGATGTGGTCATAAGCCAAGAATAGAATCGGTGGGGTAAGGTAGTTTTTTGGGGAGAAATGTGTAGCCCTGAAAAATAAAAATGAATAATAATAGATTGGAAATAGGTTTCTTTACATGCATGTAAGGTTTAGTTGCTATAGTGGGGTAGAACAGTTTTTGTTTTGCTTGCAAAGGAGTCTAATAGCAGTTGAACATGTAATTTTATTTACATTTTATTTAATAAACCAAGTAAAATTGCTACTGATTCATTCTTTTGAAATGAAAAGTGCAGCCTTTCACATTATAACTAAGAAACTGTCAGTAGATATTTGACATTAGAATTATGTAGCTATTGTTTTCTTTGAGGAAAAAACTCCTAAACACATCTTGAATTGGAATTTTTTCGTCTCAAAGATCACGCCCCCTCAGTTTGCACGGCTGTGACGCATGCGATGAAAGAACAGCTCGGGGTGAGAGACAAATAAAGTGGAGCTCTGGGGGCGTGTTGAGTTGAGTACATAGCCAGGTACAGCTGTTGCTTTGCCAGCCATGGGTCATTAAGATACAGAGGGGACATACAGACTGTAAAACTAATGGCAGGACACTGACATTAACGTTATAGGTTATTGACCCATCTGAGGGGATTTATGGGCCAAATCAAGAGACAGTGTCAAAGGGAATAGGCCAAATAAGAGCATTTTCACACCCTGTGCGCGCACAAAGCGCAAGCACAAAACTTACAATCAATTCCCCGTGAATTTTACAAGACAACGCTCAAGAGAAAACTCCGACTCCTGCTGGCGGTTCTCTCTTTTCTCATCGCTCGTCTCTCGCTCTCTTTATCTTTCCCTCACATTCTCTGGCGTGTACAGGTCATACAGAAAGGGATGTGCTGTTTGAAGTGCGTCGGGTCTTTTATTCTCTGACCTTTTGTTCCGTGGACTCCCACAGTTTGACGGGTTTTAGTTCACAGCTTGTGTGCGTGTAGACACATATGTTACATGCGCAGAGGCATCTGAATATAGCGCATGATAGTGTGATGAATGTGAGACTTATCTGTAATGCCAGTCAGTCTTGGTTTTGTTGTGATGAATTTTATCCCTCAGTTATTAAAATCTTTGCTTTTAATGATTAGTTTCGTTTAATTATTTTTTAATAGCTTCAAATGTTATCAGCGTGAAATGAACCTAAATATGATTTAGCCCCTCCCTCAGATTCACACCATTGGCTGAGGCAGTGTTTGATAGGGACTCCACTGTGTTTAAAAATGCCTTGCTTGACATAAAGTTAAACTTAAGCAAGCATTTTAAAGCTGGAATCAGTTATTGAGCAAGTACATACAATTTTCCTTGCCAGCGACTCGCGCTATGAGGTTGTTTAGAAGGCGTTCCTAGATTTTGGCTCCAGTAACACCTATAAACAAAGGCATACATGTAAATAAACAAACCCTGCAGTAACTGACAGGAGATGGATGACGTGCTTTACTCCTATTGGTAGTCGCTCTCGAAAGTTGCTTGTCATTTGCATAAAGTTAAGCAATTCTCAACTTTGTCGGGTCGCTAGACATGCCCACTTCCTGTCGCCGATGATCACTGTCGCTTGTGTCGCCGGATGTTGCTATGCTAGCATTGACACACCTAAGTTTTATGTTTCATAGATTTCAATAGAGGGGCAAATTGCAGCTTTAACATTAAAATTACACACTTCACAAAAATAGTATATTTTAGTTAAAAAGTAGTACGTTTATACTAAATTACTGTTTTGTAAAGCTGGGTGTAAGATGTACGAGACACTGCACTTGAAGAATTGTGCTGTTTTATCCAGACCATACACCGTGATGGCCAGTCACTGAATTACGGTTACAAATATCCAGATTCTGAAAAAAAAAACACACAACATTGTGTAAAATACCCTCCGCTGTCATTTAGCCGAGTGCAAATAGAAAGGCCACTGTATGTCACTTTTAGTGCGTGCCACCGAGCTCCTCGAGTTCACCTCACTCAGAACGTCCCACAAGGCCGGCCGAGTTTTTTTTTCCGGCTGGCTGCTCTACTGGCCTAATGGGGTCTAACTTCAGGCTTTCAGTTAGGGTATGTTTGTCTAAAAGCCTTTTTAATGTCCTACGGTTTTGGGAGCAGAATGTAGGCAGGAACTGTTTGGATAGATGCTAAAGGCTTTAGTGAAGGAGCTGACGGTACCTGGTCAGAGAGAAATGCACAATGCCAGCTCCAGCCATTTTTTAGTTCGCTCTTCTCTGCCAAGGCTAATTGTTACTGCTTGGTAGAGGATATTTTTCAGTGATATCAGTTTCTTACCATCTTGTTCTGTCTCTGTGAACTCTCTCCTTGTGAATTTTACAAAGCGACACTGGTCAGAGCTGCGATTCAATAGACAGTCACAATAAATAACGCACAGGGTTTTATACATACAGCAGTTTTTTGTCTTTGCGGCAGAGTCTGATGCCAAATTTGTGTTGATAGAACAAAAACCTTTCTAGGGCATCAAGCTGTACAGGTTGCTTATACTGTTCTTTACATGTAAGTCTATCGGTTCTGTTTTCATTTAGCATCACTGCCTTTAATATTTTTTTGGATCCAGTGTGGAGTTTACAGAGATGCATTGTTTTCATTTTGAAAACTTGGCCAAAGGCCACTCGGTCCTTAGAGCGATTACGGAGCAGAATTGAAACTTTGAGCAGTCTATTTTTAAAGGTTAAATAAATGAATAAATCCCCTCATTTTTCACATATCTCTGAAATGAGGGAAATGTCAGCCTGTCACAACATGCACTAAACAGACAGGCACGTGTTTTTTTTATCCCAGTCAATGTTTACGTCCTGATTTTGATACCATTAGCATTGCTGATCCAACTCCGATAATCTCTTTGTCAACATTAGATTCGTCTTTTTCGCTGTAGCATGAGACGCACATTCCCATTTAGATCAAACCAGTTTTCTTCTTCCTTTCCATCATATGTTTGAAGTTTCTTAAACATCTAAAACTTTCAGACGTTTTTGTGCTTTCCAATTCAAGCAGAACATATTTTCTCCACTGGAGATCTATCGATTACTCAGCTGGTTTTATGGAAATGGTTTTGCCGTGGCACCCGCTCTCCCTGCGTTTTTGACAGAATGATTTGGCAACGTGACTGTCACCTCTCGTTTCTCTGAAATCTTAATAGAAAACACTTTTTGCTGTATTTAAGGATTCTCAGAGTGAAATGCTTTTCAGCCGCTGTGTTTGAGAAACCCATGAGATCACTTGGAAAGCACAGTTTTCGTGTGTTGATGCATTTCCTGTTAAAACAGGAAGTGTTGGTGATGAATAACAAAGAGCTTGTAGTTCTTTTTTAAATAGCCAATAGGTTTTAGTTACTTATAGCCACAAAACCACAATGTTCCACCTTTCTAATTAGTGGCAAGTTACATTATTTTAAATTAAATTTGATTGGCCAGAAATCTGTGTAGTGCAGGATGAGTCATCAATATTCTTTCCCTTTACACTGGCATATACAGCCGCGGAAAACATTAAGAGACCATTTTAAAGACGATTTCAGTTTTTCCAAATTTACTATTTATAGGTATGTGTTTAGGTAAAAATTGTGTTTTATTCTGTGAACTACTAACAATATTTCTCCCAAATTTCAAACAAAATATTGTTTCTATTTGCATTTATGTGCAGAAAGGTCAAAATAACAGAAATGTGCTCTGTATTACTTCAGACCTCAAATACGGCAAAAAATAATAATAATTTCATATTCACTTTTAAGCAATACAACAGTAATATCTGTAATATGTATTTAGGAAAAGTAAAGAAAATATGTTTTATGTCATAACCTCAATGCTGTCAGTGTTTCACATTGCTGTTGGATGACTTTATGTCACTCCTGAGGTTTGATTTTGTTGAAATTCTACAAACACTGGACAGGAATGGCCACAATACATCTAGAAATGCTGATGAAATGAAATAATGGAATAGTCTCTTAATTTTTCCATGGCTGTAGATGGCCTCATAGCCAACACACAGCAAAAGCCACAGACCTCTCATTTAAATTTCATGGTGTCTTTAATACTGTACAAAGTCTTTTGATTCGCAGAAGTCACACTGCTAAAGCCTCTCCTGAGAGGTTCTTTTCACTCATAAGCACATCTAATTGAATTAAAACACGTACCCTGTTGTTCTTGGCTGATTGAAAACAAGCGTCTTCCATTAATTCAATAATGAGATTTAGTCCAAATGATTGTCCTATTAGACACGAGCCCTCATTCGCCTGCCATTCGTTCGACTTCACCTCAATGTGCCCCGCATTCACCTCACAGGTAATTATGCCGGAATTAATGTCATGTGTAGTAATTGGATTCCAAAGCAAAGATACCTCATAATAGCACTTGTAATGAGGAAAAACCAGCAGCATAGAAATTCAGCATTAGAACATGAAGCGGTGTTGGCACAGTGGATAAGATGGAGAGGCGTCTTAATGAATAGCCTCTGTATGGGGTCACCCTTTGATCAGAAGACCTCAAAGGCAGCGACTCTAAATGAATCCCAGCTTGTGACATTGTGTGTTAGACAATAAGGGCTGTTTTAACTTATTAGAATTGCTTTACAAATGCAAGGAAATATAGCTATGAAAAGGTTTTTTTTTTCTTTGTATGTTTTTGTTTTAAACCACTTCTGTGGACTGGCACCTTGCAAACTTGATATTTAATGCAAGCTTATTTTTTTCCACTTCATTTTTCATCGCTTAAAGCAAAGTATCGTAGCTGCAGAAAAGCTCTCTGATACTCATACACAAGCTAGATTTGGCATGAAGAGTTTCATACAAAAATATTAGTGTGTCGATTTTTGTACACGGCCGATGAAAAATGACGCATGCTGGGAGTCATGACATGCGCTTTCAGCATTTTTTACGCAGAGTCAAAGTCTGAAACCTGGACTTGAAACTTTTAACTCTATTTTTTGCTGCCTTGCAAGCAATGCCATTTCCTTAAGGAAATACAAATCTAGTTTTTTATTGCTGTCTGTATCAAGAACAGTATTATTTCATTTGCTCTTGTCAATGCTGTGAGATCTCATTCAATAAGGTTTGAGGAGAGTATGAAACGATGTTTATTTATTTCCTTCCTTTTTTCTCAGTTAATTTGCTTTTATTGTTTACTTTGCTGTGTAAGCAGGACTGACCTCACTGTTGATCACAAGCCAAGCACAAATTTCACACAATCTCACAAACACACAATTCACTCACATGTACAACAACTTCCTTGCTTTCTTTTTGCTTCATTTGTTGTTTTTTCTTTTATCTTTTTTTCTTTATTATGTTTATCTTAACTTATTCATCCTTTCTGTCTGTTTATTGTCTTATGTTTTCTTTATTTATTTATTTCCTTCCTTCCATCCTTCTTTCGTTCTGCTTTCCTTCCTTCCCTTTTTCCTTTCTTTTTCCTTCCTTCTTTTGTTCCTTTCTTTCTGTCTAGATTTCTTTCCTTACTTCCTTTCTTCTTTCTTCCTTCCTTTCTTTCCTTCTTTTGTTCCTTTGTTTTTTCTTTCTGACTGTCTTTCTTTCCTTCCTTCCTTCCTTCCTTACTTCCTTCCTTCCTTCCTTTCTTTCTTTCTTTCTTTCTTTCTTTCTTTCTTTCTTTCTTTCTTTCTTTCTATTTTTTCTTTCCTTCCTTCCTTCCTTCCCTTTCTTCTTTTGTTTCTTTATTTTTTTGTTCCTTCATTCTTTCTTTCTTTCTTTCCTTCCTTCCTTCCATTTTTTCTATCTTTATAACGACGGTCATTTTTCCAGTCTGTCTTTTGTACATCCTCTCTTTCTTTCTCCTTCTCTCTTTCTCTCTCTCTCTTGTATTATCACTTTTGCTTTGCATTGGTATATTCCCCAATGCTTGACACACACACATTTTGTAACTTTTTGTAACTGCTCAATTCTTTCTTATCCGATTCAGATTCAGTAATTGTTTGGAGATGGCAGGGAGACTGCAGGTATTCAGCCAGAGCTTGTTCCCAAGTTAAAAGCAGCATGTGTACAACATGTCTGACCTTTTCTGTGTGTGTGGTAGAGGCAGACAGACCACAGTGTGTGTTCAGGGACCCGCCACAGCAACCGGCTTCAGCAGCTGACCAGAAACAAATAGAAAGATGCAGTGATCATTTTGCTGTGCTCTGCAACTGGTAGAATTCGGCCCATCATCAATCCAGCTATTTAAATTTTAATGTTGTTGCTTCTCTGAGTTTCCAGCCTCACTGCAGCGAATGCAGTCTGTTTGCTGCCGTGTTTCTCTCTGTGACGTCCGTGTATTCGGTTTTCTGCGTTTAGATTGCGTGCACGTAATGCTGCCTAATATATATACAGTATATGTTTTAAATGTTTTTTATCTCTTAAAGGGATAATTCTCCAAAAAATTAAACCGATGACCTCATTTGGTCACCACCACATCATTGCGCACCCATGTGGTCCATTCGCCCTGTCAAACACAAAATATTGATGTTTAGCAGAATGTTGAAGCTGCTCCATCATTGACTTTAAAGGGATAGTTCACCCAAAAATGAAAATTCTGTCATCATTTACTCACCCTCATGTAATTGTAAATATGTATGAGTTTCTTATTTTTGCATAACACAAAAGAAGATATTTTGGAGAATGTTGGTAACATGAAACCGTTTGTGCCCATTGACTTGCATTGGTTTTGGGACCAATGCTTTTTGTTTTACCGACCTTCTTCAAAATATCTTCTTTTGTGTTTTTCATAGTAACGAAAGTCATACAGGTCTAAAATGACTTTTCTTATTATTTAACTGTGAAAACTCCACAAAAAAAAATGAAATCATGTAGGTTGGGAAAGACATTAAAATGAATCAATGACAGACCTGACACTTTCAGCTTAACTTTTTTCCATCTGCTGTAAATCCACCTGTGTTATACGTTCTGTATCCATGCTGGAAATCAGCCGTTTTCCTAATGAAATTCCACACTTCTAATTTCTCCCCCACTCCAACCCACCCTTCCATTCTCCACTCATTAATATTTAAACCCACACCTTCGGCAAACTCAAAAAAAAGTGGGAAAAGGGGATTGTGTTTTCAGAGATCCCTTAATCCCCAGAATTAGCAGTTTAATAGCAAGAAGCCATTTGTAGATTAGAGAGATCAGGCTCACGGGACCCTCCTTTATACTCACTACTTAAATACTTAGAATTCTAATGCCGCTACAAGACCCTGTTTAAAGTCGCCCTTTAGGACCTTCCTGTGTCCTACCGCCGCCGCCACAAAGACTCAGGGAGGACTTTGGCAAGAGGTCGGGAAGTGATACTTTAGCGAGCGTGTTTTTGTTTGTGTATGCGTGTGTACGCCTGAATAATATTCAATTTCATAATGCATCTCATTGAAATAACTACATTCGGGGCTTGGGGAGAGCTGGAAAGCCTTTAATTTGTAATCATACATATGTATACGGCGTGCCTAATCCTCACACTGTTAATGTCTTATTTTCATTTTTTACACTGCTAATTTGCCATTCATTCCTCATTCTTGTAATGTGCGGTAAACAAGCCTGCTTTTGGGGCAGAAATTACTTCTCCAACAGCTTGTGGAAACTGGATCAAACAAACGCTATCTCGCCTCATTTTCATATAATTTGCCAGGGACGACAACTGTCTATTTTAGCCGGATGAGATAAAGTGTGATCCAGAGGGAGACAGTGTGTTTTTAATAATCATTCGGCTGGAAGTCATTTAGTCTTATGCTTGTGTGGAGATTGTATCTTTTTGCATTACGGCTTCAGCCGGTCCAGACGTGTGGGATTAGCGCCGACCCGGTGAAATTGTCTTTGGAGGCGGACCCCAGCGTGATCAAAACCAATAAACATTGCCCTTTTTTGTCCAGGTGTGGTAGAGGTAATTTGATATGTCCTGTCACCATCAAAGATTAATCTGTCATGTCAATCTTCACATAACAGCCCAAATTTTCTCCTTTTTTCCCCATCACTCTCCTCCTTCCTCTCTCCGGAACATTCATTCATGATATTAAGTGCAGAAAATGACTTGTGCTTGAAAACCCTCTGAAATTGAATGGATCGGAGGCGATGGATTGCACTCCATTCATTTAGATAGAGGAAAGGCTGGTGGGGGGGTTAGGATGGGGGGGTGATACTGACTGGCTTTGCCTTACGGCCGATAAATTGCTGGTGCACTAAACCTTTGGAGGGTGAAACACACATCGCCGGTAGCCTGCAGTGACATGGCTCTTTTTATTAACCAATGTTGCACTAAAGCACATGAGCATGCTCCATTCCTTACGTGTCGACTACTTCACACTAGCTCCTGGCCCACCGACCAATTACTACAACACAGGTTTTAATAACTTCTTTTATTTGTAGAAAAGATTCGCAGTGTTGATCTGTACATCACAGACGTGTGTGTGGCCTCTGGATTCACCAACAGGCATACGCTGAAATTAATAATGACGGAAAAGAAATGTATGAAAGAATATTTCTTCCCGTCATTCACCTTGGTATAGCTAGTGTCCACCCAAATACTGTTACTACACCCTAAATAAAAAATGTTGTGTTGTTTTGACCCATGTTGGGGTAAAATATGGATAAAACCAAATATTGGGTTTAGAGGGATAGTTCACCCAAATATGAAAATATTCTGTCATGAATTACTCACTTTCTAGTTGTTCAGTAATTTCAGAGAAAGATATTTGTAAGAATGCTTGTAACCAAACAATTCTTGGACCCCAGTCACTACTATAGTAGGAAAAATGACAAGGGTAAAACCTTTTTGCTGTGTTCCATTCTTCAGAATATCTTCTTTTGTGTTCAACAGAACAAAAAACAATTATAAAGTAATTTTTCCTACTATGATAGTCAATGGGGTCCAAGAACTGTTTGGTAACAAGCATTCTTTCAAATATCTTTCTCTGTGTTCATCAGAACAAAGACATTTATACAGATTTGGAACAACATAAAGGTGAGTAAATGAATTAATATTTTTGGGTTAACATAACATTTAAGTTAATGCTGGATTGTTTTTACCAGTAGTTGGGCCAAATATGGATTTTTAGGCTTAATTTTAATCAATTATTGGATTTGTCCATATTTTACCCAACCATGGATTGAAACAATCCAGTGTGCAGTATACTAAATTAAAATTTACACTGTAAAGTTTTCATAAAGTTTATATTGTTATGTTTATGCGACTCATGTCCTAATTTTACAGTTGATCAAATTGCAATTTGTTTAGATAGTGCCTTTCACAATGTTTTTTCCATGTCAGCTTTACAAAGAAGCGTGCCTTAAAAATGTCCCAGTAAGCATGCCCAAGGCAACCCTGACAAAAAAGACATTTTTCTGTATATTAGAATGATATTTTGGCGGATATAAACTTTGGTTACCTTGGTACTGTGTTTATAGCAGCAAAGTGGTAGAATAAATTACAGTTATTTGCATTTGTTTGTTTGTTGGCTTGTGACACGGCTGCAGTGGTCCGGACGATTTCAAAAGCCGCTTGCTTGTAGCAGGAGGCCAGAATGTGGCTTCTGCAACCTGCCTAACACCCCCATCCACCCCCTGTGTGCCCGCCCCACATTACCAGCTGTTCTCCGTCGCTGCGGCTGAGCGCAGTGGCATGCTGTGCGGCCCGCTTCTGCACAGGCTGTGCCAGTGGGCATTAGCACTCCTGTGAGAGAGGCCTAGTCTTCCGCACCTGTTCCACTGCAGCACCGCGCAACTGTTTGTGAAGGTGTACAGTCCCTCTCTGCAGGAAGCTGCATTTGTAGTGCAGAGGATCTGATGTAATTTAACATCCACATGAGTGAGTCCATACCCGCTTGTCACCCAGACTGCGGCGGTTTGTCATTTTCAGTCTTTAAATCATTAGCAGTTTGATTGTGCTCTTTTGAAGACGCATTGTACACAATAATTTATGCTTTCTAGATCATGGGCTGTTTATTTGATGTCTTGTTGACATGTGCATACCAACTGTGTTTTACCAGTCAATAAATTTTACCTCTGGGCAGGACCGTAAGACTGACACATTATAAAAGTTACTAGCGTTGCTCATGAATATTAATTAAGTAACAGGACATGTGCACATTGGACCTGTCTGATTTGCTAAAAGATGGATGTTGGGAGGGATGCGCTAGTTATGATTTGCGTACCAACCAAACTCTTCAGCAGAGAACAAGAATTCCAACAAATAACTACACTCTCAAAAACAACACAGTTTGTCCTTTACCAAACACATTTGGGCAATTCCAGCATTATTGATATGCCATTTTTAGTTAGAACTTGAAATAATATTTTTGGAAATATATTTATTATCAATATTTTGAACCATCTGTTTATATTTTACTAAACATTAGAAAAATATCAGTCTATGCACAAGTTTTCTATTTTAATAGAGGGAAAAAATCACATGTTGTGAAAGGATTTTTGAGAGACAACCTACTTTGTAGGATTTCTGTGAATTCAAATGTACAATATTTCCCCAAACATGGAGAAGGGATGGCTCTTTATAGAATATAAAATATAGAAACTATTTTTATTTTCATGTGCCTGTTTATGAGGAATATGGACTGTTATGGATATGACAATTCACTTACCTGACTATGAAAAACTATGAGTGTTTGATGGGTTGTTAAACCATCAAATATTGACATCTGACTTAACAGTATGGTAAAAATCTTTGATATAAACTAGATTTTTTTCATCTTAAGGTTGACGTTTGCATGGACTTGCTTATATCTGTCTATAGTTAAGGACAACACATTTTGTGTTACTGAACCTTGTGTTGCCTTTTTCATTGATTTAACATAAAGTCAACACAATGACTCATAACGTGTTAAATAAAACACACAATGTGTTAAAATTTCATACACACACAAAAATCTGTGTAGTCAATTTGTGACTAATTTTAGGCTTTTTTAGAAGCGTTCACACTTTAAACGCACGATTTGTCCGACCTCAATAAAACCTGCTTGTTTTAATGTCTTGTTTCCTTAGATAACTCTGTATTCCCAAACCACCATGAAGTCACAACGGCGTTCCAAACCTAGCTCGTACATTAAATGTTTTACAATATGAAAATGAAAGTGGGCGGGAGCTGAAAGAGCTGTATAAACGGAATGCGTGTGCTTGGTCTCTGGAGGGAAGCCGAATTACCTGTAAGGTTGAGGATAAATCAACACGGGCACGAGAAAGAAAATTTACGCGCCACGCTTGATTGATATTATTGAGCTCCTCGATTGTACGAGACATCTCCTGTGTCGGAGTCCTTCAACGGCTCCCCCTTCCTCCTCTCCTCCTATTTCCTCCTGGAAACGCCGGATGGTCTTGTTCACTTATTTCTGTTCTTATTTACTGAGTGTTCAGGGAGAAAAATGAAGTTTATGGTAATAGGGCTGTGTCAGGCAGGCCAAGGTGCGTTGTTTCCATCTGGGTGCACGCTCTCTCTCTGTTCCTTAGCGCTCTCTCTCTCTCTCTCCATTTCCACCTCATACCCTCTGTCTGTTCATATCCCTCTCTTTTCCATAATAGTTTCCATAAGAATTTTTACGACCTGGGAGATCAGCTCTAAGCTATATTCGCAAAAAAGCGAAAATCACATACCGTATGATAATAATTTGAGAATTGAACTGTGTATAACGTAAAAACGGTAAGGCATTGATGCAGACGCTATAAAGCTCTCGGGTGCACTTAACAATCATCTTGAGATGTGTTGACAATTTAACTAAAGCGGGGAGGGATGGGTGTTTCCCGGTGAGATCTTGCAAACCGGGTTGCATGTACGGTAAAGTGTTGTTTTCCCATGGAGCACCACAGACTCGATAACTTCCACAGAAATGCAAATGCTGGTGCAGAACAGCTTAAATTTCATCAGCCGTGTGGCAAGAAAAGTGATGCAGAACAAGGCGGATGGCTTTGGTGAAATGCATTTCCGCATGACGTCAGTAAAAGACTGTACAGTACATCTTCAAAACCATTCCTGAAGTGGTGTAGTCGCTTTAGAATCTCACTGTGAAGATATTGTACGCACACAGAGCTCTGCTCTTCTCGCGCTGTGTCTCCTCACCTCAAAGACACGCCGAGTCTCTGAAGTTTTTTTGGGGGGGAGGAGGGCGAGGAGAAAAGAAAACCGTGTGTGATGGAGAGCATGATGGAGCGGTAGAGGAGACCGATGGAGTGCTGTCTCAGTGCGCTGCCCGAATGATGGATGAACTTTGAACAGATTTGCTCAACATTACAAGGGTCGGGAGGCCCCTGGGCCTGTAAGGCAGTGAGGGAGAGAGAAATGAGAAATAACGTCGTGTTTATGGGTGCTCCACTTGGATTGTGCAGCCTTATCGCCGAGAGCAAGTCACACCAATATTTCAGGTGATGGGGTTGACGAAAAGCAGCGTGGGAAACGATATTATGTAGAGATATTGCTGTAATTCACCCCGGGTTGGCGTTTCCCTCATACCAATACCGACCTGTCCCTCCAGTGCTCTATTGTCATCTAATTCTATACTGAAACTTTCAACTTTACACATTTACATTGAGATTAATGCCTGAGGGACAGGTTGCATGGTCTCTCTCATTCTGTGGTGACTGCTTTTAAAAATGCAGACTCTCTTCGCCCCTTAAACTTCACTGCTGATATTACAGTTGGTGCCGAGGCAGTAAAACCTCTTTTTAAAATACATTACAGTGGAAATAGTCATCCTTAATCTGAAATGTTATTTTATCTTTTTTATAGTGAAAACATCAGAAAATCTTTTTTAGGATGTACAGTATGAGGATAAATGTAATATATGACAAGAAATTTAGGGAAAAAAAACATTTAAATGTTTTAGTAACATTTTAGTAAATCTCTATATTTTTAGCCATGTCTGTGCAGACGGATTGAACGGCAACAACAAACAAATGTTTATGTGGCCCAAACTTAAAGATCCAGTTTGTAAAATTTGTGAATTGCAACCAACGGCTCACTCCACCACTAACCCTTTCCTTTCCAATCACTACGGTGGCTGACACAGGATAAAGATGTTGTTTTCACTTCTTTGCCGAAGATGACGACACATTTACAAAACACTGTTTGTCTGTTTAGAGATACTGTAGAAACAACATGATGAATTCCATGTAAGGGGACCCGCAAGGTATGTAGATAGAAATAACTCATTCTAGGAAAAAAAACATAATTTTGTGTGGTCTTTATACACCTCTGAAGACATAGTTATGTATATTATATTGCATTTTCTGATAAATATTATACATTGCACCTTTAAAATCCAGTAGATCTCTCAAAGAATCAATAACAACCTGTGAGTCCTGTAGAGTAGATTATTTTATCACAATTAATATAAACTAAAATATGAATATCATCTAAATATAACATAAATTGTTATATTGTATAGGCCAATAAACAAACACAGACCGGAAGTTCATTTTGGGCCAGGCACGTACATCCAATGAAACCGTCTATACTAAGCAAGGGGAAAAAATCACAGAAAGCTCAGCAGAATTTATACAGATCCCAAACCACATGTAGGTTCATTTGATAAATATTCTTGCTAATGTGATGTTTCAGGTTTAAATTTATTCCCCTAAAACAGTGCAGAAAATGTGAAAAAGTCGGATTGAATCTGGTTCTGCCGATGAGTTGTACAAGGATTTGAATGTTTGGTTGCTTGTTCTGTAGAGAAAGAGAGAGAGAAAACAGAACAAGCAAATTTTAAAACAAAACCAATTGAAAGTTATCTTTTCCATTTGTATGTTACTGTTCTCAGGCGTTACCCCGCCACCCAAGTTTTACACAGGAAATTACAAACCAGGTCCAAGATTCCCAAATCAATAATTAGTTCTTTCATTTCGACTCATCGCACAGCTCCTCTCAGCTCTAATCGCTTCAAAATACACTCGCACAATAGTGAGCTAATTTACTTACAATTATATTTTCAATTATGCCCTAATAAACCCATTGTACTCTGGGTAATCACAAGTTACCCTTTGAGCTAATGCAATATGGCGCAGTGTGAAGTCAAATTCAATTTCGTGCAGTGAAATGAAAAAATAAGCACATGCTCTCAATCATCATGCCAGAGGTTTATTCATTGTGGAACCCCACTGCTGTTCAGCAAGATGTGAGACAATAAGTACCCAGCAGTCTTGACTAGCAGGCCTCAGGTAGTCATAAGCTACAGCTATATAATGGTTTGTTGTGTATGATGAAACGTCCCCCAGTGCAAAACACAATGCTTTCTCATGTTGCAATGAAACAGCAGATTAGTGCATCACCCAGCAAGATTTTCAGCTTTATTTGGACTTTGTTACAGGTAATGGGGTTGGACAGTCATTGCTTTATGCAATAGTTATGACCTCCGTGTGAACCGGCTGTGCTTTGGGAACTGAACGGACTAAGATGCTGGAGTGGTGAAACGGATTTTCCGCGCTCCTGACGTTCTCAACCTGAGGCTTCTTTTGGATGCGGGTAAATTGAGGTCGGGATGGCGGGGGGTCCGCTAATTAATGTTTGATTTCGGGCTGATTTTGGTTAAAAACTGAAACATTAGCATTCAAGATTAAATTAACTTCAAAGCTAAAGTTAAGAACCTAAAGTCCAGCTTGCAAATGTTTCATTGTCCCGCCCACCTAAAAATGTATTAAAGTAACATATTTTCTGCCTATTAGTCAAATCCGCAGTGCACCCTTAATGCTCCTGGAGTATCAGCTCCTTCATTGGTCTACTTCTCATTGCAAAATGTACATTTCCAAAAGAGAAGATTTTTTGTTGAATGAATAAGCATTATCTAGATCCAACCATTGTTCATTAAAACATTTCCTTAGTTCTTTGCAGACAACAATTAAAATCCCTTATAATCAATATTTTATAATCGATATTACAATTAATAGTTTTAGTGCTGTCAAATCGATTAATCACGATTAATCGATTCCAAAATGAATGTTTGTTTTTACAGTATATGTGTGTGATGTTTATGTTAATATGTGTGTATATATACGTGCACACACATACATTTGTTATAAATAACAAATATTTACATAAAAATATATAAATGTGCATTTAAATATAATTTACATTGTTTAAATATAAATGTATAATACTCATATTTCCTAAATTTACATAAAATAGTATAAATATACAGACCACACACACATATATTATAACACAAATGTTTATTTTGGAATTGATTAATCGCGATTAATCGATTTGACGGCACTAGTAAGTTTTTTTTCCGAATAAACAGAATGTGGGGATGACAAAGAGGACGTTAGTTGGGGAAAAGGTGTCATTGGAAAACGATTACACATTGTGGATGCAATTAATGTTAAAACCAGCCAGCGCTAGCTCACGTCTACAGTAGGTCAGATGCCAGGAGAAATGTAAGTCTTGCAATCACCTCAAGACTGAGGAGCCAGGTTTGACTTTCTTCTTTCCTATTGTTCCACTTTGCAGAGGATAAGCACCTTGGGGGACGAGGGTAGAAGAATGCTTAATGTGGCTGCCTCCTGTCAGGATTTAGCGCCTTTGATTCCGCATTTCAAACGGCGCCTCTACCAGCCAGGGACGACGTATGTGAAAGTCACTTTCCGATAGACACCACTGGCTTTTTTGCATACAATCGTTTCTGCGCGCGTCCAGAGCTCACTGGGACCTGATAGCGTTTCATGATGGTTTGTGTTTTGAATGCATCAGACATGATGTTCACCCCCCATCCCCTTGACACCATACATAGCACCACCTCCTTGCCCTCATGCCAACCCACAACCCCCCCGTCCCATCGTTCGTGCTGGGCTTTTTGCATTGTGTCAATAAACAAGACGTTCTCTGTCACGGGGAGACTGAAGAAAGAGTTCAAACCATCTTTGAAGTTACAACACTGCCGCTTTGAAGTTCTCAATGTCACAGGGCATTTATGTTCTCATAAGGATGAGTTGGGGAAAAAAGTCGGAAAAATCTCAGACTTCGCTGTGAACTTCGGAGAGGGTTTTTTTTCAGAGATGATAAATGACATGACAGACATGATAAAACACCTCTATCCTCATTTGCGCTGGAGAACGTGGAAATGCAAGAGTATGGCTAACCTGCACCATTGATCGGTGCATGTGTACCTTAAATAATGGATCATGAGGTATTATGAGGAAATCAGCTAAAACACATCTCAAGGAATTTGTTATTGTCAGATTTTTCTCCAGAAGTTCTTTGGACGAATAAAATACGACGTAATCGATTCAGTCGTACAGTACAGTAAAATTATAGAGCTATGAAATAAATATGAATGATATAAGATGAATTGAGATTTTCTGTTAAGAGGATAGTTTGAAAAGCAAGAAGCTTAATTTCCTTTCGATTTAAACTCATTGCCATCTACAAAAAAACAACAGAGAAATTGAGAAAACAATCTTACTTTGATTGTAATTCCAATTTTTTCCTTTTATAAATGAAAATGGATGAAGGGGAATTGCTCCTCCCTCGCCCACACTCCCAATCTCTTGCTGTGATTGAAAGTGATTTGTTGGAAATGATGGAGGGGTGTGTTTTGGGCAAGCCACGACACCTGAATGGCTTTGATGTGCTGGCGTAGTTTGATTGATACAGTCTGAAATCTTATGTCATTATGCTCATCCACACTGATGTTTCAGTGCCAACAGGGATGGCGCAATCTTACAGTTGTCCCTGCTGATTGAGTGTCTATACAGCCGCAAATGGAGCTTGTAGAAATGGCAATGTGGAAAAAAATCCAAGCTATAACATATTCAGCGGTTTATTTCAGCTTTGTTGCGTATGATTATCCATCATATGCCGAGATCAATTCAACACCGTACCCTCTTTTTGCAGTACCACAGCCTATTATTTTAATAAATTGAGCATTGTGAAGGATAACTGTGATCATTTCACAACAAGGTGAGCAACAGTTTAGCTTCAGCTGAAGAGTTTTGTCATTTGCATAAGAAAGTTTATTATGTTTGTACGGCTGCCTGGAATGTTCATATTGTAAGTTGTCATTTATTTATTTACTCTCATCCCATTCAAAACCTGTATGATTCTTTCTTATATGGAACACAAAAGAAGATATTTTGAGAAATGCCTCGGTGGCTTTGTGCACACAATGGCGTCCAATGTTTTTTGGTTACCAACATTCTTCAAAAAATCTTCTTTTGTGTTCTGTAGAAAAAAAACTATACGGGTTTGGAATGACATGAGGATGAGTAAAAGACAAAAGAGTTGTATTCCTGTAAAGAACAGCTTTAAATGTTCAGTTTTAAGTAAATGATCTGCGTAAAGCGTGGTGCAGTTGTACTGACCAAATTTAGATGTGCATTGTTACATCAGATTGTTTTTCCTACAATGATCCTTCAAAGGTACAAGCACTTTATTTTTTAAGTTGCATTCAAATCAATGACCTAAATTTCTGGTTTTGTTGTATTCAGCTGCTCACTGGTATTACGATCAGGGTTAGTTTCAGTGAAAATGAAAAGTCGACTGAGCTTCTGTTTATTTCTTTAACGCACTCAGCTCATTAAAGCTAATGTGTCGTCAGAATCTATTAGCAGTGTTGGGAGGCCAATGACACCATGCAAAAAGAAAAAAGCTAAATTTTACAAAAGCAAAGATCAGTTTATGCACCTTTAAAAAAAATACAGCAGCATCGTAACTTCAAAGGACATCTCAGAAATGCATGTGTACACACAAGAGCGTGCAAGCTAACACACACACACACATGCTTTATGCTGGCACTAGCACTGTCTGTGATGATTCACTGCCTAGTGAGATTACAAGCATTTCATGTAGAAACCTACAGTGTAATAAGAATCATTAATGAAGGGCTTAAAATCTAAGACTTTTCATCAGTGTTAAATGAAGATCCGTTTGCTCTTTGAACCTCTGCATGTCTGTCGGAAATTCAATCTTGCTTGCACACCAGGACAGGCACACGTGCTTACAGCGCATCATTTTTAATAACAATTAAAATTACACAGTTTGTAAAGACTGAACTGTACTCGTCTCACATAGAAAGATTACTTGAGTTGTCAGTAAACATAATTCTGATTTGTCTGTGTAGTGTTTATTGTTTAATTTAAAGAAGGCACCATTGTTTGTAAAACAAAATTGACAAATCAAAAATGACATACATTTGATATTTTTGTCAGTATGTTATTGAAATTATGTCTTCGAATTATTAAGCATTTTAAATTACACCTACAAATCTTTTTTATTTAACAGATTTAGTTCATCAACAATGTGGTAAATCACAGCCAGGGCTCAGAAAAGCTTTCACAACAGAAATTAAGAGCACTTAGACCATAATTTACAGTTTAATTACTAAGAAAACCATAAAACAGACTTTTACTGTACAAACCTCAAATGAAATAAAATCATTTGCGAGTACAAAATCACAGCTTTTCTCTGACATGAAACAAAAAATACATTGAAAAACGCAAGGTCTGATTTTTGTTTTAGGTTTAATTCAGTTGACTCCCCTAAGAAGGCCAAAATGTGATTTGTGAGTAACATTTCTTTATTTTTCCTTTTTTGCTTGTACTGTGCATCACAAGCAAAATAATATGCTCTGAACAAAGCTTACCTTATTAAAGCAATAAAGGTCCACCAAAGGGCGATGTGTTTGGTTTGGGATGAGTAGCGTGGTAGTGTTTGGCGGCTGTAGTGCAGTACATTGGTGGGGGTCTGCTCCCCCATAATGGGGGCACATCTGGTGTGTCTGCCTCCAAAAGGAAATAGATCAACCCCCCAAAGACCCTAAATGAAGCCAGCTCATGATATCCCACACCAGCCCAGGGCTGTCTCTTTCTCCCCCAGCGCTGGCACCATCCCACACCCCAGGATCTTGGGCAAGACTCTGGCTTTGGTGGCCATCACCTTTAATCACCTTGGAATAATTGTTTATTAACAAACTCTTGTTTCTTTGCGCTCGCCGAATATTCGGGTGTAATTTTAAGGCAGGAAGTTAAAAGCGAATAATTTGTGAAAAAAGAATCTCGATGGATAATGAAAAGCAGGGGCGCATTTTTAAATCCTCTCCGCTGTTACGCGAGCAAAAATGCGGCCACATGGCCAGCGCCGGAGAAGCCTGCAATTAATAGCCGGGATCAGCTGTAGTGATGTCATTATACATTCCCTTCATTTTCTACAGTGGGGCTGTTTGATCTTTGAATACCCCCGGGAACTCCTGCCTCCTCCCTCTCAGCATCTCCCCCTTCCTCCTCCTCCTCTGCCTCGCTCGAGCAGAACCTCCCCTTTTCTTTTCGAGGGCTCACATTGGCTTCCGTATGTGTGTGTGTAAGTGTAAGTGAAAGTGCGCAGCCGAGCCTCGATGACAGAGGGCCCGGGACCATTCAGACGACTCGCGCTCCCGCGTTCAGCCCACCTCCAGAACAGCTGGGAAAAACAGAGACACTTTAGAGAAAGACAGGGAGCGAGTGCAGAGCCAGACAGAATAACACAGCAGCAGGAGTAGGAAGCAGTAAGAGGTTTTTGTAGAGAGAAAGATTGAGAGAGAGAGACAGAAAGGATCTCTCAGCTTAATGCGCAAAACGTCCCGATACCACATGCTGTGCTCAATGGCCAACACAGGCTGTCTCTTGCTCTCCGGTTCAGGGATGCTTACACACTCACTCCAGTGTCCCCCAGCATTCCTCTACCTACCCGAGGTAAGGCGATCCTCTCTCTCTCTCTCGTGCGCGCTCTCTCTTTTCCTCTTCTTCTGCTACTTACGGGTGACACGTGCTAGCATTGTGTTTACCCCCTCCTTTTCGCATCCCTCCCCCTCGAAGCCCCCGGCAGGGGTCATCTCATCTCCGCTTCATACTTTCATTCATGTGCGCTTGGAAAGCTGTTTTTGCTTGATTTTCTCGAATGTCATTTTTTTACAGTGTCTTTTGTAAATTGTCATTTCTTAATAACACTTTTTATTAACATTTAGAAATGAGCAGAATTTTTATTTTGTGTTTAATATTATTTTTTTGTCTGGAGTGATTCACGCTGCACTACCTTTGGCAGAAAAAGTATTTACTCACCTCATTGTTCCACATTTTGACGTTTTCGTAAGACTAGATTGTAATTTAGTAGGACAGGCTTAGCTGTATTGATGTCCTCCTTGTAAATTGCATTTATGCAATTGAGTCTCTCTTGCTAAAGTTGTGTTAGTGTTTCACACTCTGCCTGCCTTCCATTTGTATAGTTCGGTATTGGTGTTTCCAAAGACGGATGTTATTTTAACAGTGACTTTTCCGAATGTGCTTACTTCTAACGTGATTGTTTCTGGACACGGGTGCGTGTGTTTTACTACAGACATGTGTGTGTGTGATGGCATGCTGCTTCTTTCCTCTAGACGATGTGTGTTATTGCCCAGATATAAAGAATGATAAGGCTGTTGAGGGAGAACCTGCCTCATGCTGCTACCAAATCGCTCCACACTCATCACCTTAACAGTCGCTGTCCCTAAACACACACGCTCTTTCACACACACACAACACCAGCTGTCCAGGCCTCTGCTGTCCCACTACAGTTCATTGTGTGTGTGTGTGTGTGTACACGTGTATCAGTGCATGCGCTTGCATACGAATAAGGTGCATTTGCGAATTCATTTAGTAAATGCTTTAGTTAAATGTGTGTTTGAGCGTTCCTGTAAGCATCATCATAATTTCTCATCTGATTTTAAACAGATGTCATTGACAAGGTGCCAGCGCTTGTTTTTCGCAAACAACCGTAATTGATTAGCTGCGAGAAACGTCTCTCAAATATCTGTCACGTCGGGCTCGCCACGAGCGGCCGTTTGTTTTGGTTTTCGATATCAGCACCGTAGATTTTTTACAGTTTTTATTTCACAGATATTTCACGCCGTTACAGTGTAAAAGGTTTTTTTTTTTTTTTTTTAGAAGACGGTGGTGTGAAACTAAAAAAAAAACAATTGAATGAAAGACACAGACTATCTATCAAATGTATTACGAGTCACACTCAAATAATACAGACAGATTCAGAAAGAGCTATCACACCCTTAGGGGTTCTTCAGGTTCCCATTTGTTATTCTTTTCTTTTTCTCTTTTTTTTTCACCTGCTGAATTGGTAGCCACATAAGGGCACGTCACATCTCGTAGATTGTGAATTTTAACAAGATTTGTTTTGTCGCTGTTTCTTTCATATCTTGTTCCTCACCTGTGTCTCGGCTCAGACTGCCGTCTGTGTGTCCAAAAAAGAAATAAACTTTAAATGAAAGAAGATGTTTTACGTGCATAAGAAAATGTGTTTTTTAAAAGAAAAACACTTTTGCATGTTTTGCATGCAACCCAGTTACACAGAAGTGTAATGTATTTTTGTGTGTTGCTGCCATCCCATGCGATTATCATTTGCTGTCCCCTTACCCTTTTAAAGTGACATCAACAGTATTGTTAAAGCATTTAAAACACTTTTATGTAGTATCGTTTCCTTTTTTATTGAATATAAAATTACGATTTTATTAAAATAATATAGTATCATTTGTTCATCGCTTTTGAAATAACTTACACTATTCATTCCTGCTTCCTTGGTATTGTGCAGCACCTCTTTATTTTTATTTTTAGTGTGTGTGGATGCTGACTGCATGCGCCAGCGCTGATATAGTGTTAAATGCTACACGTTCTGCTGCATTACAGCCTGTTTTTATTGGATAAGGGATTAACTGGAGTTCCAGACTCTGCTTTTGTTTCATTTAAAAGCAAAAGTTTCAGCTGTAGCGTCACAGTCGCCTGTTGCGGCACGGGTTATCTTAGTTTGTTTGTTTTGCGACAAACGAAATGCTTTCTCACACAGCGTAGCGTTCTTTCTTGAGAAGAAAGAGATCACAGAACCGAGTTTGAACCTGGCTCCAGTTCAGTCTTGCTTTGAATCACTGTTTTAACATGACATTTGCCACAACCGTATATTTTGGATACATGAAAATCTTGTTGAGGGAATCACATCTAAAATAAAGATTCTTAAATTTAAGACGACTTTTTAACGTGACCTCTATTTACATTTAATTTAAATTTGGCTGGATCAAACCCCCTCCCTTCTTTTATTGCGGCAGCCACTGGTTCTCAAGTCTTGAGTCAATACGGAGCAGTAAATCTGCTTGTGCAAGCAACTCTCCCTCCCCAGAGGACCAAAAATCTTTACTCATGCTCTGGATAGTTCAACAATTCTCGCTATTGTATGATTTTCTCCTGAGCCATGGAGCTGAATATTAGAAGCTTATTCTCCAGTGCGTTTTTAGTCATTTTTAGCAGTGGTCCAAGTCATTTTACAAGTATACAGTAACTCTAAAATACACACACGTGCGCGCATGAGGAAAAGGCTCGTGTGTGTTTCACGTGTTGAATTGTCAGCACAAAAGCCTCCCTCTGCTCGGCTGCAGGTGGTCTCTCGCATGTCTGCCCACTGCAAGGAGCTACAGAAGAGAAAAAAACTGAGAGCCGAGATTTAAAAACTCCAAGTGAGAAGGAATAACAAGGATTGAAACATTCAGGGCAGTGAAGAGAGTGTGTGGGTAAATGTAATCCATGAATGAGTGAGATACAGTATGAGTGCTCAGCCACAATGAGGTATAATTGGACGGGCAGTCTGGTGTGAGCAGAAAGGAGGCTCAGAGAGATCTAGGGAGTGGTTGCAGCTGTTCCTATTTCAGTGCTGGTCTGTAGAATATAAGTTCCAGCATTGGGTTTTGCTAAATTGAGGTGTATATATATGTGTGTGTGCCTGTGTGCATGTGTTGAACAAACACATCCTCTCTCTGTAAATCTCTGTATGAGCACAACCGTGCATTCGCTCTAGAAACGAGCCTGTCAATAACCGATGATATAATGGGTTGGAAATGGAAGTGATACCGCAGGGATTTGGATCAGCTGATGCACATTGCACTAAAGCATATGTTACTGTAGCTTTAAACGCCGATGGCCGGTGTCTCGTTTTCATTCTGGTTTCTCCTGAACAGTTAGTGGGAACTAATGACAACCACAATGAGAATGAATTTGTGTAGCCGGTTCTGTCAATAGCACTATCAATAGGTAATTGTTTTGCTACAGGTATTGTAGATACTCGGGTTTTACTTGTAAACATGTCTGATCAGAGAAATTAAAGAGTTACTCTTTCAGGTGGAATTTAGCTAGGTATGGAACAGATTATGTAAGGTTAAATAGAAAAGATCTCATTTGTGTCACTTTGCTCAGCAAAATTAGAGTCCCAGGATGGTTAAAAGAATTACAGAAATTATGTGTGTGCATAAGGGGAAAACAGTCATGACCAATAAAATCGAATTAAATTGTGTTTGTGCAGCTCTGACTTTTGTGTTATTGGTGCAAATGCTGTGAGTTCGATTCTCAAAGAACACGTACTGATTTAAAAAAAAAAATGTATATCATAAATGCAGTGTAAATCGCTTTGGATAAAAGTGTCTGCCAAATGCATCAATGTAAAATGAACATCTCATATGAACATCTCATCAGTGTTAACTGTACTAATAAAACCCAAGTTCAAACGCTGCCGAGATTAAAAGCAAGTTATAGATACCTGCACTGACAGCACCGCAGCACACTGGTGCAACACAAACACACACACATGCACACACACATTCAATCATCTTTATATACACACATAACATAGATAGCGTCGTCCCCAGACATGCAGTGCTTCGCATTGATGCAAAGTGAAGAGAGCATTTTCATATTAATACTAAATGGGAACACTCTCCATAGATTTGTCTGTTATGTCAAGTGCACTGGATCATATTAGAATATCGTTTCTATCAGCTCCGCTAAATTATTGATTACAATAGCAGTGATGTGCCAACGTTTGTCTCTGTCTTGTCATCTCTTCAATCTCGCAGATGCACACTTGAATGTCGTAAATTGAATGAATATATTTCGTATGCATAAAAACTGCCTTCATTTTGATGTGCGACAAGCACTAAATTGTGCTTTGTGTGTGCGATAGATAGATAGATAGGTAGATAGATAGATAGATAGATAGATAGATAGAAACAAAAAAGTTGCTTTGATTTTTCACACTGTATTTCAGTATTTCATGCAGCTAATTCTCCAAAGTCTCCTCTCCTTCACTGTCCCCTGTGTTAATGATGCATTGTATTGTTATTTATTAGGCCACCGCGTCGGCATCTATTTACCCATCCAAATATTTATCTTCCCGGATAATTGGGAGCACAAGAGAAATTAGTCATTTTGTTCTGAGCTTCTTGTTTTTTTGTTTGTAACTGATGATTAACCATTTTACTTAATACTTTAGATATCTCTATTTATTCTTTTAATTATGTTGTACATCTTTATATTTAGCCTTAATACGGCCTATAAGAACTTAAATTCTTAGTCTCTTTTCTCTGGTAATTAGTATATAATTAGTTTATAAAAATATAAAAACAAATTTTTTTTTTAAATGTACAAACTCACACATAAAAAATCCTAGAAAATAAATTATTATTATTATGTGTCCCTATTCCTTCAGTGACTCTATGGACTACAGTTGATCCATGTTAAACCAGTATGATTCGAGAAGGTTTCAAAGATTTCTTCCATGTAGTTTTAAAGTTAATGATGAAAAACATCATGCAGCCGTCACTGGTTTGAGTGGAATTAAAAGAAACATAAGAACTGTAGCGTGTATGTGCGCGCGTGTGCACGTGTGTGTGTCTGCATTGGATCTCAGTAGATGGTGTGATGCCAGAGGGATGTTCCCCACAAGCCCCGCTGTTGAGTATGCATCGGTATTGATGTTTCTGAGCTTTGCTGCAATGCATGCTGGGACGCCACTGGCTCTGCACCACACTTATTCTCCAGAGGTGAGAATTATGGGAAGGTTGGGTCCTCAAGGCGCATCTGGATCATTTGGGTGGGTCTAAATAAATCCCTGAAGGCCCTGGGATACTTGGTGAAGTGTAGTTATCTGTCTGTCAGTACAGTATGCTGCACAGATCAGTTTAGGTGTTATTTATACTGTGTAGAAGTCTAAATCCAGTCATTGACAGGGCAGTGTGTTCCTGACCGATGCTCGTATCACAAATAATTTATATTTAAGGCATTTAGGAGACGCTTTTAAACCAGAGTGAGTGCTTTTGTTACACATGTGCGTGTCATGTAAAAGGTAAAACTGCATTTTAAAAGCATTTTTGCGAGCTATTGTTTTATTCGTGCAGACTAAAAGACGTCATTGAGGAGAAAACCGGGAACATTAACTCTGCCATGGGCGACTAAAAAAAGATCATACATACAGCATACAGAGTCCTTTATATTTTGTTACTGGCCCCTTGAATTCAGGCAATGGATCTGTGTACAGTATGTGTAGACATACTGTACATGTAAAATGTGTTAAAAACATGTAAAATGTGTAGATTGTGTATTACATTTTATGTAGAAATGTAACATAAAGCATGTAATGTTTAAGTTATAATCACCAGAGCTGCATATTGAAGAAAAATGTCAAGTGCAATAACTTCATATTGCACATCACAACCGTGTGGCTCTCTATTGACTTTCCTGTAGCTCAGTGGTTAGAGCATGGCACTAGCAATGCCAACGTCATGGGTTCGATCCCAGGGATTGCACAAATGTATAGTGTAATGCAATGTAAGTCGCTTTGGATAAAAGCGTCTGCCAAATGCATAAATGTAAATGTATTTGAGCGCTTGCAGCGCGTCTACATTTAAAATAACAAACTTCCGCATGCAAAAGATGCCAAATGTAATATAGGGCATGGTAATAAAAACATTCAGGGCTTTAGTGAAAACTTTCGGGGCTTCAGCCCCCTTAGCCCACCCCTGGTACTGTGTATACAAATGAATAATTGTGAATATAAATAATTAACCATAAATGTCAACGTTTTTTCAAATGTTTAACTATTTAATGACTTTGCATTGTTAAATTATGCATGATTCTTGTCATATGAGTGTTAACACTAAAATAGAGCTTTTTTCAGACTATTCGCACACACGTTCAAGTCCATTAAGAAAAAGCTACGCTGCCTCGCAGGCCCTAATTCAGCCGTGCCGTTTAATCACCAACAAAGCACAGCGATCACTATCAACACGGAGACAGCATGTTTTAATCATCTTCCTCCAGATCAACTCGACTGAACGTCTTCTCGAGGTGATCCTACCACAGGCTCCTCTCTGTTACGCAGCCAAGACAAGCTAATTAACTGCGTGCGGGTAGCTTCATTTCCTTACCGGAGAGGAAAAGCACTTCAGCTGCTCTGTGTGCGAGTACAGAATTGCTGTGTAAATTGGACACCGTAACTAGAATAGTTTGTACTGCGCACGGCGCTCGTGACCGGGAATTCGGGGGTAGCGAGAGCGTACGCCATACGCCCGCCCCGACCACCTTTCCTATTAAGTCTATATAAGCCTTAGAATCTCTGTGCTGGTTTGCTCAGAGTATATCTCTCGAAATGTAAAGTTGGAGCTGAATTTAAAATGCTCAGCCTTCATCTCCTTCCCTATTTCTTTGCTGTACCGGTTCAAAACATTCCCTTTATCACCCGTACCTGGTTTGTTGAGTAAGGCTCTTTTTATTGGGTGTACGGCCCTCGGCATCAATAGATTCTTTGCTACTGTACGTATAAGAAGAATGCCTAAGACTTTCTTTTAGGTTCTAGTTTATTTGTTTGTGCACTTTCCTCCTGCTCCTTCAGTGTATTCGCTTTTTTAATTTAAAGCACACTGTTGAAAGATATTCCGCCTTTTTGTCAAACAAAGGCGATATGCGGCTGCAGCTAGCGGTTGACTCGAGCGTATACGTCGAACCCGTCGCTACTGCATTCCCCCATTCGATGTGATGTTTGAATTTAAACGCCCTCTTTAACATACTCCCGAACATATGACGCTCCCTCAAGCTCTCCGTATGGTTATTTTATCTCACCCCCTCCTCCCAACCCGATCCGTGTCTGTCGGTCTCAACCTCTGGTGTAGTCAAGACCGGCTTTATCTGTGTGTTTAGACAGGCAAGGAAAGAATTACACTGACAGTGCTTAGGAAATGATAGGCTAGTTCTGAGATATTTGTGCCCCATAAATTCTCCAGCGCTCAGCATAATTTACGGCAGAAGCAGCATGTGCGTGTCTGTGTACGTGTGTGTGTGTGTGTGTGTGTGTGTGTGTGTGTGTGTGTGTGTGTAAGGTGATGGTTCGTGTCCCACTGTATCTATCTCCATCTGCTTAGCCACTTTTGCTCCGCCGTAAATTAAGGGGCTATAGACAAGTTCCCCTCAAGTCTCGACTCACATAAAAATGAGACGCTAGTCATCTCTCTCCCTCTATCTCTCTCTCTTTCTCTGTATCTCTCTAATTGAAAGAAAGCTATGTAAAGGTGAGGTGAGAATCGACACGGGAGCGCAGCTGCGATAGCACAGGTACCACGTTATCGAAAGGCCATTAAAGCAGAGGTTAGCGTTTGAAAGGTTAGCGTGAAAACGTGTTTTTAATTAGCGCCGCTCACTTCGTACGTGTAGCGTCTGCTGGAGGTCTTGTGACGGCGAGATCGTAGATGTCGGGCCAGGGTCTTCTACCTGACATTCAGAAGGTTACTGTAGTTAGATGGTACTAGCAATGTAGTTCCCCTCAGTAATTACCGTAGCATTCTCCACGCGCATCAGTCAGCTGTCGAACGCAGCGACGTTCTGACACGAATAGCATAGAAAATGAATGTCTACATTTGACACTGAAATTGAACCTTAGCAATGGACGTTGTTGACATTTAAAGCTCACTGGCCTTTCACATGTGGTGTTGATTCTGGAGGATGGCGAATGTTGTGTTTTGACTCGATCCTACACACTTGGCGTGGAAACCGTATGTTTAGTGCTGTAGAGTTTCAAATGTTTCGAATTAGCGCTATGTGCACAATACATATACCATTATTTTATCAAATAATATACGTTGTGATGTCACAGTAATTTTAAAGTGCATCTTGTGATTAAATTAGATTAGACTATAATGGCGAACAGCGGCGGCACCCATTCACTTCTATTGTATGGACACAAAACCAATGCAAATGGGTGCCGGTTAACAACATACTTCAGAAGATAGTCATACAGGTTTGAAATGACAAGAGGTTAAGTAAATAATGACGAAGGTTACATTTTTGGGTGAACAATACCTTTGACCACTTTTTACTGTACTTTACACAATGCTGAAAGATGTAGAAAAAGTAATCAGATGTACTTTCAGATCTATTGCCCGGCCCTGTTTTAGAATGCACTTTTAGTTAGCTTGCCTTTTCTCTTGTGGTCTGTAAACGAATGAGTTCATTTTGGGTGTTTGAAGGGTAATACAGTGTTGTTAGCACAAACGTTCACCTGCTGAACAATTAGAACTACATAAACCCTGCAGCCATTTTCCGTCCAATACTAAGGCAATGCTCTGTAACTCACGTCTTATGAATTATGTATGACTTAGTCAAGCATGGTTTAATCTAGACCTGTCCATTAATCAATCTCAACTCAATGACTTTAATTGCAATATATTTTAATTTCATTTTTCGTAAAGTTAAGCACAGCAAGCTTAAATCATTAACATTTTTTGTTCGACGGATTTTAATGTGCTGGTATTACTGTAATTCTGTCGAATGCATTATCTGCACGCCGTACCAGACACACACAGCAAAGTGTGCAGGTCCCAGTGGCCCCCACATACACAATAATGACATTATCATGCTTGCAATAAATAATCCAACATATGCCTATGATTAACAAAGCCTTTCATTGCGTACCACAGAGAAACAAAGAAAGCGGAAAACGTAATGAAATGCATGCTGACATATTGCCTCCTTTGTGACTACTGCAAATTGATTGTTGAAACTCCATTTTGTAAATATGTTAAAGAATATGTTAAATATGTTTTTACCCAGCATGCATTGCAACGCATAGCTTTTACACGCCGAATTAATCACGCTCGTATTTTAGAGCCGATAGACAGACCTCTAAATATCGTTGCTGTCAGTGTTTATTTTTTCCCTTACAACACTGTAGATCAGTTTCATGTTTCTCCATTTTCGAAAATCTTGATTAAATTTTCCTCTTTCTCCGTTTTTCCCAGAGGGGAGCGGAGTTGGATCGGAGGCATGCGGCTTTGGCACCTTTCAATACGCCTCTAATCGACGGCGCGGATTCGCTCGCATACGGAAGCTCTTAATTACTGCTAATTGTGGCCATTACCATGGGAAAATTAAATAATAATAGCAAGACAAATATTGATGTTAATTGATGGAGCTGCTCACTGATAACACGGCTTTCAAAATGGTTTCAATACGTTTGAATTAACCCCATTTGCATACATTAATTGGGATAATTAGAAATTAAGATGATCGCTGTTGAGTTTGAGCACTGGTATTGTGTGTGAGTGAAATGCGGCGTAATGGAAACAGGTTGGGCAGTAGGACGCTTTGGATGGAGTTTGCTGTGCAATATCTGTCGTAATTGCTCTAATAACACCGGCACTCCGCGATGAACTTGAGAGACACGGCTCGAGTTCAGACGCGCTTCTAAAACCATGCCGAAGTCTCAAATACAGAGGTGTATCGTGACTTATGCTCATACCATATTGTGAGTAATCTTTGCAGTGCATTTATCTATGTGGTGACAGAATGAGTGTGTTTATTTAAACTTTTAACTTTTAACGTGATTTATGGCTCGGTAAATATTTTTGTTTGCAAAATGCACCACTTATTGTTATGCATTGCATTTCAAGGGTAAACAGTTGCATTTATTATTTAAGATCTTCAGCTTTAAAATAAGATATAATAATGTGTACATTTTTCTGTTGTCCGATTGTGAATTATAGTTTTCCAGAATTCATATTTTTATTATCTCACAGTAATGTGTTGGTCTAAATAATCAGATAATTGTTATAGTTTAGTTGAAACAAACTGCACTGAAAGTATTCGTAAATCAAATTACCAGCGCTTGTGAATTGGTAGCAAGGCAGGTCGTGGATGAATGTTTCAGTGAATCAGCATCCTCTTTTGGCACCTTTCAACAGTCGTACACTCTTTGTTCACCATTCATCAGAAAAACAATGAAATCAAGCAGGGCTGGAAATATTGAGAAATCTTGTTCCTCACTCCGAAGTCCCACGAGATGGTTATTGAGGTGGCTGTAATTTGATAAGATGAATAAAGTCTGTGGGCTGCAGGCGACTCAGCACTTTCCCCCCGCACTTTTCCGACCTCACTTCTTCCTTCACAGAACTTCTGACAGAGGGAAAAAATCCCTGACATTGGCAACAGCGGGAGCCCACCTATCGATTAGGTCATATCTGGGATAGATGATGGATTGGATGTAATTTTAGTGGCATAGAAGGGATTTCTAGCAGGGTATGGCCCCCACAGGCCATCCGGTTAAACAAACCGAGTTAGATGCCGGTCAGCCCCGTACCCCGTGGCCTTCCTGAGGTTGGAGAAGCAGGGAGGGGAGATGCGATTCTCCTCTCAGATGCCCCTCCGGATGCATCAGCACTCCGGGGTAGCACCGTTTCTCAGCATCCCTCAGGATCTCTCCAGACATCACTTGACATCGCTTCACATCGGCGCCTTTATTTGTTCTTCTTTTCTCTGCTCGTTCTCTCTATCTCCGTTGGTTTTCCGTTGTGGCTGTTTCTTTGTTAGGTATTCCTCCAATTTAATTATGAAGGCTTTGAAGTTCGCATGAATAATGGCAAAGTGCACCCTTCCAGAGCCTTCAGCTTTTTATTCAGATCAAAGATAGCTTTTACATCAGCCAGAACTCCTCCCTCCAGCTGAGAGCAGTCACAGGGATTCACAGACCAGGTGCCAAGCCTTGTTTTTCGCCCGCTCCCCGTCAAACACGGGAGATGCAGGCTTCTCTGGATGAGTATTGAACTGTTGTTGCAAGATGTCAAAAGCTCATTCCAAGGTTGGCACAAAAACCTGCATGCAACATCAGACCCTCTTTGTAACTTTAACCTTTCATCTGCGGGGCAGATGGCAACAAATAACCGGTACATTTCGCAGACAGGAAAAAAAGCAAACTTCTTATTTATTTGTGTTTGTGCATCACACAGCAGAATCAAGATATTTTGTTAGCTTTATTATTTAAAAAAGACACTTTATGAGTTGATCTGTGATTTTATCCATATATATTTATTCAAAAAATGTGAATGGCATGTCATTTTCTTTTTGTTTTACCAGAGACAACTATAAATAATGCATTTGTAAATATAGAAATAAAACAACGCTATATCTATATGTTTTTGACTAGCCCAACACAGCACACCAATGGTATGACTTTGACAATGATTTTAGTCATTATTTTTGCTATTTATTTACTTCATTGTCAAATAATCCGTGAATCATAAAGGCTAAAAAAGCATTAAGTGTCCCACTAATACCAAAGTACATTTAGAAAGCAAAGGTTAAGAATATCTCCTGCATTCGTGGAAAATGTTATCCGGCCTGCAGAGACAACCGAACATCTCCTGTGTACGAGGCAAGTGTTTTCAGACAAGTATACCAGATGCTAAACAAACATACAGTCACACATTGACAGACTGGGGGAGGCGTTCTGATGCACAGGGCATGCTGGCCCACTTTGCTTTTCCTATTTCTCTAAGTGGCTTGTCAATTACACTGGGTAAACAGAGGTAGAGTTAGCGAGTAAATCCACCGAAGACAAATATAAAACCGGATCCCTGGAAGATTAAAGGCCACTGAGCCGTGCGAACAAATATTTCAATAAGACAACAGAGTTAAGGTTGGGGCATTAGTTGATAGGAATGTGTATGTGGTGCGTGCATGCATGTGTGTGAAATGGCGTTCACAGTTGGGAATATGAGTGTGTTATAAAAACGATATTGTCCCAGAAGATTTGCACTTGTTTTTGTCAAATTTTTAATATTCAGAACTGACAAAATAAATGCATATGGTGGAACGTGGAACATCACAAGGGGCTTATGGGTAATGTAGGAGATTATATAGGCATTACTGGCCACAGGGAATTTGATGAAACGGGGAATTTCTTTATTAAAAATTAGAATAACATGGGGGGAATGCTAGGAAATGTTGTGCCTTTTTGCAAATATTACAAAACCACAGCAAAATCATTTTTGTGTAACCGTTCTGCACACAACCAATACACACAAATATCTCATTGGTCACATTACAGTGCCTAAGAAATAAAACCAAGAAACAAATTGTTATTACATTTGTCAAGCCTCTGATAACCCTATGATACATCCCTGGCGCTCTCTGCTAGCATCGCCCGACTCGACCATGTCATTCCATTAATTCCACGCCATTAATGAAGAAAAAGGAAATTGAAAAAGAAACTACGACTATCAATCCCTGCTGTTGTTGGCAGGTATATAATGAAGTATTTCAGTCCAATTGAATTCGAACTAATTACACCACCCTCCAGATATTACCTCATGTTACTCCACATGTGGGAGGTGTTCCTCTCTCACCCCGACTCACCTCATCGTCACACTCCATCACACACTACACACCCAGAGATAAACATATTTCTACGCTACAAACCGTGTACATACTCAGCTTACGGTACGTCAGCGCGGTGTAATCTCGCTCGAGACGGTCACGCTTTGTTGAGCTCGCGGAAGCCCCCGGCTGGCCGATTGTCGCTTTAATTACACATTCGCTACTTTGAAGAAAATGAAAAGCCATTAATTCACTCGCATTGAAAATATTAGGTCATTTTCATCCTCTGAAACTTTGCATGCTTCGTGGTGTAGTCCATGTGTGAGATCCAGGTCTTTACATCCCGATTCTGTCTTTCCAACTACAAACAAGTGCTTGCTCCAAATGGCTGCATTTACTTTTATGACCTCAAGGCTTGGTTAAGACTTTTTTCCTAAGTCCCATTGCTGGGATTTGCCATGATATTTGATGCTTTTGTACCATGTAAGTGTTCTTTCACACTGAAGTTTTTGATGCACCCTTGATTTTGATGCGCCCTTGTGTGAACGGCTGCCGCTGGTGCTGGCAGTGGGTGGCCCAGGAAACACACACACATTATCTCTATGGGTGGGGTGTTCTCTTCCCCTTGGGGACATTAGCATAGATGACCTTAGTGGGCCCCTCCTTTTCACCTGGCGATGACCCTGCGCAGTGGCACTGACATTGATTTGATGTGCTGCTGCAGTGTGTGTGTGTGTGTGTGTGTGTGTGTGTGTGTGTGTGTGTGTGTGTGTGTGTGTGTGTGTGTGTGTGTGTGTGTGTGTGTGTGTGTGTGTGTGTGTGTTGCATCCTTAAAAGTGTATAAAACAGGCCATTCCTCATTAGAGCCGGTCTTATCAAGACACCTGCCTGGCCAGATACTGCTCAATATTCATCAGTCCAGAATTTAATTTACCTTTAAAAATCACATACTTCAATCCCCCACTCTCTCCTACTGTAGCATTGAATATGCATTCTTCTTGATGAGGTTGTGTAATTATTATTTAATGCTAGCATAATTGCTTAAGGGCTGCATGTGCTCCTGTACTTACTGCCATGATAGATCAGCATCATTATCAGACCGATTGGACTCCGATCACACTTGTGATCATCACAGTCTGTGGACTTCAACAGGACTTTGAAACGCAACCTCTTAACTGGACTGACAGTTGAGAAAAGGTCTAATTTTTACCTGTAGATTAATAAATCATGTATACAACTGTGAGATATTCTCTTTTAAGTGCATCCACTGAGTTAGCAGCAGTTTGAAATGGACTCCACCCAACAGGACCCCTGTTTACTGAACAGGAACATCTCCATTTTCTTGCCGCCTTTTAAGTTCTGTCTGTTCAAATACATTTGGCTGGGCTTCATGTGGATTTGACTATAATCCTGCTACAAATTCAAATTCATCTTTCATCCTGATGGATTCTGAAATTTTAATTTTCAGACTTTTAAACATTTCTGTTATCGGTGGTGCTTACTAATGTAGCCTAAATGAAGGCTATACTTGCCACAATTCTATAAAATTCACAAGATGTGCATGTATGCGCTGTTTTGGAGCATGACACATTTTATCGCATTTTAGAGATAAACATAGTATGCATTTATAGTATGCATCCTCTAATAGCGCTTTCTTGATGTGTGCACAAGATATCTCACCTGCCAATTGTATTGCACAAATCTCTTTTGCTTAGAAGTGGCCTGTCTGTTACGACATGTTTCTGTTTATTAAGATGGAGAAGGTTATAGGCAGTGAGGGCACGTGGAAGAATTTGCAATGTTGGCCCATCATGTCAAGTGTCTGAGTTAAAATGAATAAAATGAGTCAAATTGCCATTTGATGTCTAGGTGTGCTGTGCATGCTAATTTCTGTGTGTGTTCAGGTCACTATATTGTTTAAGCATAGAGTGGATCTTTGGAGCAAGACATTATAAATCTTCCAGATCATGTTTTGCTTTATATTGAAATTCTTTAATGTAGGAAAACCTACCTGTATGTGTGTGTGGGGTTTGAATATATGTAGTTTACAACAGCTGTGTATAATTGTATAACAATGTAATACTAATTTAATAATGCAGAATGTTTTATGTAATGGTTAGGTTTATCGGTAGGGTTAGGGGATAGAATATAAAGTTTGCACAGTATAAATTAATTATGTTTATGGAGTCTTTATAAACCACATATGCCGTGTGTGTGTACCCCTTAACTATATTTTATGGATACATTTGTACCCAGAAGTGTGCCAAATCTGCACAAAACCTCCATTTGTGGATGTCCTCATTTGTAAAAAAAAAAAAAGAAAAAGAAAAAAAGAAATATATATAAAAATGTTTTTTAAGTTTTCTTTTAGGGTGAAGGTTAGGGTGTGATTTAGGCTTAGTTAGGTTTTATAACTATAGCTGTGTATAAAAACAATAGAAGTCTATGGAAACGTTGTGATAAAATGTCCCCACAAGGATGGTAACACACACTCTTTATGCTTTTTAAAAAATGTGAAAATGCAGAAAAGATTCTATGATGGTTACATCTAGGTGCAGTTTGTACAGTATTAAAGTCGTCATGTCTACATATAATGTATAAAAACAAACACGTGTGTGAGCGGTTGTTGAGATTCCTTCTTAAATGTTTTTGTGCTTTTGCTTTCAGTATGCTTCAGAGTTTATTTTGCATTTTAAATGTGTTTGCGTGTCAGCAGGTGTTAAAGGTTCCGTCTCACCGATTGATATTATTCGCTTTGTCCCAGTTTCCCCACCCATCAGTTCGATAGCCAGCGACACTGACCAGAACCAACCCACCACGCTCGCTCCACACACCTCTTTATCTCCATCTCCCTCCCTTTCTCCCCACTAATCTGTTTTCACCTTCGTGCTTCCACCCTGTTCCTCATAATCTCTGTTCTTCTGAAGCCTCGTACTGTAGCTTCTCTGTCCCTCCGTGGTGCCAGGTCTTCTTCTTTTTTCGCTTTACAAGGATCAATTTAGCCCAACACGATCCTCGGTGTGCACAGCTAATTCTGCCGAGCTCACGCAGCTCTGCATTGTGTCATAATCGGTGTGAAATTGATTTATGGCCTCTTTTGCAGCCTCTAAACAGCTGCTGAGTGATTCCCCCTGTCATAATTATTCCATCCTGCAGCTCCTTGCTGAATTTTTCAGCCGCTCCTCTCCGACGCTCTCGCAGATTATGCACGACGAGATTTCCTCTTACGTTTTTAACATGATATCTGAGAGTAGCCCAGTTGCTCGTCGCGCCCCGTGCTCTTTTCTACCCATGCCAGCTTGTTCAGTCGCTCGCTATCTCTGGTTTTTGTGGCTTCAAACACGCCTGCATTATTAATGGGTGTTTTACTAATTCATCTGAATGGAGCACGAGAGAAAAGGGAGACTGTTGGTTGAAGACCGCCACACTCTGAAAAGTTTGGTTGGTGGGCGAGCGAGGTGTAAGCCAGAGTCTTGAGGGCCTGCCTAACTTCATCAATTATTGAACAGGGCGACATTTTTGAGGTAGTGTTTGTGGCTTACTGGTGTGGAATATAATGTTCTTCTCCCGAGCGTCGCCCAGGTGAACAGAACGGGATATAAATGCCATCGAGCGTTTCGGCGGAGGCGGAGTCTAGATTAAATATAGACAAGCCCAGTTAAAGAGGGAGGGGCCGGTCAAGATGGTTCCTCTCCTCCCTTCTCTTTTCTCCACAGAACAGCTTTGAGAGTAGAGTGTGGCCCCTGAGGCAGAACTCCCAGCATCCAAATCGGACAGGCGGTGCTGAATGTGCAAGAGCTGTCAGGTGCTATGGCTTGTAACATGAGTTAGTGCTGCTATCAGAAGCACTGTGTGTGTGTGTGTGTGTGTGTGTGTGTGTGTGTGTGTGTGTGTGTGTGTATGAGAGAAAGATAGCTAAGGCAGGGCAGGGACGAGACTGCTGCTAGGACCCATAGCCGCGCTACACCAAAGCCCAGCTCATACATTACTAATGCTTCGAACAATACATGTCTCATTCATAATAGATCACCCCGCCTGCACCTGCAACGTATATCATGCACACTATAAAGAGGTCAGCTATTCACCGGGTCTGGCTATGGGGCATGGACCGCGGAGGTGTCGGGCGGCCCACCTGTAAATTAGCCATCGGCGCACGTGACAGTCCACAACACAGCGGCCATGCTTGGGCAGACTGGCCCGCCCCGCCCTGCCTTGGGAAAATTAGTTTGTATGCCAGTTCGGTCCTTACCTCCCTCCCTCCAACCAATCACCCACACGCACACACTTCTCCCAGCCCCCCTCTCGGTTCATGTCTCACAGCCTCTCGCACTCGCCGACAATTTACGGTAATTGAGAGAAGGCAAAGCTCGCCTCATATGGCGCGGAGGAAAATTGCCTGCGCAGGGCTGTAAATTAGCTAAGCAAAAGGGGAATCAAGAATTACATCCGCTCGGTAGGAAATGAGTGTTTATCAGGCGCCGGTGCTGTAGAGGGTCTGGGCCGGCCAGCTGGGCGATTGGGGGGATTTGTGGGCTTGAGGTCTGCAGGCTGGACAGGTCCATTGACACAGGGTTAATACTGCAGTGAATAGGCCCGGTCCATTCAGCCTGATGAAGCTTGGCTGACGGGAATCAGTTTCCCGGGAACAGATGCCTCCCCCCATTCCGTTTTACACCGAATCCCTCTCTTTTTATCGTCCTTTCTAACCGGATCCAAATCAATTAGGCACTGAAGCTAACGAAAGGAGAAATCACCATTATATACAGCGGATCTGAGCGTTTATGTATCAGAAAGAGGAGCGTTTGTATTTGTTTTGCATTTAAACAAGCCACAAACCAAACGACGAGATAAAATAATAACTCAAGCAATTGATCCGAATCCCATGGCGGTGCCACAAAGAAGACGTTCGGCGTGCCGCATCTGCATATACGTCTAAGAGCGTGTTTGGGACGCTGTGCGTGCGCCCGCGTTCGGCTCAGGCACCAAACAAACAGAGATCTGAGCCATCTATTATTTACTGCATTTTTATTTACCCCATCAAACAGCTGCCACCAACAATCACACGCCAAATGAGTGTAGTTTATGGCTGAGAAAAGCAGGGCGAGGAATAAAGGTGGTTTTATCTGAGGAGGGGCTTTAATTGCCTCTGTTTTAATGGTCGGAGAGGAAGGGAAAAGTTGGACCGGCTCACGATACGCGGACCGGCCAACGCGCGTGACTTAAAATCACATTTGGCTCACTCTGAAGAGAGAGACCTCACATGTTTTTGTGCCGCAAAACCGGAAGAAAAACAAGTAGGCGTATAAATGATTTTGTTTTTGTTTTGGTGAGGTCAATTATTGCACCACAGGCAACCGTATAAATGTTCAATTTAATAAACCAAGTAAGTGTGGAGTTGAGATTCTGTGAATTGCATAAAAATACCATCACGGTCATCTCTTATGATCTCGGAGTTGACACTTCATGAAGTTTTGCGCCGTTATTCAGATTCTCGGGTTCCCGTTGCAGCTCGCTTACGTTTGCAAGGAGCGTAAACATCCATATGTTGCCGGCGTCGTGCGCGCGCGCGTGTGTATGTGTGTGTGGTCAGGCTTTCAGTAAGTGTGTCACATCTGCTCCTCGTCCCATTACAAAACTGCACAGCTTTCTAATGGCTGTCGTTACACCTGTACAAACCCCAGCTCTGATACACACTTCTCCCCGTGCACTCTGAGACATCATAAAATACAGTTCACATGCTCACAATACACACACCCGTCCCTCACTTTGAGACCCCTCCTCCAGACTCTAGTCTTTTTTTTATAATAGTTTAAAATATTCATGTGCTGCTACAAGCACAAAACGCTGTACTACTTAGAGGATGAATATTTTATCTCACGTTAAACTAGGTGCAAATGCGTGAAGCCGTAGCGAGGGCAGGGGCGAACTTCCTCTCGCTCGCGTGTGTCGAGACTCTGTCAGGACTCATATGAGAGTGCGACCCAAGCTAAATATGAATTAATAATGTAACATGTAAAAATATCATTTTTTTCCGGGGTTAATGATAAAACGTATACACTTTGGTGTAGTTTAGCATACAATTAAAATGCACGCTGTGGTTTTATGGCTCTGCAATGCGACTGGTATTTAGCATTTTGAGGCAAATTAAACTTGAATTGTGTTTTCATCTTTTGAACTTGTATTTGAAATTGTTGAACTTGTGCTTTAAACTTTTATTGTGTTTTTACTGTGGGCAGCTGGGGCCACAGCGGACTGCGCTTGTATAGAGAAATGGGATTCTTGAAAATTCCTTATTTTATATTTGATAAAAATAGCACACAGATTTGACATCGCGATGAATAAATAATAAATGTAGCCTACCTTTTTATGGTTAATATGCATTTAAATGTAGGCTACTAGTGTTAAACATGTGTTCAATACATTTCACTAAATATACCACTAAAGAGGATGTGGAAGGTTTATTTGTCAACTAGAATCTTTGGGAAGGAGAGTTATTCCTTTTATGTGGCTTCCTATAGAAATCTTCTTTTTTCATTTACTCTACATCTTGCAAATAAACTGAGCAGTTTTGCCTGCTCGTCCCCATTATGATATTCATGAGTTATCTCTTTTTTTCCACCTCACCGTTGCTAGCACTTGGCTTGTCACCTCCAGTCATCTCAACGCCGTCTGCGCTTTCAGTCGAACTGGTGCCGTTCTGTAAGAACCGCTGCTGCGTGAGTGAAGCTCCGTCAGTCTCTCTCCCCGGCGGATGCACTGTGACGCGTTCCTGGAGTGGGATAGTGAAGAGAGTCGGTACTAATGAGTGGGTGAGAATATGTGTTTATAAGAAAGACAGATAAAGACGTAGATAAAGTGTGTGTGTGAGAGACGTAAAGGAACAGTTTGCAAACTAAGTCGACTTGCTCTTTTCCATGCTGTTACAGTGAATGGGGACTGGAGCTTAACGCTTTTAAAATAATAAATAAGCACTTGTATATATAGTCAATATGACTAATGTGCTATATTTAACGTTTTTTGAAGGAATATAATAGCTATAAGGGGAGAATATAGCACATACGTCATTAGAAAGCTCCCCATTTATTATCATTGCAAAAACTGACCAGTGCATTATTCCAAAATATTCATGTGCTCCATAAAATGATGAAATAAGTAAGTTTATATTATTTATTTTTTGTTTCTTCAAGAGAAAGGGGAAAAGTGAGTCTGGTTCACATCAGCAGTTACAGTATGTGTTGGCCGGCCGGATGAGAGGGCTATTTGTTCTCTTTGAATGAGCGAGTATGTCATCTCTTATCAGTTACTCCCTACATCTTATGCTTTATTTGTTTTAAATCGAAGAGAGCAGAGGTCTATAATAGATGCCTTTCCCTAAACATGAACTGTGCCAAGCAATTTTTGCTCGTTCTTCCAAAACCCTAGAGCTACAAACATCTTATTTCTTCCTCCTTTATTCTAAATCCACCCTGTTTGTGTACCTTTCCGACAATCGCCTCCATTTTCTAAAGTGTCACCTTTGGCGTGTCTTGCAGGAAACTAATTTGATTGGGCGGAATGCTTGCCAATCAATATTTTAGGCTGAACTTGCTGAGATGCTCAGGAGCCTACAGTAAGTCCTCAGACAGTAAACTGGAGCCAGGCCAAAGTGTCTCTGTCTGTTGTGAGTGGGTGTGTGTTTGTGTGGGTCTCCCACGGGTTGTTTGACCTGTACGCTCGGCTGTCTGGACACTGTTGAGTGATGTCTAGAGAGGAATATGTTCCTCCTCGTATAAACAAGGCTAATAACCAGCATGCTTACGAGACGGTAGTGACGGTAGCTAGACTTTTGACTTGCAGTGGTGGCTCATTCTGGCCCAGTGGTGTATACAAAGACACGACAAGATAGTTTGATTGACGTATTAAGCAACCAATCAGTGCATTTTGTTTTACATGATGTTCAGGGGTGGGTTTAGCTAATAATACTGGACAGTGATGTAATGGACAGTGAATAGATTGTATGTAGGTGGTCTGTATTTTTATAGATAAATATAAACGTAATAATGCACAAAAAACCTTCAATTTTCATATCATATATTTAAACACATAAAAAACACACATTCAACTAGGATACATTTGACGTAATCCCTAAACAATGCCTTTGTTGCATTATACAACTCTTTATTGTATACCACCATGATAGATATTGATGTGTATATTTGTCCTAAGTGTACTGTATTGTATTCTAATGTTTATTATGTATATTGTGCGTACAGTATTTTCTTAATGCCTATTTAATGTGTGCCCTTCTCCCTTTTACTATCACTCTCTTTTTTTTGTTATTATAGCATTTATATATACTACTTATTTGTTTTGTTCTAAGGGCTGATACATGGGTAGTTGACAAATAAACCGTAAATGTGTCCTACGATGTGACATCACAAATTTAGAAAAAACTAACAATAAACATAAATCTCTCTTATGCTATTTTAAATGTAAATATCAATAATACAAACAATTATTTTATTTTATTTACAGTTCGTTTTCAACATTTTTGCTGTCACAATAGGACACATGTACGGTATATTTGCCAACTACCCATATACTGCATACTACTGTAAGTACAAATAGCAAATAAACTAAAAAGACTAAAAGAGCTACAAGTCAATACAATCCCATATTTAACCCAAAACTATACTTTTAAAACACCACACATATGTAGAGAACAGATTAATAAAGTAAATCACTCTCAGGGAATTTCAGCCCCCCACGTTTAAAATGTCTGGCACATTTTTGGCACCTCCTTTGTCATTTTTGCCCCGAGCCCTGCTTAATTTCTGACCCTGCTGTGTAACCTTTTTTTGGGCGGAATGCAAAGTTTTTAGTCTCTCTGTTCTTTGTGCGGAGCCACTGGTGGATAATTACTGTCTCTAAAGGTGATCTGCTGAAGTGTTTCCAACCCTGCAGTGCACCGTGGGTCACTGCAACCGATGGATTGTGTCCAGTGGACAGAGTGTGTGTGTGCGTGTGTGTGTTTGTGCGCAGCGAATGTGATAAGGCTGTCACGGTCACTCAACTCGCTACAGGCCTGAATCTGAGACCAGAGACTAGGGAATGCTGGGATACCGTCTCTTTCTGGTAGGACAAGTCCTAATGTAAAACAGCAGGACAATAAAAAGACAATGGAGACTCATGATAGCTTTGGCTCCCCAGCGAGTCTTCTGAATGGGGTCCGGAATGGCAGCGTGGACGATCGATGGCGAGAGAGGGAGAAATCGAGGGGGGGTTGAAGGCTGCTGATTAGGCGGATGGCGGACGGCGGAGCGCCACCACTTCACAGAACCTTTATATCTCTCTCTCTCTCTCTCTCTCTCTCTCTCTCTCTCGTTCCCCGTTCTGTAGCTTTTCTTTCCGCACTCTTTGGGTACTGTTTGCCTGTTACTCCCCATGGCATTGCGGTGACATGGCATTTAATAGACTCCCTGGTGTGAAACAAACTACCTCAATTAATTCCTCAGTCTCGGCCCTGGCCTCTGCTGAGCTCCTCACACCAGCGGCCCCTCTGGCTTTCACCGCATGCATGTGCACGTGTCCGTCTACGTGCACGTCCCTGAGCATATGCGTGCCACAACCTGCATATACAGGTGTGCACGATTCTTTCTTTATTTTGGTAGGAGGCGTTGTGATTTGCTAAGTACAGCTTGGAAATGGCATTGATTCATTTTCATCTGAGATATATTTGTCATGTACTTTTCTCCACAGAGACGGTTAATTGTCCTCGACAGATTGTCGAGTCTTAGATGTTGGCGGCTTGAAAAGCATCGTTCTTTAGTTTGGTCCTCCTCACATGCAAGGTATACGGGCATATGAGGGTTGTTGGCTGCTTGTCAAAAAACACAGGAGTCTCTTGTTTGTACCATCTCTTTCCTGCGTGTTTGTGTAATTCAGGATGCTCACATTTTGAAGAGCGGCATGCTGGGATACACCCCACAGCGCCTTACAAACAAAGATAAACATGAAGTAAACACACAACGCGCATTTCCCGACCTTGAGATCTTCTTTGATGCTGATCTCACCTCCTCAATGGAATGAGCACTTGTCTGTGTGTATTCGAGCGCACGCGTGCGTGCGTGCGTGTGTGTGGCGGGGGTGGTGCTGGCAGGCCGGGCTGCACCCTATCCTGGGGCTTGACCATCTGGGTTTATTGACCGGCTGCTATGTGATTTCAGAAACCTGCTGAAGAGAGTGGGGGGGTGGGGATAAGCCTCGATCTTAACCGGACAGTTTCCGCGCGTCGCTGTTTTGTGTTTGTTTAGGAGAGCCGCTCCCTCCTGCAGGAGAATATCTCCCATGTGTGCATGAATGCTACTTCAATTTGAACAAAAGCCACTTCCAACATGAGAGAAAGATTGGGGTTATATTCCACCGTGAGTGAGTGTGTGTATGAGGGTGTGCGTGTGTGTTTGTGTGTGTGTGTGTGTGTGTGTGTGTGTGTGTGTTGGGGTAATGCTGACTCAATCCATCAATGATTCAACAGGACAGAGGAGCACAAGGGGCTCTGTAACTGCCCTGCCAGCACTCCTGGTCTGAGGCAGAAACCTTATCTCCCTTGGGGTCCGACCAGCTCATGCGCCTGGGACCCTTCTAGGTATACAGTCTGGCCTTTAGGACACACACACATTTTTTTCCAGAGTTGTATAAAAGAAGTTATATGGTATATTAATATGCATGTGCACATTCATACAAACTTATCCGTCACAAATCTCTCATTTCAAGCACCCAAAAATGAACATTCTCTCATTATTTACTCACATTCTTGTCATTTTAAACCTGTATGACTTTCTTTCTTTTGCAGAACACAAAATACGATATTTTGAAGAATGTTGGTGACCAACAGTGGTACCCATTGACTTGCATTGGTTTTGTGTCCATTATTGAAGTCAAAGGGTATCGTTGTTGTTGTTGTTCGGTTTGGTTCTTCAAAATACTTTGTTTTGTGTTCTGCAGAAGACAGAAAGTCATACAGGTTTGACATGACAACAGGGTGAGTAAATGATGACAGAATCTTCATTTTTGGCTGAACTATCCCTTCAAGCACACGAGCCAAAGATTAAACGTGTCAAACCGACCGTTACCCACCGGAGCTCATTGTGTGTCAAATCAAAGCAAATCTATGGCTCTACAACAAAGTTTTACCTTGTAAATTGAATCTTTGGAAATGACTTTTCTTTTTTAAAGACGACATGATAACACTTGGTATTGTATATGCACAGTCATACGTTTTCCTCTCTCCTCCAACAGCTCACTAATATGTGATTAATTGAGGTCTAATGAGCGGTTAGTTAGCACTTAATTAGTTCCTCATTCTTGACCATTGAAATGAGATGATGGAGCACATACCGCGCAGCCTGTTATCCATCCATTTATCATCAGCCGGCATTTTTTAAGGCAGCGTTAAAGGTGCTGTAAGCTATTTTTTTAATATTCCAACAATAAAATGTTCCTGCTGCTGCAGATATCACTGGGATAGGTGTCCTGAGAAATCACACCTGTCTCTGACAGGCCTAGACTGGGTAAAGTGCTAAAAAGGGTTGGAAAGCGGCCCTTCTTTTTTAGCCCATCAAAAAGCAGTGATTTAGAAGATGCTCTTTGTGTTTTGTTTTTATGTTTTGATTGACATGTCATTGTAGGGCGGGGTTCAGTTTTAGTTTTATCCGTTTTTTTAGATTTATTCGTTTTATTGCTGATATTTTGTTCTGTGAGTTAATAAGTCGTACACATAGAAATAGTTGTGACTCATATTTTTGGTTCCTTAATGGTCCCATTAACAATTATTTTTGTAATTTTGTGGAATAAATGTTTGCAGTAAAACTTGCATTTCTTATTTCTATTTACCTCCCTCAGCAGTTTGTTGTCAAATGATGGGATCATTTCGGTATTGAGCTGACAGAGAGGTAACACATTTAGGAGTACATTGGATGCAAAAAGATAGTAAAGCTTCAGTGAGTATTTAGTAAATAATTTTTTCATTTAGGTATTGATTTTTTTGTGGTTATGCTGCATGTTTTGGGCTGTAGATGTAGTAGCAGTGCTGTTAAAAAACACAATTGTATTGCATTTGTATTTATATACCATGTAAAGTGCTAAAAAGAGTTGGAAAGCGGCCCACAACTTTTTTTAGCCAATCAAAAAACAGCATTTTAGAAAACGATTTTTTCTGTTCTGCTTTTGCATGTTGTAATTGGCTATCGTGTCGTTGTAGGGCGGGTTTTTATGGTCAAGAGGTGTAATTCATTGGCTTAGTCTATTAAAAGTCAATTTTCTAACAAATTTAAGGCAGGGAGGATGTCCACATCTAGTTCAAGCATCTGGTGCATATTAGCATGCTAGTTTTCCTCATAGATTTAGCACACCAACCTGTTGAAGTAAGTTATGACTGATGTATCTCTCTGTGCGGTACAATATGTATATTGAGTTTCTGCATCTAGTGGAATATATTTTTTTATTTGCTGTGCATACCCCTACATTACCGGCTCTCTCTTTTACCTCCTCCCCTCCTTTGAAAGTCAAGTGGCATTTCCATTTTCAAATTGCTTCCTACTCCTTTGTGAATAGAATCGAATTACTCTGAAAAGCCCTGATTGATTCTTTCTGAACACAATAGTTTTCATCGTTTAAGCCAATAGCAGCTGCTCGCTCGCTCTTATATTGCCTATTGAGCCAGACCCAAGTCCTGCTGCTGGTCATTATAGTGGATTCTGAATGGATGACTGGTAAAAAGAAGGGACAAGTAACGGATTGTAGCAGAACGATGGGCGGGAGGGAAGGGGGCGTAAATGAGAAGGCTTTTCGGGGGTCAAGAGTTCACTCCTCCGCATTCGTACAGTTCCTTCATGCCTCTGTTAATTCAACACAGTTGCAGTTTTTATTTGGCTGCTGGAAAAAAAGCAGCTCGTTCTTTAATAGAGCCGTGGAGCAATCATCTGGATCCTGCCCGTTGCATATTCTAATTTGTTCAAGGAGCAAGGCGCCATATTGATCGACCGCGCACACAGGCTTGTGTGGGTTTTCGAGATGTATGCCTCGTAGGATTTCGCTATTTTGACCTGTTTGCACGCAGTAATCTCCCGAGTGGGTTTTGTAGTGTAGCCATCTTTAGTGTAGCCTAAAGGTCTGGCCCACCCATGTCTACAACACCTCGCTTTCGTCTTAGCGGGTGTGCAACGGGGTCACAACCCTATTAAAACGTTGAGTTTAAGGATGCTTTAATTCGTTTTATTGCTGATATTGTTGTGTGAGTAAATGAATATACGAAGTAGTACAAATAGAAATTGTAGTGACTAATATTTCTGTTTCCTAACGATTTTGGTTCCTAATGGTCCCATTAACGATTATTTTAGTAGTTTTGTGGAATAAATGTTTGCAGTAAAACTTCTTATTTCTGTTTACTGCCCTCAGCAGTTTGTTTTCAAATGATGGGATCATTTCGGTATTGAGCTGACACAGAGGTAACAAATTTGGGAATAAATTGAATGCAGTTCTTGCAAAAAAGTGAGTAAAGCTTTAGTGAGTATTCAGTAAATCATTTATTTATTCAGGAATTGAATTATTGCGGTTATGCTGCATGTTTTGGCCTGTAGATGTAGTAGCACTGCTGTTAAAAAATATTTATTAGTATTTATTATTTAATTCGTTAATTATTTATTTACTATTTAATTTATAATTTAAAGTAGTATGTGTTGTTTTCTTATTATTCTTTATTATTGTTTTGTCATGTTACAATCAGTAAATTATGTATTCATTTAGGTATTTAATTATTGTGGTTATGCTGCATTTTGGGCTTTACATTTAGTAGTATTGCGGTTAAAAACAGTTTTCCCACATTAATTTGTATTTTATTTATTAATGTATTGTATTATTTAATTTATTAATTAACATTATTTATTAATATATTATTAATCATTGCACATTGACGCATAGAATTTTCTTAAATATGCAACTGGTTCTGAAGATGAACCGTTTTATATTTTCCAATCCCAATCTCTTACTTCTTTCCCTTTCAGTTGTGAAAAGAGTTGTGTGTGTGTGCGTACCCCGCCACAGTGCTGCGAGGCAGGCAGGCAGCCTAATGGTTTGGAGCATATATATTTAATGGGAGTGGTGGAAGGCTGTAGAGAGTGTGTGGTTTATGGATCGGCTCCTGGTAACAAACCCACAGCTGTCAGAGCGGAAACCAGGGGAAGGGAGAGATATGGAAGAGGCCCGGTCCCCACTGCGACCCTGCCGGACCGGGTCCACGTAGACCGCTGTGAGGCAGGAAGGGGGACCAAGCTGTTTTCCTGTTCCAATGGGTCTTGTTGGGCACTGATGAAGCTGGCGTAGGCTGGGAAAGGAATGACTAGCCACATGCCAGTAGATGGGGGAATGGATTCATTGCCATGCAGTGTGGGCCTGGCAGCGGGTCAGTTTAAAGAGAAAACACCTTTTGTCACGTTAACAGCGGGTTTGTGGGCACATTTGGATGGGGGCCACATAGAGATGCCCGACACTACTGGCAGTATTTTGGCAAGACGTGATTTGGGCGCTAGTGTGCTTCTTCTAACATTCATGTCTCCTTAATCTGACACACTGAGTTCAGTTCATAAAACTTGATGCTAATGATTTGAATCGGATAAGTAAGTAAATCAGTTAAATGATTCTGGACCAGAATTAAAAACCACTGAGGTATGAAAATATGACAAATGAAATATGACATTTTGAAGGATCTTCATGCAGGTCTTTGCCATCAAAGAACTATGAATTATACCTTTAACAATTCAATTCCTTTCACGCGCTGTATACATAAAACACTTTAGTAATGTAAAACCTGCCACTCCACGGCCAATCATATTGTAGCATTTCAATTGGACATAATGGGAAACAAACTCTAGGTTTTAGTGAGCTGGGGGGGTAACATCTCATCACCATGGCTACGCCAGTTACCGTGGAGAGCCTCCTGTGAAATGGACTGGAGCTCAGAAGTTTTTTAATTTGCCACATCATAAAAATAAAGTCCATTTTCCACTTCAGGAACCTTAAGGGCTGACAAATATTATTGGGAAGAAGTGACAAAGGCGGAAACAGGGAAAGGAAGGCAATTTTTTTCCCCATTTGTTTTATGGGTGGCAGCCACCTTAGTGTGCAAAATGGGAGGTGGCTTCGTCCGGCTGTGACTGAGCCACGGGAGAGAAAAAATAGATTTTATGTACAGGCAACAAGCCATTCCGACAATCTGTTACCTTTTCCTGCTTTGTGCAATTCCAAAGTACACTGTGAGCACGCAGTATGAAGTGTGCATCTATTTCTGACTCTGGTGCTTGGCCAGCTAGCTGTGGATGAGAGACTTGATGTCTGAAGGCTTCGTGCATTGAAGTTTCACTCATTTACATTTACGCTTTTATCCAAAGCGCAAAGTTTATCATACAGGAGCCAACGACGTTAGCGGTACCGCAATACTGTTTTTTAAGAGGAAACCAAATAGAAAAGCTAGAACAGAAGAGTGAAGAGCAGATTTTGGTGGGTCTCAAAGCTTATGGGGGTTTTATCAAATCGGTGGCTTGTTATAGATGCAAAAAGTGGGATCTGATTTACAACACAGGTTTGTAACAAACAAGTAAATGCAGACTGGGTTTTAATTCTTGATTCTTGACTGAACAGATGCATGCTTTAATCCAGAAGCATGCTCTTGTTGATAACTCCACACCATCATGTGCTGCATAACACCTGCTTGTATACCACTTCTCTGCACGGGACGTTACGTAAAGCACTGCAGGCTTTATGTCGTGCCCCGCACTGACCATGTAAGGTCGGGCACATTAGCACCATCTGTGGGTGATGCTTAGATATGCCACTGGTGCTCAAGGTATTGTTGCGTATGTATGCGTGTTTATCTACATGTGCGGGGGGTCGAAAGGTACAGCCTGCAAGAAGCCCTCGGACAAAAATGATTCATTCCCGTAAGCTGTCATTGGAGCCGCTGGATTTAGTTAAGTAATAAGTGCAAAATGTTCTCTTTTGAATAATTGATACTTCCCTCGCTGAGTTTTCTCTCACTCAGCCATTCATTTGCTCACATATATCCTGCTGATTAAGAAGTATATCTTACAGGAACTGAGAGCGTATGTGTGCATACGGGCACATGCGTGCGCGCGTCTGTCGCTGTGTGTGCACATGCGAGCCAGTGGAGACGTAAACAGAGTCTATTTATATACAATTCAGATTTGTTAAACAGACTTCCTAGCTGGGAGCGTGAATAATTTGGTTTCAAGGATTTCTGCATATCACATGATTTACTTATGATGTGTCCGGTAAGTAACATTTCGCACACCTGTGATTATTTTTACTTATAATATTACTTGGTTCATCGATATCTAAATGCTATAGATCAAGTAATATTACAAAAAAATTTAAGAGAGAATTTAAGAATTTTTTGTAGTTTTCTACCAGTTTAATAAATTAAAGGGGCATGTGTGATTCTTTAAATGGCTGGTGACTGTGCTAGACGTCTTATTTTGTGTATTTTTGTGCTGTATTGTCTGTTGTGGAGTTGACATGACATGAATGATTTTTTCATCAACTGCCCAGCTAACTGTGTTTGTGTCTGTGCGTCTCTCCATCACACACATAAACTTCCAAATATTTAAAACCAACAACTACTAGAACCAGATTTTTTTTCTTTCAGCACTATTGTACTCCTACCTTCAAATTCCCCAACTCCATGTCCTCTGTATGACATAGAAACAAGGAAAGAAAAAAGAAAGATCCGTCCGACACTGCTATTTTGCATGCCATTTAGATTCAAGTCAATAATAAAAAGTTACAATAGATTTCAGGTCCTTATTAGTGCACACAATTGTGCTAAAGCTGTAAAAACTCATTGGACAGTAAAGCTGCTGAGATTTGGTACATTATTAATGCTGATTTTTCAGTTGTAATAAGTTTTCATTCAACATTAGTTTAACAGAGCCATCAGTCACACTGAAAATATAATTTCTTGAGCTGTCACGGATTAATTGTGTCTGTTCAATCGCTGACATGATTTATTTAGTAGCTTCTCCTTTTCTACTATTAAAATTTGCTGACATCTTTTAATTAACCATTAATTCTTCATTTTCCAGAGAAGTGTCTATGGTATATATATTTTATATGCAATATAAATGGTACATTAAATATCTTCAGTGAATGTTTAACACTAAATCTTTTCTCGGTCGCCTGGTAGATGGCTGCTTTATGACACGAAAAAAATCGACCGTTTCTAGGACTTTTCTAAATAATGACAAGTCGTTTCCATGCCTAGTGTCCTGCAGAGGTCTTTTGTTTATTATTTTGCTTTGTTCAGTCCTCAACATTAAACTAAAGGGAAAACTTTAAGAATTAGATTATTGTTTTTTAAAAAAACATTTATTGTAGTATTTATTTACTCAAATAAGTAAGAGAAATATTAATTTAAAAGATTGTCTATAATTTGTGCAATAATGTTTGATATATATATTTAGTATTTATATTACATTTAGAATAATGTATTTGATGGAAGTTTCTTACTTTATCTCATGCACTTACAGTACATTTAAGCTATAAAAAAAATTGTATGTGTTCCCAAGGACTCGAACTCTTGACTTTTTTGTGTTGTTAAAGCAATTTTTTTTCTTTTGAGACAAATTGACAGGTAAAACCATTTTTAATTATTATTCATTTAAAAATATTGTTTAGATATTTAATTTACAGCATACTGTACTTGTTTACCTTCACCCTCTCCTCTCACTACACGCGCCTCTCCTTCTCGAAGCAAATCCTTAACCGCAAGCCATCCTTCTCCATATCACATGAGTTTGTGTGAACTTTTGAAGGTTAAGCGTGGCTGTGTATTTAGCTTGTGGCATGTACAAAACACGCCATTGATCTTGTTGATCTTTTGCTTATGAAAGGGCCGTCAAATCTGTCTCCACTCATCGATAGTCTCTGGCAGCATGGATGTATTTAGCGATGTCTGAAAATGAGGTATTTGTGCCTGTGTGCACTTCTTTCCACTCTGCTCTCCCTGTTTCAGCACTTTTGTACCACCAGAGGACAACTGGTCAAATTAGCACTAATTAGGTTTTAGTGGAGCTTCTAAGTACGGAGACGTGAATCGAGATGCTTTGCCAAGTTTTCATCATACGTTGTGCTTATTAGGGTTATTAATAAACTGGAAAAATGGGGCAGACTGCTAATTTGAGTTTAAGTGATTTTAGACAAACCCATGAGAAAGAGAAATCACAATTAAGATCTCTTTAAGTCTCAGTTGTTTCTTTTAGATAGTAGTGAGATTAAGCAAATGGAGACTCTTGAATGTTATGTGTCTCCTGTAAAGTTTAGGAATAGATTTCAACTTTTCTAACCGTGCTCAGATTTGCCTAGATTACCAAAATTTGCAATCGAAAGCAAGAGATTTTAGTATTAATTTTAGTATAAACTTTGTTATCATTTACTCACCCTCTTGTCATTTCAATCCTGTTCCAACATCCTTGTCCTGCGGAAGAAAGAAAATCATACAGGTTTAAAATGACACGAGGGTGAGTAAAGGATGACAGAATTAAAATTTTTGAGTGAACTATCCCTTTAAGGTTCAGGTAAGACGAAAACATTGTGCAAGCTAGACTGATGTTGCAACGCTGTAAACTCCTACTGCTGACGTTGTCCTTGGAATTGCAGTATTTTCGTGTGCTGCTGGTCCCTTTGCTATAAATAGCGGAAAAGTGCTAGTTTACTGCTACAGCGTAGGACTCCAGAGCCGTTTCTTACCTGCCGGTGACACGGCTCAGGAGGAAGGGGGAAACGGGGCCTGCGTTTTAGCTCATCCCCCCACTCCCCTCCGCTGGAGGCATTGGTATGGACCGCATGACTTTTCCCCATAATGAAATATTCACAGGTCACTGCTTCCCTGAGAAATGATGGGGATCAGTCAATTGCTTTTCAGCCAGTAATTTTCTCTTCCTTCAGAGCCTCTCTCACCATGTTGACAGTCATTAGTGGCAGAGGAAGGCTGGATCGAACCACAAACGCTGCACTTTCCACTGACAGCAGCTAGCGTTTAGAGTCTGTCTCAGCCGCTCTCCCTCACTGTCTTCCAATGGCCCGCTCGCTCGTTTCCATTTTGTACCTTCGCAATTACCCTTTTTCTTATATATCGCGATGATTTCCCCACATGTCTTTCAAAATCTCTTTGAAATGTAGCTCTCCGAGGATGTCGGACGGCGTTAACATATGTAAGCTGGTTTAATTCTTGTAGCCTCTGCCGGTTTTTCTGTTTCTATCTCTTAAAAAATTCAGAGCGACTATAGATTTAGCACAAGATGGAATGGCTAATGATGGTGAAAGAGGCTCTTCCCGGCGTCTATGCAAATGCAGAAGCAACCTTCTCATCACTTTTACGATGTAATGAGATGGTGGAAGATGAATTTCAATCTCTGCTTATATTTGGCAAGGCTCGTCTTAAATCTGTAATTTGTTACATCCTGACTTAATTATGAGACGTTGTGAACATCCGAAACCTTCCCCGACGCTTTCCGCGGTCTAAAATTGTGCACTGCATCTTGCATCTGACTGCGCTTATGAATCTGAGGCTTGTTTGCGGGGTTTGTGGCACTAAGTGTCTGATGAAATGAAACTTGTTGGCTTTCGTAATTGTAGTTATCAATCATTTTTTGAAAGCCCGCCTCCAAAGCCCCATGCAGGTCGGTCTGGCTTGTGTTTCTATGATAAGGTTAGCAAAAAAAGACAAGGAAAAATTGTAAGGGGGAAAAAAGTTAAACCAAGCATATTTTCCTCCTTTACGACTTCGATTGACCTTTAAGGATATGAACATCCGACATGATGAATTGTGCGGAGAGAAGCGACAGGTTTCTTTCGTATTAGTTAGTCGAGGATATTGCTAGTTTGATTTTCTTGTGTGCGTTTAAGGCACGTGTTACACTCCATATTAGCGTCTTCCATGCAATTGCGCCGGCGTCAGCATTCCCGACCCCGGGTGAATTCCCATTAGTGGCTGAGGGAATGATAGACCGCCTCTCTGCTCTCCATCTCCTCTGCACACTCAATTAAAAGCTGACCTTCAACCCCGGTGGAGCTGCCTAGATCGGTCCCCGTGTATCCGCCTCTCGGCTGCAGGTGAGAGACGGTTGCTCATACGGGAAGTAGATCTAAGAGCAATGGGGTGCTGAATGTGTTTGGCCTCCCTTTGCTCTCTCTTTCTTTCTTTGTTATCTCTGGGTTTTGAGGGCATTGCCAGCTCCACCCCTCAATCACTCCCCGCTGCCTGGAGTACAGTACTGTAGGTGCCGGAAGCAGCGCAGCCACGTTCGGTAGTGACATCGATAAGCGCTGGCAAGGTTCTGGATCAGGGAATGCTGGGAAACCGACAGCGCTACACTCTTTCTTCGCCTCTCCACTCGTAGCACACAGATAAGCACTCTCCAGAAATCACAATCGGGGGAGAAAAAATACAATCCTCCCCCCGTGCAGCGAGGCTCAGTGAGTGTAATCTATATACTCAGCCTGAAAAGAAACATGGATTTCCCTGGAAGCCCAGACCCTTTCAACTCAACCAACTCAGATAAGACGGTTGTACCTTCAGCCTACAACACATTCAATTTAATATCAATGAAAAGCAGCATTTCCAAATCAAAGACACTGTACGTTCTTTTCTCCCACATCCTTTTGTGCTTATAAAACATTCATACTTAACTTAAAATGCAACACAAACCCAAGTGTGTTCCTGTTATTTTTTTACTTTTGGTTTTGTATAATATTGACAGGCTTTTTGTTTTGTTTTGTTTTGTTTTGTTTTGTTTTGTTTTGTTTTGTTTTGTTTTGTTTTGTTTTGTTTTGTTTTCCCAAAGTTCTCTATACCAAATAAAATTCCAATTGGAGACTATAAACTACATTTTTATTTTAAAACAAATAATAAGTAGCCAATAACAGTTTAGCAAATATTGAAATACCTTAAGCTACTTTGCAACAACACAGAACTGTGAAAAGCTCTATAGAAATCAATTTGAATTGAATAAATGCAATGTAGCTCATGCAATGTGTCCACAAACACTACAAGTTCCTCCAGCATATATAAGATCACGCCACCACGTATGTATATGTGTGTAGGTGCTTTCTGTCTTTGCCCGCATGAACGAGCACCTCCATAGCAAGCTATTGGAAAATGTGGATCGCCTCAAGGAAAACGAGATCAGGCTATTAATAAATTGATCTGGGAGAAATGTAGAGGTGGCCGAGGACTTTAAAGCTTGTCATTTGCATCCAACTCCCAAAGCCAAGCTCTCAGCTCCACTGAGCCATTGATCAACATGGATTGGTGCAAACCAGACATTGAGACCAGGTGCAGCCCTCTTGATCCAATTAAAACGTTTAAAGCGGAGTGAATCATTCCTTCCTTTACCGCCATTCTCCTCAGCTCAACTTTGGTGATTAGTTTAGCTTCGACTTTCCTTTGGCTTCTCCTTTCATCAGTATAGCATGGACAGCGTTGCGTTTTAAAGAGTAGTGGGGACAGTCGTGCTGGAAGTGGTGGAGGTGATTCTGACGGATTTGTTGTGACATTACGTAAATATTAACGGGAATTCTGTCATCATCACTTCTGTTGCATGGACACAAACCAATGCATTTTTTTTTACCATCGTAGGATTTATACATTTAATACATTGGTATGTACTGTATGGTCTTGGTAGACGATAAGATGCAGACTTGCTATTGACAATATCAACCCATCTTTATTTTTGCTTATATTTGATAATTTACTGTTGTATGAATAAGGTGTGAGATTTAATAATAGATCGGGTTTTAGTATTAAGCATTCGCTTATTGTCTTGACTGTCAAAAGCTGGAAAATGTAGTAAATGTTCCATTGTAGATGTGTTAGGTATCTAGATTCTATGAAGAAGTATTAAAATAAATGATGGTTATATTTGTCCGTTGTCACTATATGATGATGTAATTTTGTCTGGGAAAAGAAATATGGGCTGGTTTAGGTACAGATGATTGCAAGGTCCCTTTCATTGCATTTCTGTATTTTTATTCTCTCTCTTTATTCTGTCTGTCTCTCGCAGACACACAATCCCTCCAGCAGAAGAGGGAAAAGTCAGCTTTAGGCCGTCTGAGAGCCCTAGAACCCTATGAATAATGCACCATTGTTATCATGCTGCAGCCGGTCCCCTTTTACAATGAAACGGTCTTAAAGCATGAAAGATTTACCAGCTTGTCTCCATTAAAGAGGTGGCCACGGCCCTGCCGGCGACTCTTCACGCCCGGGAATCACCTTTAATAAGGACCGAGGGCCATAGAGAGCGAGAGAGATGAGAAATGTGAAACGGAGAGAGAGAGATACTGTACAGACAAAATAGAGAAGGGAGAGAGGTTTGAGAGGGAGGGAAGGCGGCTGTGGTATTCACCGCTGAGTGCATTCTTTATAACATCTTCAGAACATGAAATACAAGTGTGAAGAGATTCCAGTAGACTTTTTTCAGGTTAAACATCACACGTACATCTAGTCTACACATTCTCCTTCTCCCTCATGGCCTGAATCTACTGGGGCCATCAGAAGTTAAGCAGAAGACAGAACTTTTAGGTCTGTTGAAGATACAAAGAATACAAATCTGATGAGACCAAAATGAGGGAAGAATAAGTTGAGAAAATATTGCACCTGCCATAGTTTTTGTGTAGTTTTTTTTAGATGGAAGCTGAGGCCAAATGAGTATATATAAACATACTGTAAATGTAAAATCTTGTTAAAGGGATAGTTCACCCAAAATGAACAATTCTGTCATCCATTTATTCCAAATCTGTATACGTTTCTTTGTTCTGATGAACAGAGAAAGATATTTGGAAGAATGCTTTTAACCAAACAGTTCTTGGCCACCATTGACCACCATAGTAGGAAAAATGACAATGTAGTCAATGGTGTCCCAGAACTGTTTGCTTTCGAACATTCTTTCAAATATCTTCTTTTGTGAAGAACACAAAACAAGGAACAACTCAAGTCAACAATGACAAAATTTTCATTTTTGGGTGAACTGTCCCTTTAAGAAAGGTTGCAGACCAGCTAAAACATCTTAGCCTATCTTTTAGCAAGGGCTGATCTTTTCACCAGGCACTTTCTCAATACAGATAAGCTCGTAGACGTTGGATATTTTTAGGAACACTGAAGTTAATGCGTTTAATAAGCAGCGTAAGTGCATCAATGATCGTATTCCAAATTACACCTCATCAGCAGCTCCCAGTCCAGCTATAAACCGGACGCACACCTTTTAATCAGACACATATAACTATTAACCATCAACGTTCAGCACAGCAGCCTGTTTGACAGAACCCTATCAATGTATCGATCTCTAACCCCCCTCCTCTCTCTCTCTCTTTCTATCTCTCCAAGACCGTTCTCTCTGTTCTGGAAGATGAATGGGTAATAGAGACCAGACGTCATTCTTTCTCTTTCAAACGACCGTCTGCGTGCGATCTGCCTCCCCCATTACTCCATCATTCCATCCATCCGTTACCCCTCAAATCACTCTGCCCGTCCATTCATGCCAGCCGGCCCTCGTTGGCGCGATTGTTTTGCTGGGAGAAGTTTCCGAACGATGGATTTAGTTAGTCACCCCTTTCATTAAGGAGATGAGATTCATGGATCATTAGTATTGATAGCTTGTACTTCTTTCCTCGCCGTTCTGAAACCAAAGCAAAAACGCAACACGGATAACAAAGACATTTTTAATGTATGTTTGGAAAATGTGCTTTGACCGCTCGTAGAATCTCTATAATTAGAATCGATAAGCAATTTAATTAGCCTCAGCTATCCCAAGATGCTACCGTTCATTTTCTCTCGGTCGGCGAGCGAAGAAAGTGGGAATGAAAAGAAAGACGTAATTGTGAGAATGTCAGGGAACGCAAGACATCAAACGCGCAAACAAAGCGACGGGATGTTGCGCCGAAACGGGTCGCAGACGGGCAGAGAGCGAGACGGCGCTGTGGTCCTCGCTGTCTGTGAAGTGCGTGTCAGTGGCTTTGTGATGAGCCCTGATTGGATCCGGCACTGTGTCTGATTTACATATGTTTGCCATTGTTACTGGGGTTAGTGAATATCATGTAGCAGGTCTAGTGGGAGCTGCGACCAGCCCGACCGTACACTCGCCCGGAATTACAAGCAGCTCTGCTTCACTGTCTCCTGTTTCATCCCTCCAATATTCTCTACACCTCAGACTGATCTCACTTTCTCTGTCTTTTTTTCTGCTATCTCTCTCTCTCTCTCTGTTGGAGGATATTTCTCTGTGTTTTTCAGTCACAAGCTTGGATAATTTCGTTTTGGAAGAACTGGATAAGAAATGTTTGAGTTTTGATCAAAGACCGGTATCTGACGAAATCAGAGCACAGATTTAAATATTGTTGAGATCTTTTATGAAACTGGAGGAGACCGAGATTAGATGAGACACGTGAGACATATAATATACCAAAATGTATTTATTTATTTTTCTTTGAAGGAGAAACATCCAAGAAGCTGGAGACTTCTATTTAATCTTATTTTAATATTGTTGCAGTATAGAAGAATATTGAATATGAGGATATTAAGACATCTCATCTGTTTTAAACATTACACAAATGTAACCAACCAACAAAATGTTTTAAACAGAATTCAAATGTTTAACAAACATCTTTAAGACGTACTTACACTTACACAGTGATGCCATTGAAGAACCATTTTTGGTTCCACAAAAAACATTCAGTCAAAGTTTCTTACAGTCTTTGTAAAACAGAAAGGTTCTTTGGATGTTGAAGGTTCTTTATGAAACCCAAAAAGGGTCTTTTATGGCATCATGAAGCACCTTTATTTTTAAGAGTGTATTTATGTGAAAGAAAACCATTTAAAACTGAAACAGGAAGTGCTTCTGGACCAGTACAGTTTCCATCTTGAAAAATGGTCTATATTGCTTTTTTCTTTGTGTTTTATTAACATGGAGTCTCATCCCATGACATTATACTGTAAGCCATGAAATCAGAAACTTCCGAATCTAATCCTGATTTTGTGGTCACACGAGATGCATACACGTTAATAAAAGCGACCTGTCTCGCCTTGTGATCGGATCACTTGAGACTGAGACGGTTTCATGTGGTCTCAGGTCTGGAATTAGGGGTCTACCGCTCGCTCCCTCGGGGTCTGGTTTCCAGAGGCTTCGGTCAGTGTTTGTGAATGTGTGTGCAGCCAGGAACACTGGCTGATCGCAACTCAGTCATCTGTTAAATTAGATACCTTTGCATGTCCTTTAGCACAATGCGGCCAGGACAACAACCAGTAACACACATACACACTTCTAAGACTCGAGTGTTCTTATTACATCTGCCCTACCATTGATACCAATTTAGGGTTCTGGGACAGTTTATCCCCTGCGGTGCAGCACATGCCGTCCTGTGTTCTATGACCATCAGATTCACTTCACTTCAAGAATATAATGGCTGCAAATCTTCTTATTGCGAGTGATTTCTTGTACAGCAAAACAACGCCTGATACCACTGAGGTGAGGAAGGCTCGGGGCATCACGTTAAATCCCTCCTTGTTGCAGATGATGTGTTTTCTTGTTCGGCGGTTCAATTACAGAGTTACTCAAACATTGCACCGATGAGCACTGTGAGAAATTTACATCAGCCAGAGGAACAAACACAAAAGCTCGAAGCACATCGTGATTACACCGCGAGCATGTTGGATCTTCAACAGGAGAGGTTTATTTCATTAGGGGAGACTGCCTGAAATGCGGTGGTGTTCGCATTAGGGAAAGTTTGTGTTTCTTTAATTATAAGACGTACTTTTATGATGCATGCGAAAGCAATAAATCACCTGAAGCTGTGCATTACAGTGGTTTTATTATTGACACGATGTGTAGTTGAGTCCCTAATACGCTAATAAAATGCTGGTTATTTTTAACCCAGATTTGGATCAAAGAAGGCGAACCCAACAGATGGGTTGTAAAAAAAACAAAATGCTGGGTCATTTTAACTTATTGTTAGGTCAAATATAAACATTTAGTTCATTTAATCCAACAGCTGGGTTTGTCCCCTTTTGACCCAACGTTGGGTTGACAATAACCCAGCATTATTATTATTATTATTATTTGAGTATTTACCCATGTTAAAACACTGTAAAATATGTGTTAAAGTGTCTTTTGTTTTGTTAAACAGCAAAAATTGTAATACTTCTAGTCAGATTAAACAATTATTTTAACATATTTTGTATATGTTAACATATTTTTATTAATAGTTGTGGTGTTTTTTTTTTTTAAATCTTTATAGTTATATTTATATTTATCATTATTGTCTTTGCTATGAACAGGACTTAACTGTACAAGTGTGAGTTTTTTCGTCATATGTGGCTCATCCAATCAGATTTTAGAGTCCGAACTATCAGATTCATAAATGTAATTAAACCCACATGCATATCTAATTTACGGTGCATACAGTACGAGTGGATCTCCGCGTACATCTATATATTATACGCATTAGCGTTTGCTGTCATTTCTAGAGTGATGCATGTTGACGTCATTCTTTAAAGCCGATTTGCTCTCTCATACACACACACATTTCACAGGGGTAACACGACAGCCTAATGGTCCCTGAATGAAATAATATTCCAGCTGACAGGCCAAAGGACAGCCCTAATTAATAAAAGTTATTAAAACTGTTGTCAGGGGACAAAACGTATTACAGTGGTATTATGAGGCTCAGATTGGGTCTTGGTAGGTCATACAGACGGAAAGAAAAGAGCTGGACATCAAACTTCAGCCAAAAATGTGTATGTGCGGAAACTCACGTGCAACTACATGTTTAACACCACGTTGTGAAACATAACCGTGTTGACAGATCTGACAGGGTAAAATTATGGGTGGAATTATATCCATGTCAAGATGACAGATATAGACATACTGATGAGCCTTGCAACCTCATTTCTCTTCTCTGCTACCCCTTTTTCCCCAATCCCCCCCACAATTTCTGATAAACATCTTTTTTTGTATTTCACAAAAAAAGGAGGATGTACAGGGGATATTGGAACTGTCCCTTTAAAGCCAACATCAGCAGTATGTAACCAATCACCTTCCACCTTAATGTCTTGGAATGTTAAACGTCATCCGGCATATAATTTTGTTTCTAGTTCTCTGTGTATTAGTGACTTTCATTAGTGGAAATAGTCAGCTTTTCATTTTTTTCTGTTTGTGTTAAAGATAAGACGAACCTTTTTAAATGGTCGTGTTTCTTTTTCGGAGCAGCGGGCGCAGGGAGCGATCGGCCCCACGAGTTTACCATTAGCGAGAGCTTGAAAGTTTGAACGAGTGAAAGCAGAAAAGTAAACGGCAAGTGCGATGGAAATGGCGTGATTTTGTCTAATTAAAATGGATCCTACTAGACCGCCAATATTTTTGTTTACTGACTAAATGTCTGCTGTGTTTTGGGAAAATCGTCCCTCTGTGTCTCTTTCTGTGTGAAGTCTGGTATTAACCATCAATATTAACCACAGAAAAAGAGGATCCACTTCCCATTTACTCCAAGTGCTTACGCGTGTGCATTACGACACGCTTCCGTGCATTAGGCAGAAACCTGTGTGGTTCTTTCAAACCTCCTGAAAATTCTTCTTGATTAACACAAAACCATTTTGTACTTCTTTTGATTTAACATCCCAGATTTTTTGCTCCCATTGAAGTTCAAAGAATATAAAAAACTGCTTATTTATATATTATGATCTGCACTTGCTCCGAGGGAGGAATGTATGAAAAACAGTTGTTTACTGCTTTTGAAGTTCCTCTCTGCCCCAGTGTTAGTCTTTGACTGGGAGCTTTAGGGGGCATAAAGACATGTGCTTGGGTCCTGTGGGTGCAATGGTAGATCCTCACAGTGTACCTACTGGGATGGAGAAATAAAGCAAGCAAGCGGGAGAGAGAGAGAGAGAGAGAGAGAGAGAGAGAGAGAGAGAGAGAGAGAGAGAGAGAGAGAGAGAGAGAGAGAGAGAGAGAGAGAGAGAGAGAGCTGTCTTTAATGTTGAATGTCTGAATATCTAAGATGTTCTTGTGTAGACACCACCACAGGGCTTCACAGAGGCAAAGGGGATCTTTGAGAGTGTGTATGCGTGTGTGAATGTGTGCATTTGTATGTACGTGCATGTCTCTACATGTTGGCGTCTGCGAGATTGTCAATACGTTATGTTTTAAGCTGGTGTTACATGATACACCAATAATGCCTGCCTCTTCCATGTTGAGAGTTTTTGTTGTAACCAGCCGTGACAAGACTTGATAGATGCGGCATTATACCGGGAAGCCCCCGCCCTCAGTGAAATCTCATTGGTCGCAAATCCTGTGGTATATTAAACATGTTCTAATTTCAATGTGGACAGAAAAATTATGCTGGAAACTTGTCGTGTCATTCCATTGGAAAGAGACATCATAAATGAGATCTGTTTAATATCTCAATATTTTTTTTAGACAGCAGTGAGATAAGTGGAGAACGAATGGAGACTTTTTCCCCCTCCTGAGAAAAAGGCCCCAGTAATCTCTCGTGTGCCTCTAAAGTTTTCGAAAAGATGTCTTGAATTATTTTAGAAAAAAACATCTTCCATGACCAAATTATCTAAGCTACATCTACATTCATAGTATGTGTCGCTGTAACCAATGAAGCACAACTTACATTTTTGGCTTTCTATAAACTGCTGTGCTTTAAAAAGTGCATTTTAAATCTTTACTTATTCAAAATGTATAGTCTCTCATTTCCGGCAATACAAATCAACAATCCTTATGATGTCATTCTGCATTTAAGCATCTCATAAGATTTCAGGCTGTGAGGAAAACAAAAGGCTATTGGCTGTTTTAAAAGAGGGAGGTGCCACTTAATATGTCCCGCCCTAACTTTCTGTTTCAGTGGAAATTGCATCAATGCATCAAACAAAGCTGCACATTCCACTGCACTTCAGTGAGTCTTTAAAACTTAACCTTAAAGCATTAAACATTCCTTTGGGACACATGGTTAGGACGGTTTTATTCAGCTTGGCCAAAAGCAGAGTGGAAGGAAACTGTTCTCTGTGTAGTTAATAGCCACAGTTTCCTCTCTCTGGAACACAAGAAACCTTTGGGCCTCCGTTGAACTCCAACCCTGTCCGTCATTTTCATCTGCAAAACAAAGCGTTTAATAGCATGTTGCTCATTTCTGCGTTCATATTTGTTCATAAAGTATAGATAAGCATGCAAACACACACACAGATCTCACAGCACTGAATTTTACTCTTCCAGCAGCTGTTAAGGGCTTACAACTTAACACCACAGCGGCTCTCATTCTTACACTTGAATTCACACACAACAACACATACAGTAAAGAGTGTTAGTGCTAGTGGGAGTTGTATGTGAGTGTGTTGTAGAAAGAGAATTAATGCATTGGCATAATAGCCTAGGGGCAGAAACGGACCCTATGACTCATATTAAAACAGATTATGTCTCTGTTCCATTGGGGGGATCCTAGTCATAGCCAAACAAACAGCACATACGGTAATACGACTTCTTAGGTCCCTGCCCGAAGCGTTCGGGACCCCGGGAAGGACCTGTGCTTGGCCAGCGTGAGAGAGCCTAGCCTTGGAAATGATTTCCTAAGTACGCTTGGGAGGGGCTTTTCAATCCAATTTGCACCAGCAGAGTGCTTCTCAGTAATCAGACTAGAGGAGTGGCATGAGGCCTGCGGCTATGGAAGCGTTCCGCTGAGAGGCGATCGATATCGGCTGGCCCCGACCGGCCCAAATTCACCCTTCGCTCAACTTCAATTTCAAAGTATTTATTGGGATGATTATTTTACATGCAATGTTGCCAAAGCATCAATAATATGCTAGTAATGGTACAAAATATGCGACATATAATATATGAAAATATTTCTATACAGCCACGGAAATAATTGTGTGCATTGCGTACATTTTTCGAAATGATGGGTAGGTGTTAAGGTAAAATTATCGTTCTTGTTTTATTCTGTGAACTACTAACAATATTTTTACCAAATTTCAAATAAAAATATTAATTCTATTTGCATTTATTTGCAGAAAATTTGAGCTGGAGAAACAGGCCAAAATATCAGAAATGTATTTTTTCAGACCTCAACTACTGCAAATAAAACAAGTTCATATTCACTTTAAAGCAATACAACAGTAATATTTGTACATGTATTTAGAGAAAGTAAAAAAAAAGTATGTGATAACCTAGATTTTATCATAGTTTTCAGGTGTCATGCTGTCAGTCTTTCACATTGACTTTGTCGCTCCTGAGGTGTGATTTTGTTGAAATTCAACAGAAACTGGACTGGAATAACCACAATACATCTAGAAATGCTGGTTTGAAAAGTTGGAGTGGTCTCTTAATTTGATATATATATAAATATAAAAGTGGGTGGGTGGCATATGTACATCAGAAATAGTAGAAACTGTACAGTCAGCAAAATGTCCTGCTTTGATTTACATATAAGAAATAGCTTTTATAGCTTGATGCTCTATTGTGCTGTTCCCGATTAGGACGTGGTCCCATAATTCTGTGGATAATGTTAAAATCAATGACACGTACGTGTGTGAGGTTATAAATTCCTACGAAAATATCAGAAATCTGCAACGTGGTCGGGTTAATGTAGTTCTTTGATGTAGCTGGTCTTCTATCCCTGCTGGTCTTGTGACAGTCACTTACACGCCTGTCGAATTCACTCACGAAACAACTCAAACTTCAACCGGAGCTCAGTACATCCATGATGTGCTCCACTGAGAATTATATTCCTTTCCATGTTTGTGTCGAGCATTCTCAAGTGTTTGCCAAGAGCATTGATCAAAAAATCGCATAAAGCCACCCTTTAAAATTGATGAAAGGTTTTGAGTTCTTGGCAATCGCGGTCTCCATCCATCTTGAAGCCTTAGGGGGTAACTGTTTGTGGCCCCACTGGTAAGGGTTAAATCTTGGCTTGAATGACTTGGATGGCCCACTCGTTTTTCCTATTGGGAAAGAAATAAATTCATTTAGCGAGCATTGGCTGGGGCTCACAGGCTGGCGAGGGGGAAGGAATAGGGGTTGGGGGGGCAGATAATACCATTTAGCTCATTGCGGAAATCATTTACCAGCGCAATTTGACGACAAGGGATGTTTTTAGAGTGGCATGGCTTCAGTCATATTGACAGAGATCCTTCTCTCCTTAAGCTCTCTCGCCCGCACTCTCTCTGCTCTCTGTCTTTCACGTTTATAAGCTATAGGAGTCTTATTCTACAGAATGATGTGGAAAGGACACTGATTAAATAAACGCTGCCGCAGTGGAGAGCTGTATTAAATATCAATTTCTGATTTAAGTTTATCAAAAACAAAACCGCAGAGCGAGTGGTTTTTCTTCACTCCGCGGACCTGCGTTGTTCTCTGCTTAGCTCAGAGTGATTGACTCAGAATCTGGTGGTGTTAGATGAAGGATGAACTGTTTGTTTTGGCTTTGCTTTATATGAAGGCTAAATGTATTTCTTGTGTGGTTTGACACTTAAACAGTGATGCCCATTTCTAATACCAAATTAAAGTTAACTGATAGAACAGATTATATAGGATTATAATTTTGACTATGTTATGGAGAGTACGATTTTAAAAAAGATGTGTAAAATGCGTTGTCGGGATCATCAATTATTTTCTGAAAAGCGGAGGTCGACGGTAGTGAAGTATTTTACTCTAAAACATTTTTACTCATTTCGTAAATAATTTTTTTTTCTTCAGTAAAAGTAAAAGTACTAGATTTGTATGAGAGACTAGTACTATGGTAAAATGCTTTATAATGTAGTAAATTCAATTTAATCTAATTTTAACTACTGTCCACCACTATCTATTTCCATATTCCATTGAAAATTTACAGGACATCATTATTTTTGTATGTCAAATGTAAATTAGTGAAATAGTTTTCAAATGACCTTTTACTCTTAAATCTTGTGAAATCTTAATCCAAAACTGCATATTCTCCGTATATGCTTACATTTTTATGTTAAGTCAAATCATAAATATGTGATCAATAAGTAATGGCAACATATATTTTTACAATTCTTATAAAAGTTAAAAGTTACTACATTGTTCAAATGGTTTTTATAAGTTACAGCAACTTATAATTAGTCAATGTTCAAATGACGTATACAGACAATTTGGTTTTACGGTGTATATTTGTAATAGAATTGGTCATATTTGATACCCAAACCATTTGAAAAAAGATCTATATCAGTACCAATATAAGATCCAAGTTTCAGATTCATGCATCCCTGATGTTGTAAGATTAAATGTGTGAAGAGGCACCGGTCAGACCCTTTAAATCTCTGAAGTTACAGAAACTCCCCCTTCAGTTCCCCTTGCAGCCAGAGCAACATGAGAGCTGTCCGTGGTGCTGAAGTCCTCTCTGTATCTCTGTATCACAGCACCGGGTTCTAAGGATCTCTTTCAACAGTCCAAGCGAGATGACTTCAAACATCTCACCACAACTTTCCTCTCTTTATCTCTCCCTCTCATCTCTCCGTAACCTCGCATCATGTAGTGGTCACTCTCTGACCGCTGCAATGACGGACATTCTCAAAGCTTCGGTTTTACCGCACATCCGCTCGGCGTCTGTGGTGAAGTAAGGTACAAGCTCAGGTCATCACTCAAGCTCTCAGTGACCGCAGGCAGATCTAATGGGAACTAATCGGGCGTCAGCTCTCTCAGGTCATTCTCGCTTAACCTTTGGAAATACTAATGCACGCTGAGAAAACAGGAAAAACAGGGTCGGCCGGGTTTAGAGACGGAGGGCTTCTGCGCAGGTGTAAGACAGAGAGGCATTATTATGCATTGCACATTATGAAGTTTGCAGGTGCGAGGGATTGAAAAAGTGAGGCTAGATTACTGACTGTTTCAATCGGCTCATAGTCCACCAGATGCACAGGTAGCTTCACTCTTATCTTCACAAAATGTGGCTTGCTCGTCCATTTACCTCGCTGAATATTTCATAGAGTGGAATCAACACTGCGATAATAAGATCATTTCAAGCTTTTTTTTTGCAGACTTTACAGGCATTTGAGTGCCCAAATCCCCCTGCTATATATTCTGTCCAGACCCCCCTTCTACCAAGATGCAGTAGAGACCACATATTCTTATCAGGTTTATCTGCTGTTTTTTAGGCCGCACAATCTTCACCCCCACCGGCGCTTTGAGACGGGGGGCTGCATCAATACTGCTTAATGTTTTAGTGAATTACAATATCCACCCCAGGCCACGACTCCCCCTCTGTGTTTCACTGCCTGACACAGCTTGGGTGGTGCAACATGAGAGAGGGGTGAGAGAGAGGGACTGGGGTAGATGAAAGTAAGAGATGGGTAGGCAATAGGTGGGCACGTAGATAGAAAAAGACACGCTTCCACATCAAATCAATCGAAGAGACGCACTTGTCAAAACTTGACTTCAGCACCATGCAGGTGGAGTTGCGTTTGTGTATATAACTGTACATGTTTCATCAAAACTGAACTGTACATCGCTGCATCGTTGCATCAGGATTTCGGTTTGGATCAGGGCGCCAGAACTGTGATGTAATAAAAATGTCCCAGCTTTCTTCTTATTTTCTGTCTCGCATCTGTCCATCGCACGTTCGGCTATGGACGAGTGCGTTTTTCATTTGGATAATGGAGCATTGAGTCTAATTGAGAGGACGGCCTCATTTGTTTGCCAACATGTCAATGGCCAGGCCTCTTATTGTTTCCACTACATTTACATTAATACATTTCTCCCCGCTTCTATTAAACTGTGGCCCTCCGCGGCCAAATCTGCCGTTGCCCGATGCTGCTTAGTCAGTGAAAAAACTTAATAACAATCAAGCAGAAATGGGAAAGAAAGGTTTTGTGTTTCCTATGGCTCTTCATCAGCCCTCTCTAATGGATACTAGATGAAAGGCAGAAGGGACTGGAAACAACATTCTGCTGAGATTCTCTTTTTTCTTGAATTTATTTATAGACAAGTTAGGCTTTACTATAGTATAGGACAATAGAAAGAAAGATGGGGCCAGATCTTATATAGCATATATAGCATGTCACAGACACTAAAGTAGTTTGATGGTTTATTATGCAAGAGTAGAAAAGTGTCAACTAATAGAGATTTTGCTGTTTGGAATAATGAAAATGTGCAAACGTATCTTTTTTATATTAATGATCATTAATCATATTTTGGTTTGTGTCCATCACGTTCCAAGAAGTCACTGAATTATTAAAAAAATATATATTACTCCATGGTCAGATCTATATTGGTCAGACACCAGCATTCAGATTTTACTTCGTTCCGTTCCTCATTCTAGCTTTTTAGTCCACATCGTGTCCAATTGTGTGATGAATTATGTTTGCAATTATTGTCTCCTGCGTAGTTTCAAACAAAGAGTAATTTGTGACCGGGCTACCTTGTGTTTTTAAGCTCATCAGAGTTTGATTTATTAAGGAGCAGAAAGTTCCTATTAACCAAACAAATTTGTTATTGCCTCTCTTTGCCATGAGCTCTCTGGAAAGGGTCAAATTCCAAGGTCATAAATTTGTATGAGATTAATACGTTCATAGAGTCCCCGGGGGCAGGCAGCTTTTATATAGTGAAATTCAGACACGTACAGTACACAAACACGCATTTACAGGAACACACTCGTATACTTTGTACCGATGACCCAACTGCACCTGTGCTGACAACAGCACTCTGCCCCAGAGTAGCCCTCATCTGTCAAAACATACACACACAGAAACACACACACACACACTTCAGTGTTTTACCGCTGAGATTAGCCGGGTCATCTGTCATTACAAACACGTGCACACAGACAGTACACTACCTGGGAGATTAGCTCTCGTACGACGACACACAAACACACCTGCACTCTGCCCAAGTGAGTACTAGTCATATTACAACATGCACCCACACCCCAAAATAAATGAAGTGGCAACAAAATGCACTCCTGCATAAACACTATTGATCCGACATAAAATGAGAAATGCACTTTCTTGTGTACTTCTAAATCTTGGTACGTATGCTGTTGGGTAGTCCAAGCAAAACTGAGGTGGGCTTTGCACCGAGTGACGCAAATCAGTCACGGAAATAAAATTAGAACGTCCGACGACTTGTTCAAGTGAATCAGAGTCGACTCCTTTTTTCCAAGCCGATAACTTTGTAATTCGTGCACTTTACAACTTGGAAGACCGCTTACATTCACATGCAGCAACATTGCAATGTAATGTATTTTTAATGATATCAAAATAGCCGCTCTTTAACCTAATTTAATGACTTATACTTTTAATATATTGTTTTGCCCTGATACCACACATATTTTTGCCCAATAAGATGCTTTCTAAAATGAGAATATTAACATCAGCTGCAACCAAATGGCAAGTTGCAAATCGTGGTTTACGGCTCTGATGTTTTTCTTTAATGTCTCGATCTCTTCCAATCTCAGTAGGAAACATGTTAACACATGCGCTCATCAAACGGTTTCATGAAGTCTTCGAGCTTACGCGGCACGAACGCTCCCCAGGCCGATCACCACCCGCACAAATGATGACACCTGTCAGAGAAAGAGAGAGAAATGACACGCTGCCACATGCTAATGTTCGCTGATAAGATTAGAAAACACCGTGTTCTTCGGTGATTCAAAACGAATGGGAATGCAACAGAGACAAGAATCTCATTTGCATCCTCTTCAATGGAGAGAAATGGATGAGAAGAAAAAGCACATTCATTTACATGCTGATACACAGAGTGAAAGAAAGACAGGCCTTCACACAGAGACCTAAATGAGGGGGTAGATACTCATTTAATTCCAGCGCAGATACGGAGAGAAAGTGCACGAGTGAGACAGAGGGATGTGAACGTGAGGTGGAAAAGAGGAGAGGCCGCGGAAAGGGGAAACGGCAGCTTGTATTAGAAACCTGTAATTTAAATCAAAGGTTATAATCAAAAATTTATCAGTTAATTGATCTCGCACATGCCGCTTGCCAAGAGAGCAATTTGAAGCCCTGTCGCTCGGGCTGCAAATCTATCGAGCGATGCTCTATAAAGTAAGTTTGTTGCCTTGTAATGATCAAGCAGTCCTCTAATGTTCTCTGAGAGCCGATATGATAGCGGCCAGACAGCCGTTCACCGGCCGAGCCCCACTTGACCCACGTGCATCCGCCCCGCTGAGATAAAACAAAGAAAAATCGCAGTTTATCTTCGTTTAAAGGAAAAGTTCACCCAGAGATATTTTCTCCCCCTCATGTTGTCTTTTGTGTTTTTAGAGTTTGACAGATTATAATCTGTCGTTGTGTCGAGGTTTTGTCCTCGAGAAATCACACATCCTCAATAGCGTGCAAATAAGTGTGCCGATCTGCTCTCCAGATTGTCTGCGGTGCATAAACCTCAGAAACTCCTATCCGTATCCGTGCTTGGTTTCTGTGCTTCTAATATCTGAGTCTTATCGTGGTTAACGTAGGTGTGCTTGCTTCACTATCAGATTGTCAGGCACAAAGTGGAGAGCTCATTCAAGTTGTTCTGCCATTATCATGGATTAGGTCTCATTTCTCTCCTATCATGCGTTATCATGACGCAGACAGACAAGGCTGCGATCGCTCTTGTCACATCTCAAGGCGGGCATTATTGTCGTACTCTAAAAGCCGGGGAGAGTGAATTAGCATGAGAAACCTAAGAGTGAAATGATACAATGAAGTAAATTACTCTGTTTTTCTTCTTGTTCTGTGTATAGGGTAACCAGGAGGCCCCAGCCCCCCCAGAAGCAATGGCTCAGCCGTACGCCCCTGCTCAGTATCCTCCCCCTCCGCCTCAGAACGGGTTGCCCGCTGAATACACCCATCCCGGGCAGGACTACACGGGGCCCAGCCCGGTCCCGGAGCACGCGGCAGCCCTTACCATCTACACACCCACACAGACGCACAGCGAACCGCCCGGCACTGACAGCAGCACGCCTTCTCTCACAGGAACCAGCAGCTTATCAGTGAGTATTGCAAACTTATACTGTCCCAGCCTGTTTCAGCAAATCTTATTCTAGTTTCACAGAGTCAGATTGGATTGAACATATTAAAGGGATAGTTCACCCAGAAATGAAAATTCTGTCATCATTTACTTACTCACCCTCTTGTCTTGACTTCTTCTGCAGAACACAAAATAATATATTTTAAAGAATGAACCACAGCGGTACCCATTGACTTGCACAGGTTCTGTGTCCATAAAATAGAAGTCAATGGGTACCGCAATTTTTTGGTTACCAACATTATTCAAAATATCTTCTTTTGTGTTCTGCAGACATGAGGGAGAGTACACGATGACAGAATTTTCATTTTTGTGTGAACTGTCCCTTTAAAGGGCTTTAAAATGAAGAGAAGTGGATGTGTGACAGGGGTTTAAGCACAACTAACTGGTTATATACTGGAATGGTAAAGAAAAAATGGAAAAAATATTTCAAGTTACTCATGAAGTGACTAAAATCTAAATCTTTTCTTTGTATAACATTTAATTTTTATGTCAATGCCTTGGATTTTTATGTATTTTATTTTATTTCTTAATTGATATTGAGGAGCTTCATTTTGTTTTCACCCCAATAAGTTTTCGTTACGTCACAGTCATGAAACGTGATTTGCTGGATGATTTCCAAAAGCGTATTTCCAAAAATCTGCTTGTGCAACAGAAGTAAAGTGCTTTAAGTAAGTTTAATCAATGTGTAGAACACACACGCATAAGAGTGCGCTAACACAAATAGACTAGCCACAAAATTTGCTTTTTGATTTAACATCATATTTTTTAAATTTTTCTATTCAGACTATTCAGATAAAAATAAATGGAGAAAGGAAACAGAAGAGTTAAGAATGAAAAGATGAGTACTACGTCACTAGCGCTAGTACAGATAAAAGCAGAGGACAAAAAAGACACATTCAAAGAAGACATTATTCTCCATTTAAAGACTTCTGCTTTTACTCTTACAGGCAAGTCAGTCCATTTCATCCTGCTTTAATCCATGGCTAACACACGGCTTCATATCTTAAACCCCATGGAGCCGTTTACCATGGCTAACAATATCACAAATGTCTCGATGGACCACTTAACAAGTGCTGCCCAAGTGCTGCAAAACATATGACAAGCATATGAAAAAAAATAAAAGAAACTAAGGGTCTGTGAGGGGAAAGTGTCCCTACACCCGGCCTCAGGGGTGCATTGTCTATTCGCGCTACCCTTTTTTTATTCTATAAGTCTTTGATTATTACTTTTGCAGACACTTAGGAGAATCTTAGAGGAGAAAGTTAGGAGAAGAGTTTGTTGAGAAGCCCAGATTAGATTTGTGCTTGACACCTGAAATTCAGCTTACATGAGTTTCATGATATTCAGCTTGTTTCCATCCGTTCAGTGGGAAGTTTAAAAAATGGCTGTAACCAGTGCAGAATAAACAAAGCAAACTCTATAGAGTAAGGATTTTGGTCATAGTTTGTAATACTGTACATTAAAGTTTAGTAGATGTATTTCATTATTCATTATTTCAAAAATAAAAATGTCATTTATTTACCCTCACGTCATTTAAAACCTGTATAAGGGTCAATTTCGATATTGCGATTTTTACATCATCTAAAAGCTGAATAAATAAGCTTTCTATTGATATATGGTATTGTTAGTATATGATAATATTTGGCCAAGATATAACTATTTAAAAATCAAAACATTGAGAAAATCAGAGGTGCTGTAGCAGGCCGCTGCTAAGAAAAAACAGGTTTGTTTTAATGCTCTCTATTGGCTTACCACTGTAATGACATTGTAGAGAGCAGATGAACCTGAAAGCTGAAATTCTAAGCTTTACATAGATACCAAACTTGAGTGGGTAATTCCCAAAGAGCGGCAGCAGCGAGTGAAGTTTGTAGACGTGTTTCCGGTCATTTTTGTTAGCGATTTTGCTGCATCCACTCACAAAAATAAAGTTTTGACATATTAACGGTAGGAAACTTAAAAAATATCTTCATGGAACATGATCTTTACTTAATATCCTACTGATTTTTTGGCATAAAAGAAAAACAATCATTTTGACCCATACAGTGTATTTTTGGCCTCTTTTTTTTCTGTGGAACACAAAACAATATATTTCATATACATATATCTCAGTGGTTTTGTATCCATAGAGTGGAGGTCAAAGGTCCAATGTTGTTTGGTTAAAATATTAATTAAATATATATATTATTTTGTGTTATGCAGAAGAAAGAAAGTCATGCAGGTTTGGAATAAAGACCAAACATTAGGACGAGCAAACGATAAAATCATTTTCATTTTTGGGTGAACTGTCCCTTTAATGCGTGATCTGTCATTGTGTAATTTAATCTATAGTGTCCCATTATTAAGTGGATCAAGAACTTTGTTGGTGGCTAAATTTGTGTTAACAGTGTACACATTTACATTACAGGGACTAAAGGAATGAAGTGAAACAAATACAAAGATAAAGAAAGATAGATTAGAGAAATTAAAGAGATCTATTAAAAATATCTTCATACTTTGAACAAGAAAAAAAGAGAAAAATTGGATTGCATACAAATATCTTTTCTCTTTTTGATTGGGATGTGTGTAAAGCTCTTGGTGGTACGGTTTAAAGAAAGCTGAAATAATCCCACACTCAGCAGATAGCTGAGAAGCAATGCTGACAGGCCTTGTACAGGCACCTGAGTTCTGGCTGGGGGTAATCTACGGCTCGATTGGAGGATGTACTTAAACTGTCAGTCTGGCCTAACCCACAGGGGAAATTCTCTCTTTCTCCCTCTTTTCCTTCTCCCGGCGGAGGATCATTAGCAAAGAAAGAACACTACACCTCAGAAAGTGGACTGTAATCGCATCAGATCACATATCAGATCACATCAGATCACAACAGCACTGACTCTAGATGCTTTGAAAGTCGGCTATAAAAGACTACTTACCTCTCTTTAAGGGTGCGTGCTAACAGTTTTCCACAACGACCACCAAGCCGGTTTGTCATATTACCTCTTGCGGAATTTTCTATGCAACTCACTTAAGTGCACACAAACTGTTCAAAGAGGCGTGATGTTGTATTGTTGGAACGCCATTCATGTGTAGTTTTTACAGTGCCGTGTTCGAGGTAAAGACTCGCTCTTTGTTACCACCTAAACTTCAAATTCCTGTCTAATTAGTTGGACCGCGAAAGGCCAGCGTCTTCTTTCCGAATGGCAGGTGACAGACAGAGTCTGTATTCCTGTCTCAGTGGGATGGAGGGATGATGGGAGGGAAGGATGGCGGGAGTGTAGAAGAACAAAAATATATAAAGCAGCTCAAGCTAATCCCTTTAAGTGAAGCGCTGGTTGGCCCTAATCGGATGTAATCTACCTGCTTGGCAGCTTTCCAATCAGATAGTTTCAATTATGTGGTTGTAGGGGCATTCTGAAGGGGGAAGTGCTGAGTTGAGCACTTTAAAAGTGATTTGCAGATAGCACTGAATGAGTGCAGCTAGAGAAAGGATTTGACGGGACTCGTTCTCCACCCGTCCGCCGTGCGCAAATGTATGCGTACATGAGGTGGGGTTAAGGGCTGTGACGTGAAGTAAGGCCTAAGGTGGTCGTGCATGATAATGTTCAGGCAATTATTTCTTGGTGCTGCTTGGCTGCTTCGTTGTTTGAGGAACGTGAGGAGCAGAGAAGTGCGACTGTAATGAATCGCTGCTCAGAAAGAGGAACGGGAAGTGCTTCACGGGGAAGCTCGACTTCAAGAACTGGGTGTAGTCAAAGTTCACCCAAAAATGAAAATTCTTTCATCATTTATTCACCTTCATGTCATTCCAAACCTGTGTGACTTTCTTCTTCCGCAGAAGAAAGAGTCATAAAGAGGTTTGTTTGTTGTTTTTTGGGTCTCTTTGAGGAAAGTCTTTCCACTTGGCGGTCATATTTGCAATGTCTACAGGCAGCTATTTTAGTCAAACAAGACCAAAGTTCTACATCTATTTCTGACCAACTATTAAACACGACATCAACTGTACCATACATAATATTTTATAATTTATTAAATTAATAATTTACATTAAGGTTGTATTTGTTAACATTAGCTAACATGAACTGACAATAATTCTACAGCATTTTTAATCTTAGTTCATATTTATTTCAGCATTTACTAATACATTTTTAAAATCTAAAGTTTTATCTGTTAACATATTAAATGTACAATGAACTAATATGAACAATTGTATTGACACATGCTGAAAAATTATTTTGTTCATTGTTAGTTCTAGTTATTCATTAATATTAACTATACAACCTTATTACCTAAGTCTTAACAATAATAATAATAAAACATCTTCATTCACTAGATATCTATATTAGTTGGTATAGTTTATATTTTAGTGTCTGACGATGAAAATACAGAAAAGAGAAGAAACTGATTTTAGTATGTGGCAGTGCTAGCATGCTTACATTTTCACAGGTTTCTTTCAGGGTTGCATACGGGAGCAACCGGATGTGATCGCTAACTCAATAAGACGCGTGTTTTGTGCTAATGTACTGGACAGATTACGTCACACCCCTAAATGGCCCGTGCATGTCATTTGCTAAATCATTTATCTTAATTATTCCGACAGTGGCAAACGTATAAAATGTTGCTATGTAGCGGTTGGGACTTCAATTGTTGTAAATGGGTGTCATAAACCTTTAGTGAGGGTAATATACCTACTTAGGGTTAATTTGGGGAGCTTTTCTTAGCTGACCATAAAATCCTCTCATATGGATTTACTAAGCTTTTTTGGCAGGACCCGCCATCTAACTGTGCTTTGAAGCTCTAATGTAAGATACTTAGCTCCTCCCCATGTTTATCGTAGTGGAGGGCCAGTCTGTATACTGCCATGACCAACATCACATCCTCAACCTATTTTGCAACATCCTTTAAAGAACGGCCTATATCAACCCAAGTGAGTTTGTCTCCATCACGAAAGCAGAACACTTTTAATTATTTTTCACCTCGTCTGCGGAACTTGGGAGAGCGAAAGCCCCGTGAAACCTCGTCTCTAAATGAGACAGATGCAGCCCATGCAAGCTGCAATATAATTAACATGCAATTAACACAAATTAAAAGGCAAATTGCGCAGACGAACCCCCTGTAGATGGCTGCTTAGCGGCGACGATGAGTTAATTAGATCCAAACCTGGAGTGCGGAGTCTTGAGCGCTTCCCTCTTCTCTTCCTCTTCTGGCCCGGTGTCAACTCCTCTGGAGAAGAGGTGCTCTCCAACCCGCCAGGCTCGAGAGCACGAGAAGCACCTGGAATAAAAGGAAGAACGATTATATCGTTCGGTGGAGATCATAGTCGAGAGTGTGTTTTACAAAGCACTTTTGATCAGAGTACCGTTGTCCTCTTATTAAGCAAAGCGTGAAGCGCGTGATGAATGTACAGTAGCCCCGGCAATTTCTCTTCATTTTCGTCACCGCGTTGCAACGTTATGACTTACATCTGCGAGCGCCTGGTCGATACATGTTCCCATAAAGTAAGCAAATCAAAGCCCTCATCCTTCTCTCCGGCCTTCAGCACTTGGTTGGGCAGAGCACGGAAGCGGAGGCTCTCAAAGGCCACGCTCTGCCGATCGGTAATGGGCAGGCCTGCACTGTTGCACCACTCACCTGTTAGACATGATAGATAGCGCGGCTCTCCGCAGAGCGACTGCAGACAGAGCGTGTGAATGACCGATGGCATCGCCGTGATGGATGAGGATGGGGGAGCGGGAAGAGGTGCAGCCCAGGGAGCGGGGGCACTAGGGGGTAATTGCACCTCCGCTTGCCCATCCATCTGCTCGGCTTTCCATCTACCACCATCAGGCAGGGGCTACGGGCCTCCGTCGCTAGCCGACCTCAGGCAGCGTACACAAGGGGCAGGACGACAGGCTGTGTGGATCCAGAACCGACCCGCGTGCTTTATCTTAACAGGGCTTGACTGTCTACATAGCTCCCATGATTGATAGTGCCAATGTGCTGGTAAACACGGGGTACTCTCACAGAGACCCGGGAGAGCCCATTGGGAAAGTCTGTACATTAGAGAAGATGAGGAAGTTGTCAGATGGAGAAAGCAGAAGTTGGCGACCCTCTAAATTTAATGGATCAGAGGGTTTGCTATTGTTATACTGTATAACCTGTAACATAAGTTCAAACTTCCCAATTCCCAAATAAGATTAAAATGAATGATTATTGACCGGGTGACATTTAGTTGCCTGTATGTTTAGCTATTTAAAAATACATAACTTTTAGTGATAATGGTTTTATTTGGAGGTTAATGAGGATAGTGGCAGTCAGAATTAGACTGGATAAATGGACCACTGGGAATTCTTTGGGACAATGAAACATTTAAGGGTACAGTTCACCCATTTTCTGTCAGTATCTTTCAGAGTTACTTTTATGTAATACTTAAGCAGCGGAATAGGATGTTTACATTTCTATAGACCTCTTCGAATGACGTAAACAATGCTGGTCCAGAAAAACTTCCTGTTTCAGTTCTTTAACACTACACAAATGTTTCAGCAAAATTCAACGAACAGAATATTTGTAACTGATTTAAAACATTAAACAAATATCTTTGTGTGATTTATAGATGTAATTATATATGTAAGATTTAATAAAATATTAAGCGGAAACGTTTCTGGACCAGTGTATTTTAACATCTTGCAAAGTGGTCTATTAAAGTACATGGTGACCAACGGCTGTCAAGATCCCAAAATGCCAAAAGCATATCTTAAAGTGTTATATAGTCTATATTTCATTTGGTAGCTTTCTGAAACAGACTCAACATTAGGTTTGTCTTGAAAAGCTTTTCTCGACAGGTGTGGTCACCATTCACTTTCATTCTACAATATAGAGAAAAACTAGATAATTTGTATCAGGCCACCCGGTCCCGGACAGTTTTTAGACCTTCTTCATCGCTGGCATCTGCTGTCTGGCTCTGTGATGTGGTGTGAGGTGCTTTGAGGTTCCCTGCTGGATGTCTGATGTGTTTAACCTGCACAGCCCCAATCATCCACACAGGACTCTCTGAGCTGGAGTGTGGCCCAGAGAAAGAGATGAAGAGAAAAAATGATGCAAAGTGCTGTTTAGAATTGTGCACAGGTTAGAATGAGCGATACACAACCGCAATGGATTGAGTTTGGGGTGACAAGATTTTTATACTTTCTTTTTGATTTAATAAATCTTTTATCGCCTACAACCGAGCCATGTTGCAGAAAATGTTCAAATGAAACTAATTACTTTCAGTTTGTTTTTTTAAACATTTTTTATTTAAGCACAGAAACTGTGAAGACTTCTACAATAAATTGCTTTATTATATTTGTCTGTTAATTACAAAAAGATAAATCTGAGACTCGTAGTATTGTAAATGCGCTTCCGTCATGTTACCGGTGTAATTTACCCTGTAAAGACATATGTCCCCTGCAATAATGATTTTTGTTCTGCGAGTTAAACTTTAAAATCTAATTTCGGCTGATATTTTATCATGCCATTTTTCACCTTCTCTCTGTAATGAGTGCATAAATGAAAGCCTTGCAGGTCCAAATCTTTTGCATTCGAGTTGGTATTATGTTCTTAGCTGTGTCTACATAATTGCATTTACTTCCCCTTTTTTTCCCTTATTTTCTCTTTGTCAGAGTGTGAGAGAAAAGGGATGGAGTGATAGATATCTCATTATATCTTCATTACCTATCGCGTGATGTATTGCCGTCTTGTATGATTCATTTCTCCGGGGTGTTTTGCACCTAATGAGGAGGAAATTGTCCAGCCCATTTATTGTAATTAAATATGTACATGAAACGCACTTGTAAGTGCTAAATAATATAGCAAATAATCCAAAATCGATGGTAATCATGAAACCCAGAGAAAGTTTTGATTTGTCAGGACATGTCTCTCTTTGAGTTTACATTTACCTTGATAAAATGAAAGTGTGTAAAGTCTGGGTCCGCTCATTTAGTCGCCCGCTGAAACTGACATCACACCGCATCTCTCTGCTAATGTGACTGATGCCCATTTCAGGTCTCTCTCCAGAGGAAGATTGTATTGCTCAGAAGATGCTCTTTCATGGCTCAGGAGATTCTCGGTTGTTTTATAGAAACTTTGTATGAGGTGTTTCTCCTAAAATTGCTTGGAGGCAAATAGAAATAGAAAGAATAGAAAAAGGCAATTGTTGAAATACAAGTGATAAAAGAACACTTAAGTATGTGAGGTTTCTGGACCTGAGACTTCCGTTTGCTTTTTATTTAAGCATATTGCTGTCTCAGAGAAACAATTGAGATCTAACCTGCGATCTTACTGTCTTTTGCTTCTGTCTTTTGGATGTTGTCTTAAATTCTGAAGTTTTATCTTTCACCTGTCTAACATTCTATCTAATGCCGTTTCTACTTCTTAGATCTGTAGTCCTTTTATTTAAACTCAGGCTTATTAGTGATGCAAAGCCACATTTTAGCCACATTCTTCCTTTTCTTAAATATTTGATCTCAGAATCTTCTAGTCTTACAGTATCTGCACCAGATCAAACCACAAAACGTGATTGATTTTGTGTACTGTCTTTGAAGGTGATTTTGTTTTTTTATAATTTGTTTTTCTATTCAATTGCAAAACTCTTTCTTTTTTTCTATCATTAGATTGCCCTCAAACCACCTCTCTCATCATCTCTCTCTCTCTCTCTCTCTCTCTCTCTCTCTCTCTGGCCCAGCCAAATGTAGCTGCTTTCAGCACTTCTCTCTCATTGATCCTGCTAAGCCGAGGGAAGTTTAGCTGACATCATCTCTTCATCTGTGCTCCCATGTTCTTCTAATTCATTATGTACATGAAAGTCTGCCGCTCGAGAGCTGCGCTTGCTGTGCTTTTTCCTTCACCGAACATGTCTGCACACAACGGCTGAAAAACAAACAAGTCTTCAGTGAAGAGGCGTCTTAGGCATCTGTCAGCCGTTGCATCACATCCAGATTAATTATTCATTCAGTTATACACACACCTGATTCTCCCTCAAGAGCAATTTGTTAGGTGATATTTTCTTTTGCAGATATTGATTTAGATTTAATATCATTCTGTATTATTTCTTAAAATGGGATATCACTATAATATAAAAGTGAGATTTTTGATCTTACATTTATATTTATGCATTTGGACCATGCTTTTATCCAAATTGATCCTTTTTTAAGCTAATTGAAATTGTTTGTAAAAAATAATATATATATCATTTATTTTTAATATACAGCAACAGCAATAATTAAGAGACCGTTTCAAAGCGGCATTTAAGTTTTTCTGAATTTACTATTTATAGGTAGGTGTTTAGATAAAATTATCGTTCTTGTTTCATTCTGTGTAAAAAAGATTGTTTCTATTTGCATTTATTTGCAGAAATTGAGACCTGGAAAAACAGGTCAAAATAACAGAAAATATGCTCTGTATTTTTTCAGACCTCAAATACTACAAAGAAGTTCACATTCACTTTTAAGCACAACAACAGTAATAGTTGTACATGTATTTAGGGAAAGTTAAAAAAATTATATGATAACCTCGATTGTTATCATAGTTTTCAGGTGTCATGCTGTCAGTATTTTACATTGCTAATAATTGCTATCGATCGACAAAAGCTATCTGCTATCCGCAATCAAAATAGAGACAGAAAAATGCAATGCATTTGTGCTCTGTGTATAGTTGAGAAATGTTGAGAAACATCACCAGTTTGGTGTTCAATATTAATAGTCATTATATGAATTAATAACGTTTAGAAAGTTAAGAAATGGTAATTTAATTTATGAATTAGAATTTAGTTAATGCACGTTAAAAAAAACTATCGGTAGAATAATTTAATATCTGTGCATCTATAATAATAAAAATGTATATATTATTTTTTCAAGCATGCGTGCAAGGGCCTGTGATCAGCAACTAGTCAGGTGAATTCTTGTGTGTTGTCAGACGATAGAGAGAGAAATGGAGTGGGATCTATAGCATCAGGGCTAGTGAGGTGAGATGAATGTGTTTGTCACAGAAAACAGTTCATCCTTGAGCACAGCCGTGTCACGAGCATTTCCTCCACAAGATGGACAGATGAACACAGCGTCTTTACGCCGACCCTCCGTCTCCTGTTTTCCCTCAGGTCTTTATAGCCGGTTGCCATTTACTGCTCAGTAAATGTATTCTCTGGTCTCTCCATGTCAGAGTTTTTTCCCTTTAAATCTGTATCAACACTTCCAGACAGCTTCCTTAATCTTCGCCGCCACATACAAATGTCGGCCGAGCGGAGAGAATTTGTAATACGCCCTGATCTCCGTAACCTTTGCCCACTGCTCTCTTCCAGGTCTTGACAGGTAGAAACTAACTGTTCTGCTTGTGTTTTTTTACAGCAAGTGGATGATGTGGTGCAGACAGACATCTCCCAGCAGCTTCAGCTCCAGCCCTCAGACTCTTCGGAGAAGCAGCAGCCCAAGCGGTTACACGTCTCCAACATTCCCTTCCGCTTCCGTGACCCAGACCTCCGGCAAATGTTCGGGGTGAGTCTTGCGCCACGGCCAGATGGCAGCAGGTTGCATCTCAAAGGAAGGAGATATCATCAATCCTATTTAGCGTCTGACAAGGACATTGATCTTCTATGCGTCAGTGTAAAACTGATGTAGATATTGTAGTTGTAGCCTGTGTTTTTCCTCCAACAAAGTAATGCATTGCCATGACCGATGGTCTCTTTAATTTTTGTTCTTGCTCAGCAAAATCTATTTCTAGTAGAGAACCGTCTAATGCAGAGCGGTTCATTTCTTTAATAGTCCATCACAGTCTGTCGGTTTAAGCATGAAGCATTATGAACTTTTGCAAAACATAACTGCGGTTTTAGTGTTTATGCTCAGTTTGTGACAACGGATCAGAATGCTTAAAGATAATGATGTTCAATCAAAGAAAGTATTGTTATATTTAGAGCAGTGACAGGTATGGTAATGGTTGGTCATTATCTACTATTGTATCCACATCTACTCCACCTCAATCTGCGCAGATGTAAACACTCCACCGGAATGAAAACATGTCTAATGAATGACTCAGAGCTTTCTTTAAACCGTCCCTTTGCAAACAGCTGTGCTCATCTGTCTAAGTCTCACCATGAAGTTAAACTCCAGAATACCTTTGAATTAGCAGCAGCCGGCTATGGAACAGCATTAAACATTGGCAGCTTGTTACTGGAGGCCCCCGGCAAAGTATGAAGGGGTAGGAACATTGTTGTTGGTCGTAGCTTGTTAAAAATTGTATACTATGGGCATAGTCGAGCAAACAGTAACACTTAAACTGGTGAAGGACTCTGGGTGCCGAGTCTCAAGAACATCAGTCCCCGAGCTCTTTGTTCTCCGTAAGAGAGACTGTCCGCTCCTCTCCCGACTCTGATGCGATGAGCTGGGAGTCATGGAGTGGTCCCACTAGTGGAGACGTAATTAATAGCGCTGCTCACTGTGGTTAAAAACTGTGAGTTTATCCTCATTAAGTTTGTGTTGCTGACAGCTCCGACGTGAAAACAGGCATATGTGTGTGTATGTTTGTCTGAAAAGACTGTTGTTGCAACAACGCTGTGAAGTCTCTTAGGGACCCAGGGGTGCAATTATCCCGTGCCATAGATAGACTTGTGGGAGAAGATGGGATGGACAAGCGCAGTGCCCCTTGTAAATCCCAAGAAAAAAAAGGCAAGCCGGAGACCAAAGACAAGTGAGAAAGCAGTAAAAAGTGTCAAGGGGTGGATTTCAGACTAGCGATGTTTCAAAACTCCCTAAAGCACCTACTCTGAGGTTTACCCCAAAACTGCTCTATTTAGTCAGTGTGAATTGCAGTTTGCAACCTATTTTATTTCATAAGACCAGGAACTCGTTTTAGGAAACTAAATAGGGTCTATTTTGACATCATATCGACTTTAAACATTTTATTTTTTAAAGAATGAGAATCAGCAGTTTTAACACTAGAAAATGTACACTTTGAGTGCAGTTTTACTAAAGAAACGCTTTTATATCCGGTGCTGTCCAGGTTATTTTTGGTGTGGCGCTCGGGACTGAAATTTAGTTGAGGTTACGACATCACACTGTCAAGCTCCAGACATTTACGGATCAGTCTAATTTGAAACTCTAGACAGTTCTCCAAACCATTTCTGATTTCTCAATTTAGCGAGATGAAAATTCAATTTAGAACGACTGATTATGAAAACTGCAATTTTTATGAGTCTTTCTCATCTGAGTACACTGGCGTGGACCGTACTCAACAAAAAGTGACAATTAAAAAGCTCCATTACCCCACCTTATTTCAGCTTCATTTTATAATTAGAAAAAGACATCCAACGCAATTATACAAATGAGTATGTAGATTTAATACTAGTGTATGAAATGAGTTTTGAAGCACCACCTTGACGATTCCACGTGGAGTCTGCATAATTGTGCTTGAAATGTTCAATTCCTCCCATAATACTTCACTGCCATAACTTCGATTGATCCTACTATTCCATACATGCAACCAAAGAGCATCAAACTATGTCTATACAAGCCATAAAATGGTCCCAAGCGCTGAGAAAACAGTCTGTGTTATTAAAGTCGTAGTAGTGTTAGAATAAAAACAAGTACCTTGTTATTCTGGATTAATAGAGTGTTATTCCCCTTGGTATCTCTCTCATAAGTTTGAATCTTCTAAAACATTGACCACCCACAGGAACGCCTAGCTAACCTAGAATATTAAACAAGAGCATAGGCTCCATATGTGTCTCCCCGTGTGCTAAAGGGTCTCTGTAATAGGTTTAAAATGATACCTGCCTGATCTCTAAACAAGACTGCCTTAATGTCACACCATTGACTCATTTTTTTAACTACTCTCCTGTTTTCACAGTCAATGCATTCGGTGACTCGCTTCAAACGGCGCTTATGTAAGGTTTTCCCAACCCGTCATGTGTGTGAGGCACCGGCGGTCTCACACTGAGATCTTCCATTGATCCTAATTTCACCGTTATTAAAGCTCTCCGCTGCAAGGCGACAGAGATGAGAAGGGCTAGAGCGCCTTGCTGTGATTGGTTTGCAACGGGAGTGGTTTCCAGTTCGGTGCGGGAGCCGGTAAAGATGGCCATCTTGGGAAATATTTCAGCAGTGCCAGAAGCCCATTAGGGTGGGTTAAAACCATTAGCATCCGCAGACTTTGTTTAGAGTGAATCGTCTACGGTTGTGAGCGGGTTCACGCCGAGATGCAAATGCATGCGTTTGAAGCAAAAAAAAAGTCTTAATTTGAACAAACGCAGGGAATTGTGTCAAGAAGCAGCTGTTTGGGTTCAGCTGTGGAATTTCGAAATGAACTGGAAAGACAAGCGCAGAACAGCCAAAATTAACGGGGGTGTCGCGCTAGATTAGAGCTTTGCTCCTCATCGCAAATGTGCACATATACAGTCTGCTATGGGTTTTAACGCAGCTGGGCGGATGAAAGGCAGCTCTTCTTAACCTTAATAGTGACCCGGTCTCTCGATCAATCCCATTGAGCCATAGGTGCCTGGAAGGCCCGTTTCTTCCCTGTTGTGCTGAAATGAAGCCGATGCGGCCTGTTTGACAAGGTAATTAGTTTTCATGAAATAATACAGCCATTTTAGACAGCAATTAAAACCTGCTTTCATTCCACCCATTAGGGGAACTTAAGGTTTTGCTTTCACTCCACCGTGTTCCATAATGATCTCCAAAGCGGGCCGTGCTAAATGCGATGCTTAAGCCCCGTTAACCCTCCGGGGAACGCCGGCCTCCCATCACTCCTCCCTGGCGACCGTCTAAGTACAAGAGAGAAATGCGAACAAAACCTTTATCACACATGCCACTTTGTGCAGTCGCTCTAATTGGTGTCTAAGACGTCCATATAAACAGTCAAGGCATTTTTATAGCGGTGCACCCCGCAGTCTACATCTTCCCCTTCCATCCAACCAATTATTTAAGCTTGAACTGAATGTTCCAAATTACTTCTTTAAGAACCTGTCTCCTCTGTCGACTGAGGGAATGGTGACCTTGCCTTGGCTTGCGCTGGCATGTTTGTTTATATATTGAAAAAAAATAGCTGCTCGATTCAAGGTCTTACCTAACCAAGGCTCCTCATTAGCATAGTGCAAACAGGGTTAACGTTGGATTGCTCCACGTTACGTGCGGCGAGGGGGGTGTTTATCACCCGTAATCGGTCCGAGGTCTCCTTCTGGCTCACCTTTTGGCCGCAGGTATAGTTTACTATGCAGAGAATGTGACGTTATTCGGTCAAAGGCTAAAAGTTTGGGCTCCTTGTTGGACACCAGCCAGGCTGCAAATCCATATGCTGCATTCAGTCGAAGCTTCCAGACAAAGCCTTATCTCAGAGGGAGTGGTCAATGTTTCATGGTTAATGCTAATTAGGGAATAAAAATGAGAGATTGGGCGTTTCGGGGCCGTAAGAATGACAATCAGATAAAACCGCAGAATGAAGCGCAAATAGCTGGAAAATAATAACCAAAGTGACAGGTAATTACGAGGATGGTATTCGTCACTGAGATAATAAACAAATATATGGTTTATCATCAGCGATGATGGCTGCTCTATATCCAATTATCCTTTTTAATTGAGTCGGGGTGTTTGGTGTTAAGTCGAGCCAGAAATACCCTCTCCTGTGGCTTTGGCCGGCTTTTATCAGTCAAAAACACCACAGAAAATAACAAGCCATAGCGTGCCATTAAGAGCACTGGTGCATACACAGCAGGATGGTGCTGTGATCTTTTCAAGTTTGCTTCCATCAGCAATATGTCCTACTCGCTCCCAGGGCTCACGCTACAGAGTCCGACCGGGCCGAGCGCAGCGTAGCATGTTTGGGTGGCCGGCCATCAATAAAAACCTATCAGTTGCAATGTTTAGATATCAATTACATCATCTGATTTCTTCAAGTAATTTATTGCTGTGTGTACACCATAATATTCAAGTTATTCATCATTTAAAAACAGTTGAAAATCTCTTAATTCCCCATGATGAGAACAATTGTGGGAAGTTTTGTAGTAAATGTTTGCATTTTGGGTATTGTAGTAGGCAGACAGTGATGGTTTAGTTAGTTCAAGTGATGTTCACCCAAAAATGACAATTCTGTCATCATTTACTCATCCTCTTGTCATTTCAATCCTGTATGACTTCTGCAAAACACAAACAATGCTATTTTGAAGAAAGGTGGTAACCAAACAGCAACGGCACCCATTCACTTCTATTGTATGGACATAAAACCAATGCAAGTGACTGGGTGCCAGTTAACAACATTCTTCAAAATATCATTTTTTTTGTGTTCTGCAGAAGAAAGAAAATCATATAGGTTTAAAATCATGTAGGAGTAAATTATGGCAGAATTTTCATTTTTGGGTGAACTATTACTTGAACTGAGTGCAAACACCTGTTTTGAAAATGACAATTTGTGCACAATTTGTCATAATTTGTTCATAGAAGACTGAAAACGCACCTTTCGTAATGTTGCCTATATGTCAGTGCATGTTAACTGTGTTGGAGGAAAAACACCAAAGCAAATCATAAAAAAATATATGCAAGCCAAGCAGCATTTTCACTGACTTAGTCAGCTGACAGTGAGACAAAGCAATGCCAAAGTACTTTAGCATCACTTTCCATAAAAATTATTCCTAATTGTTAATAATGAGTAATGACATTTTGTAACACAAAACTTCTAAACGTAACGTTCTCCAATATTGATCAAGTATTCTCATCAGTATAATTTGGTTGTCTTGGTTAGAAGACACGTGAAGGTTTGGTCTTTGGTGAAAGTGTTGGGCTTCTATTTTAGTTCCTCTGCAATCAAGTGCTCAGGTTTCCTGACAAAGAGATGACTTCTAATTACTCCTCTCTGTCTCTTTCCTTCTCTGTCTCGTGTCTCTTTTTCTCTCCGCAGCAATTTGGGAAAATTTTGGATGTGGAAATTATTTTTAACGAGCGGGGCTCCAAGGTAAGTCAGCTGGAAGAGCGCCTCTTTGTCACTTCATACCTCTTCTTCCCCACAGGTCTTCTCTTCCCTTCACGAGACGAATAATTACAGCTTTTACAGAGCAGCAGCGAAGTGACTCGAACGTCACGCGTTCGCGCGCTGAAGCGTTTTGGAAAGGTAGCTGCGCAGAGAGACAGCTGAGCGCTTTCGGCTGAGTAAGAGTCAGCTCGCCCAGTTATAATTCAATGAAATGAATGTCCAACCAATATGTAGTGAATCTTCACTTACAGTAGAGCTTTCTTACAGTAATAAGATTCAGCTGTTTAAGTCTGTGGGTTATATATAGCCATTTCTCTAGATAGACCTGCTACTGCTGGTCTCAAAGGAAAGTGACATTTTGCTGAAGAGAACTTGCGTCTAGGTGACGAGTGCAGGGGTGAATTTAGTGGCTCTGCAGGAACAAACCGTCGCAGTGTAGCTACCGAACCAAAGCGCTGCCTTCACAACCCACTTTAAAAGAACAGCCTGTTTTCTACTAAGCCATTCAAATTCATATACAATAACTCTTTTCCAAAGCCTAGTGAGCTGCCTATAGGCAGCTGCCTTTTAAGGTAGTATATTATACTGGAATGGAATCTTATAAGTGTTTAACTTTGTGCTTGTTTACAATCAATCAGCTAAAAAAGACCAAATAGCTTTCTTACAGTAATAAGATTCAGCTGTTTCAATATTATTATTATTATTAGTCCTATTGTTATTATTTTATTAAAAGAATGTATTTTTTTTTTATAAAATATAATTTATTGATAACATTTCTGTTGCATTACTTTATATGCTGCCTTTTATTTTATATTATTTGTTTGCAATGTTTGCCTCTTTAAAATTTTGCCAAAATGAGGCAACAAAGTTACCTAAAAAAAAATAGCTTTTACAATCATACCATAAATGTTGCCCTCCATAGTCAACTTACTAGGTATTGTAGCAATTATGTTTGTGCTATTTAAAACACAGCAGCTTAGCTTTCTAGCAGTGTAAGCTATTTAAATCCGCGATAAAAGGAAAAACCGCAACGGTTACGTCGAACGCGGTAGCGCGAAATGTCAAAAGGATTAATTTTACGCCCAGTTCCTTTTTTGACTTTTCCGTTTTAATCTTTTTTGCAGTCTTTATTTATGCCAGGCGCTATGACGGAAGATCCCAAGTATCCATATCATACTATCAGGCCTCCCAAAGCAATTACCAGGCCTTACTTGCAAAGTGTGTATGAACTAAAAGACCAGGGCTTGTTCCACGCTCCTGTTTGCTGTGCATACCTAATAGCTATTCCGGATATGGCGGTTGGGTTGCAGTTGGCCATAACTCACCGCTGACAGCAGATGTGGGGGTGCAGGGATGGAAAGGGCTCTTCCCAGCTAGAGTGCAAGATCACGCTGTGTGCATTAAATGCCGCTATATGGCCTTGGGTATATTCTTTCCTTTAGTTTATATCAATTACAGGCAATGGAGAATTTGTATGTTTACAGTATGAGGAAGGACAGTTTTATACTTTCTGATATGCTTGGCAGGACAGATGCACTAATGTACACATCCATGCATGCCACATGTTTCAATATTAAGAGATGTCATTTAAATGCTTTTGTCACTGTTGACTACAATCCTGTCTTATGCTAGCTTTTCCTGTCTCTAAATCTCTCTTTATCCCTATTCTAAAAATTCCTAATTTCACCTTTTATTAATGGATAGAATTAATTTTTTGCAACCCTGCTGACACTGACCTCTCTCTCTCTATTTCTCTTTCGTGCTCATTTTATCTCCTATCCATTAAAATCTTCAACCACCGCAATCCTCTATGATCACATCAGGGTTTTGGTTTTGTAACTTTTGAAACGAGCGCAGACGCAGACCGCGCACGGGAGAAACTAAACGGTACAATCGTAGAGGGACGCAAAATCGAGGTGCTTTCCTAATCTAACTATCAATACTCCATCACACAACCCCATCCCATCCTTGTCCCAAACCCTCCACCCTTCCCATGAGAACATAAACACTGTCAGTTTGATTGAACCCGCTCTCATTTCCCCAGCCACCCAATGCATTGAATCACTAACGCTCGCTCGCTGTGCTGCATGTTGCATGTGTCGCATGTGTCTTTGGTTTTGTTTACATATTATTTGTGAAGCATATGAAATATCACCTTATTTGTGTATCTGTGCCTGCAGTCGTGCACGAGCGTATTATTCAATCATAGCCCCGCTGTGTGATATATAAAAGTGCATGCCATCGGGTTTGATCTTTTCTGCTTTGATGTATATGTGCGAGTTTATTTTAAAGCGGCTTTTTGAACTCTTTATGATCACTTGTGAAAACATACAGCATACGTACCCGGTACTGTAACATAAGTGAAGATATCAAAGACCTGCCAACATTACTTCAAATCTTATTTGTTTATCCCAAACAGCCGAGGTGTATTGCTAACTTGGGGATACAGTCTCTCTCTCTCTCTCTCTTTTTTCCACTTTTTGTCTCTCTACAGGGCTATTAAGATTTTCTATAGGACAATTAAGATAATTCATGTAATGCACAAACAATACCAAGACGTATATATCAAGGGAGAGTGGAGGCCAGTTGTTTCCTCAAGCTAAATGACCTCCGTGGGCCCCGTGGAACTGAAAGCTATTAACGCTAATTAACATGAGGGTGAAATACTAACATGGCTTCTGTTGCCAGCGGCCATGTTTAAATTCCTCTGGCACCTCCCAACTATCAACAAGCTGCTCGGCCTCTCCACACAAAAGATGGACTCGTACGGAAACGGCTCCTCCTTCCCGAGGTTAAAATTAGGGCTCATGAAGTCACAGCCTCGGGGTTGTATTGTCTGGGAATATGTAGAACTGTCTAGACGACGTGGCAGATGAAATTGCAGCTAAAGCCTCAAGGAAGCTCCACCAGCTTGGCTTGTGGGGAATTCCAATATACTCTGGGTTTCATTAAACCGATTTCCAGACTTGCTCTGTTTCATTACATGTTGAACCAGATGTCATCATCCAGTTCTTCTACAAACAGCCGGGATTAGATCTTACATCCAGCAGGAAAACACAAGATGAGAGCTTGATGGATCACTTTCATTTTTCGCGTCTCATAATTTTTCATCGGATAATTAGAGCATGTTTTTTTTTACTTTGCCAAAAAGCATGAACCAGATTTTTCTAGCATTCGTGTCTTTGTGTGCTGACTTTAGTTTCACTTCTAAACTCTGCCTGCACTCTTTTCACAGGTAAATAATGCAACAGCACGAGTAATGACGAACAAAAAAGTGGCCAACCCATATACAAACGGTAAGCTCTTCTGCCTTTTTTTCTCGCTTAAATCGATGATAAAACGCATACAGCATACCTATTTAAAGTATTTGGACAGTTAAACCTAGCAGTGTAACCACAAGGGTTTTTAGACATGTTCCACTGTATCCAAATAAATCTATTGTTTTATCATTCACAACTTTTTTTGCTCGAAAAGTCTGCTTCTAAGAAAATGCCTTTGGTTTAATATGTTGCTAACTAATGCAAAGCCATTCATTCATTTTTAAGCATGCCTCTAATGTCCAAATATTTTAAAGCTGCTGTATTATGCTCCCATGAATGATTTGTGAAATCTACATTTTGTTTCCCACAAAAAAAAGAGACATAGCACATACAGAGAGTATTTCACAGCTCTCCTTATCTTGCTGTTCAGAAAGCTCCATGGGCGAGCTTAGCTGATGGGGATCAGGGTAGAGAGGAGCGGGGGGTTACACCAAAAATAAAAAGCCAAGGCTCATTCCACACAGGGGTCTTCATGGGGTCCAGAGCTCTTCCACTGATACTCATTCCCTCTGACTGGAATAGAGAGAGAGAGGATGAAAGGATGGAATATTTCAGCGGCGGTATAGACCCCCCAGCTCCGCTTCACTCACAGCCAATGGGGAGTGAGGAGAGGCTATTTTACGGCCCCCATCGATCACTGACAGCGCATTGGACAGCGCTCACTACTCTCCCCTGCTCTGTCTCTCATTCTCTCTCTCCCGCTCACATTCTATATCTCTCGCCCTGATATCGCCGCCCACTTCAACTTTATGTCCCCTTAAATATTTCCCCATCACGTGAAATCCCCTCCCCTCCTTTTCCGACACAGTTCCTCCTTTTGTTCTCCTCCGAATCCATCCTCTTTATCCCTTTCTTTTAAAATTCAACCAATCCCCTGATCCCACTCAGAGTTAATCGGCTAAGGCAAACCCTCTATCGAGAACAAAAACTCCACAGGTCATGGCAATGAGCATTAGGAGCTAATTCTTTTTTCCCCTGTGTATCACTCTACAGGCTGGAAGCTGAATCCAGTGGTGGGAGCGGTCTATGGTCCTGAATTTTATGCAGGTAAACTGCAGTTGAGTGTTTTGGACACAGGGCCCGTCATACAATAACACAGATTCTTTGATGTGCTGTTATTCAGCTGTGCTTTGATTTCAAGATCCGTTTGGAGACGAGAGACACTTAGGAAATTATTCTCGCAGCTGAAAGCTCGCACAGCCCATTTGGTTGTTGATCTGACTGAGTTCTCCCATCATGCATTGCAGCATTGCATTAGTGCCTTTTACAAAGAGATAATAAGCAAGGCTATCATTCCCTCTCAGACGAAGTAGTGACTTTGAATATTAGCAATTTGGTTTAAAGAGAGAAGAGATTTGTTGTTTTTTAGTTTGTTTGTTTTTGTCCCCCCCTCGATTTTTGATTTCTTTATTGCCCCGAGTTCTTTGCATCCTAATGAGGGGGAAATGGTATTACAGTATTTCATTTGGAAGAAGTGCTGAGCACATTGCGGCTCCTTAACGGCCTGCCTTTTTGCTCATTAGACTAAAATCTGTTCGTTTCAGGACAGCTTTACTGCAAAACTCTAAATAACCATCGGTGACAGAAAGCAGTCATTTTTCATTTTTATCTGACACTTTTTCCCCTGCCTACCCTCCCCCTCCGCCCTCCCTCCCCCGATTCTGGCATGCATAAACGCACAATCAAACACACACCGTAACACAAAACCTCACAATCAAATGCGTGGCGTGCGTATGTCCTGCGTGTAAAAATGCAAATGTGTCACAAAGCAATCCGGCGCGTGTAAAATGTTTATGCATGCTTTTACGCAAGTACGCTCCGCAACATTAATGTAGGATCACACGCGCATGCAATTTCTCCTCTAATCACTCGGCAAATACACGTGCGCTTCTATGCCTCCCATGTGAACATGCAGTTTCCCAAAACATCCCATCAAATCAGATTTACTGTGGTCCAGCACTTCAGCGGCTTGGCTTCGAAAGCAAGCGCGCCTGATTTATTGGATGCTAATTTTTCAAGTCGTCTTAACATGCCTCTAAAGTTTGCCAAGCCTAAACGACACCATATGCCTCCTCATTCCCCAGGGGAAAGCCAGTGGAGAGGCTACAAAATGGAAATAAGATATAGATTTCTATTACTCAATAAGGAACCTTCTATAGATGAAGGTCCAAAGCGGACTGCCACGTGTTGCCCTTTCATCCCTTCCCACCGTTCCAAAAACAGGGGGAAGCTTTCACGTGAAATAATTATGACTGCATTTAATGTACTTTGTTGGGGGAGGGGCGGCACTGAAATCGGATGTAAAGGTGATTAATCACTGTTTATCAGTCCGAGTTTCTGTGCGGGAGATCAGCGGAATTGGGCACCATAAATCGTGCGCGGCTGACAGCGCACTCCGTCTCCATTCGTCCGGGTGCTACAGGTTTATTGTCCTCAAATCCCATTCAGTAGAATGACTGATGAGGGCCGGCGACTGCCTGCTTTTAACCTCTTCCAGGGAAGTCGAGCTTCTCTCTCTCCCTCACAAAGCTTAGCCTCTCTCACTCTCAATACGACGCTCCTCTTACCTTTTTTACAGCGCGAATCGCCGACGCCTTCTCTCGCTGCCTCTGTATATTCTCTCGGCGAATATCGCTAATTCTGTTTCCGTCTTCATCGAAGCCTGGGGTGTTTTCCATCTGCCCTTTTCCTTCTCACTCTCTCTATGTTTAAATCTCAATATCTCCTGTCTCTCCCTCAGGCTGTAACTAGCGCCAACGTTAAAGCTAAATTAGAGATGGAGACGCGGGTCTGAGGCGCTACACGCGCGCACCAAATTTAATTGTGTAATCTGAGGGTCGTTTTTCCCGCCGTAGTCAATCCGTACTGGGAGCGTGTGCGTGAAGGACGTGGTAAACGTAATATTGATTGATTGACAGCGCTTTTAGCCAGTCTATTAGGTCTTTGGAAGCATGTTGAGGCGATGTGCAAATTAGATTTTTTTTAAAAATGCATAGTAGATAAGGAAGTTTAATTGTACTAACATTTTTTAAAGCTTTATTACAAACACTAGAATATATATATATATTATTATTTTTTTTATTTTTTTAATTATTATTTTACTTTACCTGAAGCCCTTGGCTTTAAACAGTTTCATCGGACGCACCGTTAACTTCCGGTCTGTGTTTGTTGATCGGTCTGGCTAGTGGCTAATATTATAACTATTTATATTTTAATTTATTTATTTTATATTAATATTAATTTAAAAAATAGTTTATTGTATAATAATTGTACTAAATAAACAATTTGTTGCATTTTATTGTATATTATTTTTATTAAAAAAACAATTTGTTAAATGGTAAGTAACGGTTCTTCTACTGGTAACCCAAAATAATACTGGCTAGACATACGTTTAACTTGCTAGCTAATGTCATTGACTTGTTATTTATTTTGCTTGTTATCAGAAATAATCTGCAGGGACTCTATTCTTTGTGGATGTGTACCCGAAGTTAAGTTTGGGTCACATAAGCGTGCATGCGCAGTAACATTTGTTTGTTGTTGTTGCATTAAAACCGTCAATTGGTACCAACTAATTTTTCTTTTTAAGATAAAATCTGTATACATATTTAATGCTGTTTTTTTGCATTGGCCTAACAATAATTTCTAGCCATATTGAAGCTTGAGTGCATTGTGGGCGTTTTATGCCTTTTCAATTACAAAACCACTGCAATAGGTCCATAATTGAAATGAAGTAGCCTAATTACAATATTAGAAGTAGCGGGGAGAGAAAAATCTTTTAATCTAACAACGGTGTAATTTTCATCAAGATATGGGTTTATTGGTGGTCTGATTATCTAAAGGAATTTCACAATAGAAGAGCGACCCTCACCCAGTGATTTCCAGGCTCACCGCATTAAAGAAGCCAGTCTTGCAGTAAATGAAAGAGTCCTGAGGGGTTTGGAGATGTAATTGCCCCCCTTCATCCAAATAGCCCAATGGGACACTCTTCACCGCTAGTAACCCCAGATAAATTCAGTGGCGTGTGACCAGTCGTGGTCATTCCTAGTTTTCTCTAGAAAACCCTCTCAGTGCTGCACATAGACCTTTATCTAACACACAGATGTGCAGATGGGCAACCTGGGCATCTTGTTTTCAAAACCACCTTCTCCATGTTAAACTAACACATAAGGGCTAAAAGCATTAATGCTCACATATACTTTTGCTGTTGTGTGTTTCATGGGCTTTATATGAGTGTCATAACTGGCTGGAATGATTTATGGCTTATTATTGAATCGGTGCTGCGTGCAGACCCGTAGCTCATTATGGGATTACATTTATGTACGTCATGGCACAATAATGTACACATGTGAAATCAAAGGAAATATAAGAGCATTGCCCATGACTGGAATTCGGGATAAATTGACCATGGCCTGGCGTATATCAGAGGCGACCACTGTTTGGCATATTAACACAGACCCTATTGCTTATAAGGGTGGAATTAAAATGTCAGCAGCTCCACTCTATATCAAAACACAAGAGCAAAAGCCTTACCTACAGCCGTATGTCTTTCTTTTACTTCTGATGGAGGACCGCACCGTACACCAGCTCTGCCGAAGACAAAGTTTATTGTGTTTGCTTGTCTGAGAGCAGATACAGAATTAAAATTATACCATTCATTTTAGTGCCTGGATTTTTTTTAGATATGCTTGTATGCCATGTGGTGCGGACCAAATTTAAAGTAATCTGTTTGGATGTTTTACTGACATTGAGGAAGGCAGTGGGTCATCTTGAGAGCTAAATGTGCTCTTACTACATTTATCTGCCTAAAATAAACCTAGTCCACCTCATTAAATGTACTGTCTTTGACACATATTGACTATTAATAGACTGCTTGCTTGGGTGATGTTTGTACAGTAATGATCAGGAGTGGGTGGAGGGATCTGTTTGGGGACGTTACAGAGGTCACGTTTGGTCCCGTGACACAGAGGAGGGAGGCCAGTGTTGTCGGTTCATGAATAAGAGAGAGAGCTTTGTAGGCCTCACTGCTGGATGTGCTTTATGGGTAATTATGGTTCTGCCATCAAGGCCATACACAGGAAAGGGTAAAGAGACACAGGGTGCAACATTCCCTTCATCTAACAGTACATTTTTTTTAATGCTTTTTTGGTGTTCTCTTTAAGTTCTCTTGTCTTTCTTTTGGTTTAAAATTTGGTTCAAGAAAATGAAGTCTATGTTTTAGATTTTGTGAAATTCAGCAGTTCTTCACTTTATTGCAATAAAATATCCTTCTCATTACTGTGGAAATGGACGAAGGATTGTGGTAGTGTTAGGTGTACTTCTTGTATGCTGACTTAAATAGAAAATCATCTTTTTTTGCAGTCATGAGAACCATGCACCATAAAAAAATATATATATAAAATATCCATCTTAAATGGAAATGAAAATCTGTTTATCATTTACTTACGCTCAGTAATTTTAGACTTGTATAACTTTCTTTCTTTTGCAGGACAGAATGTTGGTAGCTAAACAATATTGGACCTCATTGACATCCATTGTATGGACACAAAACCACGTCAAAAATCTAAAAATATCTTCTTTTGTGTCGAACAGAAGATTTTGGTGAATAAATAACGACAAAATTTAAAATTTAAGTTGAACTATCCCTTTAAGAGTAAAACACATTACAGTAATATAAATTTGGAATGGGTGAAAGTTTAATGATAATAATAATGATCTTTAATACGGCTTTATTTTCATTATATTCTCTTTTGTTAAAGTGAAACCCGACCACTAAATTCATCCATCTCACATCTCATCTCAAGTTTCCTTTTTTCCATTTCACTCTCATATCCCTGAATCTTTCCTTAACACGCACACAGTTGCATTTTCTCTTCGCCACCTCTCCCAGGCTTGACCCTGAATTGTCCCCGCTGTCCTCCGGGCAGGGTCTGGCCCCAGCGGTGGCGTGAGGCTGGGGAAGTGTGTGGGGGAGAGAGATGAGGGATGAAGCCAACCTGTGATTGCTACTCGGAACAATCCTCTCCATCTGCTCTCGCAGCCCTGTGTGCCAGCACCTTGTGTCTCACCTACAACAGCCTACCATCTCCCCTGCCTCGCACACACCCCTCCAGCACGGGAGAGCAGCCAAACACGCTCTCACACACCCCACGCTCAAGGTTTCAGAGACAACCACAACAGAGAGGTTTCCCTCAGACAGGGATGCCTCACCGTCCCTTGACTAAATTTCCATTTCTCAGAGCAGTGATCTAAATTTAGGTGGGAGGGTGCAAAATATTTCCGGTTTAGAAATCCACTGGCTTAGGCCCCGTTTAACACGTCTTCCTTGATGTGTTGTGTCAGCGTGACACAGGTTGACATCAGTCGTCGTTGTTTTAGAGCATCTATCAGTGTTGTGCCTGAGCACGTTTTATCATGTCAGTGTGATGTCACAATACAGACTGAAAGCTGATTGGTGGTGACAGGTGCATCCTTAGAAGCAAAAGCATATGTCACCTGTTTATCAGATGTCTGTTGTTTTTACCTCTAACTCTGTCTCTACCTATCTTTCTCTTTGTTTTGCAGTGACAGGCTTTCCTTATCCCACCACAGGAGCGACGGTGGCTTACAGGGGTGCTCACTTGAGAGGCAGAGGACGCGCCGTCTACAACACGTTCCGCGCCGCACCTCCACCCCCTCCGATTCCTGCTTATGGAGCGTGAGTCACCCTTCACCCAAAACATTAACACACTGGCCAGAAACACCAATACAGTGTGGAAATAGTTTGCCTTGTTTTTGTCCAAAGCGAGACCATTATTGGATATAATGTAGCACTTATATAAATAGGTTTCAAAAAGAAATGAAATACTGTTATTATTTCTGAACGTGTACGAGTTTTTTTTCCATATGGCAAAATATTGCATGCTTCCTTATTTGTAAGTCGTTTCGGATGAAGCATCTGCTAAATAAATGATGAGGTTCTGGTTCTTCATAAAAATAAGCCATTATATGAAAACCAGACTAAGCCTAAAGTCAGTATTTGCTAAAAGTCCTGCCATTTCCCTTTGTAAGTTATGAGTTCATGGGAGAAGTACAGATTTATGGTTGAAACTTTCTCTGGAGTCAAATATTTACAAAGAATCAGTCAATTCAGATCACAAACAGCCTAAATAAGTTATTCATGAATTGGATTATTTTGATTCTTAAAGAAACAGTTCACCCAAATATAAAAATTCTGTCATCATTTACTCAGCCAAATCTGTATAAATTTCTTTGTTCTGTTAATAGACGATATTTTGAAGAATGTAGGATAGTAAACAATTCTACACTTGTATACAAAATTGTAGCATTTTCTTTCAGACGGTTATAAAAAATAATGTCTATGTTTCACATGACTATGTTATTTTTCTTTCGTTTGTGTTCTGAGGAAGAAAGTAAGTCATAAGCTTTTGAAACAACATGAGTAAATGATGAAACAATATATTTTTTTGGATGAACGATCCTATTAAATGTTCAGTCATTAAATAGGTCATTTTTACCACATATGTGTGCTTCCCCTTAACTGCTGTATGACCATTTAAAGGCTATAAAGTGTGTAACAATCGAATGTCTGGCTGGACTAACGTGTCCTGTTAGTTTTCCCCAATGACAAGACAGAGCAAAGCCCATTACAAAAACATTGTTTTTCTCAGAGCGCAGAAAATCTTCATTTTTGTCTCCTTTTCTCTCAGTCTGGAGTGCATTGTGTTGTCTTGTGAATGAATGCATTGCTACATAATTTATTTCCTTCTCTATACAGCAAGAGGAAACTCTATAGACATTCCACTCTGATGTATTGTGTTTTGTTACTTCTTGTTGTGTTTTTGCAGTGTGGTTTACCAAGATGGCTTCTACGGTGCTGAGATCTATGTGAGTATTTTCCCATCCTTCTGTTTTTTCCACTGTTTTCCACACATGGAGTGAGGGAGGGAATACAGCAACCTGAAGTCAGTGCCAAGGCTTTTTGTTGGTAAACAAAAGTTTTACAAACTAGCATAGTTGTTCTGTGTCTGTTAGAAATAAAACTACATTTTTGTTAGCTATATAAAAAAGAAAGTAAAATGTGAGTTAACAAATACTTGACAATAAGTGAAATAACAAAGCCCATTTTACACTCTAAAAAATGTTGGGTTATAGACTATCTCATTCGCCTGGCCTCAAGTTAACTTCCGATCTGTGTCCTGGTTAGTGGCTAGTAATATAATAAGGGACAATCACAACTGTTGGATTGTAATTTAACCTATACTGTGTTGTTTTAACCCAAAATGCAATTATGCAATTAACCCATTGTTCGGTCAAATATAAACATTTTGAGGGTTGATATAACCCAATGGCTGGTTTATCTCTTTTGACTTAACGCAATAGGTTGGAAAAACCCAGCATTTTTAGAGTATAAATAAACTGAAAAACTAAATTTGAGTTGAAAATATAATGAGAAAAACATAAACGAAGAATGCACAGGTTGTATGTAGTTTGTTATTTTGTTGTGAAATGACGATCACATGCCAGTCTGTATGGAGGAGAGACACATTCCCCAGCAGAGCTCTTTTGGCTCTCATCTTATCACAAAGTCTATCTTGAGCAGCTGGTCTTGAATCTTTAATAAGGCCAAGGGTCTAGTTAGGTCACCATGTGTGAATCCACTAAGATGGCCCATTTGTGCCATACTAAAAGCCTTGTTAGGGTCCCACTACATGCCCCAATGAAATCACACACGGCTGATTTTCTTCCAGCTTTGCTTGATCTCTGTGGACTTGATGTCAAATCTAACATGTATATATGATCAACCCAAAATGAACCCTGTACACTCCACCATACACAATCCTTTACACATTGTATCTCCTCCAAAGACAGGTTTCACTCTAAGTGGGAGGAAAACGCGTCAGATCATGTTGACGAAGTTGACGTTACAGTGTTTTTCATTTAATTTATGGCACGCGTTTGATCCGCCTTTCTCTCAGCTTCCATTAAAATACAGCCCAAAGGCCTCGTGCTACATACTGAGATTCGGCCCGGACCCTATTATTTTTGACAGATCGTCAGACCGAATTAGTAAATCAGATGATCAGAGAGCGCGTTTCTCTTTTCAGGATTATCTCGCTGCATAAAAAATGGAAATTAATTCAACATTTATATCTGAAACAGGACAGATGATCATGGACATAACCGAGATGCTTTTACCTGGCATCCGCAACAGCACGTTCGCCGCCAAGTTTGCAGACTCGTAGCCAAAACTGTGGCTTCAGTCCCGGATAGATCTCGCAGTCAAGTATTTTTTGCACGTAGCGTGCGTTTTCTTGCCAATATACTTACGATCCATCTCTGCGGACCCCCGATCAACTTTTTTCAAATAACCTAAAGTTTAGACAACTTCATGACCAACTGTGTGTATTAAAAAGCAAGCTGATGTACAGAACCCGTGCATGCGCTCGTGACCTGATTTTTTCTTCCAGTAGCTAAACATTTGATCTCAGCAGAGTTGCATCGGACATTAATCCCGTTTTGAAAAATAAATGATAGCGTCTATAATTCAGCGTGCAGTCTTGTATCTGCGGCGCTTCGGTCTTGAACACGCTCTGGCACTGTGACTATTTGCATAATGTACCGGTGATGTCAGTGAGGTAAAATAACAAAAGAGCAAGGCTGTGTTTCATTAAAACAGACACTTCAATAAACAGCCCCGCCACTTAGATTCTCGCTCGCAGCCAGCAAATACATCCCCACTTGTTTAAAGCTTGGCATGTTTGTCGTGTAAGTGTTCACAAAATATCGTCGGAAGTAGACCAGCAGACAGCGTTCGGTCGTTGCGGCTAACAATCTCGGTTTATGTCATCGGATGCCTCGTACAACACGGCTATTAATAGCCGGCTTGAATGGAGCAATTAATAGCTTTGTCAGATGTCATCTAATGCTTATACAAGCAATATTTAGTGTTGTCGTTCTCCAGCCGCTGATGAGCACGTTCTGCGTGTCAGAGCCGCTCCCCTGGGCATGGAGCCAGGGGACTCGTATTGGCCGGCCACATTAATTAAAAGGGCCCTTCAATAGCTTCAGCCAAATCTTCCATTTGGTTCGTTCGCAGTAAGCAAACATTGACTGATTTTAATTGTTTATACCAGATTGCCACTTACCACGCTGATCGATAGTTGCCCAGCCCTGCCATTTCAATTGACGGGATTGATGCGCCGTGGAAGAACACGTGGCCGGTCGTGCCGCTATAGATAAGTGAAGCTTCTCAGATGCTTCTCTTCTGGACTCGGGCTGTTAGGCATCTGTATCCGTGCCGAGATCCATATGAAGAGCTAATGCGTTCAATCTGACAATTTCCCATTAAACAAAAAGGCTTCTCACAACTTCTCACAAAAAGCTGTATCGGCACACTAAATACAAAGTAAATCACTCAGTGGTGACTTTAGAGAGCATTGACAAGTGCTCTTCAGCAGCCGTCTTAAATGGAGACTGGTTGAAACTGATCTTCTGGGCTTTGGCTGGTTGTACCAAGTACAGCTACTGTTAGTATCTTCAAAACAAATAAATCGGACAACAATGATCTCTCTCCAAGTATTACATTTCACATCATGGGTTTGATTTCCTGGGAATGCATGCCCTGAGAAAATGTAGAGTATTGCTTAAAAGCATTGTACGTTGCATCTACCAAATGCATAAATGTGATTAAAAATGCGTTTGGCTTGTACTAAAGGGCAGGACTTCCATTCCGACTTATAAATATTTTCCCCATACATTTTCCTACAATTGTTCTGTCTACTCCTCATACAATATTTGTATTACTTTGAGTATTGTTGCCAGATGGTTCCAAAGCTCCGGAAGCTTTGGCAGTCCGTAAGGACAATGTGACAGAACATGATTTCATGTCACCGATGCCCCACTGTTTGCATGTGTCTGACGGATGCCCTTATGTAATTGACAGGGTGGCTATGCAGCATACAGATACGCCCAACCAGCCGCGGCAGCTGCAGCGGCCTACAGTGACAGGTAAGAATCCAGCAGCGCTCACGTTGTTTTTCCTCTGTCGTTTGCCAGATGGCCGAAATTGGAGTTTTGTGGCTTTTAGTTCATGTCTATTAGCTTTGAGGCCATCGGAATGCTGGTGTAAGTGTACAAAATGAACTTCGAGCAGATAATTATCTGATTTTCTGCGCAATAAATTGAAAATGGAATTAAATAGACTGTTGCAAGCACTTACACATGGCGCTGATTCGTGATGTGGGTCTGTGATGTAAAGAACATTTGCTATTTGAAAGGCATTGCAGTTAAAACGCAGGACTCATTTAGCATAATTTTTTTGAGAGTCAGTATAAAGAAACCATGGTCTTTTGACTTTAACTTTAAACTGTAATTCTATATATTTAATTTAGAATTTACATTCGTTTTTTCCTAATTAGATTTGTAGTAAGAACATAATCTTTTGTTGTTTATGTTGTATAAGTCTTGCTTGAATATACATATTCCATAATATTTTTAGTTAAAAATACTTATTGAGCAAGAGCATTCAAAACTTTTCTTTATCTTACCCACATTCACAATGGTAAGCTGTCATCTACACTTGCACAAAAAATATCAATTTGACATCATTTGACGTAAAGTAACCTGCAATTAAGCCATCACGTACCCCCCGCTTCCGGGTCCAACCGGATGCCGTAGACATATAACAAAATGCTAATATACTATATACTTACGGCGAGATGTAAATTTACAAAATCTTCACTTGAAAATGATCAGAGGCTTGAACCTGGAAGCAGTATTTCTTATGTTACAACTTAACAAGCGGATACTGGCAAAACTTTAGGTTTGTAGCTTTAAATACTCATATTGGTATTCTACTGAGCAGTTTTATTTTACCTAGAGCCTATAGGTGGCTGATATTAATAATACTTTAAATACACTTTTATTATTAGACAATACATGGCTAACGAAATAGCACATTTCTACAATCACTAATTGAAAACGTTTGCCTGACGCTGCTTCCACACCACTAGGTGTCATTATAAAGCACATCATGAACAAAAAAATTGTATTCTTAAAAGCTAGATTCTGAGTTGTCCAGAATTGCATAGAAGATTTGCTCTCACATTAAAGAGGGTTAAATGAGATCAATTCGCCATCGTCGCTCTATCTTTGATACCCACTTACCGTTGAACTTGAATTTAACCTAAAGTTCCGTAACTACTTAGCTTGCTCACTACAGGACTCGAGGTTGCATGCGCACAAGAGTGTGCGAAGACTGAGGTGGTGCGAGGTTGTGAGTAATTTATCCGAGACCTGTGGGGACCCTGTCAGGTTGGATCAGGACAGGCACTGGTTTAATCTAGGCAAGATTGAGCGTGTCACTGCCGATAAGCCACGGCCCTGCCTGCTAGCCTGAAGAGCCCAGATAATGCAAGATTTATCAGAGCCAAGCACAGATGCACATCAGAGCAGGTGACAGGACTGGCATTCCTCTGCGCTTGCTTTAGCCATTTTCCTGTGTTGCCTTTTACTCTCTTCACCTCATTCTGCATCGCTTGTCTTTCTCCTCCTCGGCTTTACAAGCCAGCTCCGCATTTCACATACTGATATGTTACTTAAAATTAAGCATTTAAAGGACACAGAAGTTACATAATATAAGAAAATAATAATAATTATGTCTAGATTTTTAACTGGGAGACCAGAAATGAACTGCTGAGCACGTAAACTGATATATAAACTTAAAAGACCAAACCCATTTGAATATAAAATAGCCTACATAAATGAATTTATTCCTAAAAAAGAAAAAAACTAATCTTAACAAAAATATTTTTTTCTTATATTTCTTCAGTTCTGTATCTTTAGATACATTCATTTATTTAATTTACCTTTTTTCTTACAATTCTTTAGTTCTGTATCTATATATACATTTTCTGTTTATTTTATTTACCTCTTGATTTATTTATTTAATATATATAATTTTTTATGTATCATATTTGTTAATAATAACTAACAATATTTTACTTTAAATATTTTATATTTAAATATTTAAATATTTTTTTATAACTGAAAATACTTTTCTGTATTATTTTTATTTGGTATGTATGTAATTCTCCATTATTTTGCATAGTGTCCTTGGGTAAGGTGCTATATATATATAAAATTAGCTAAACAAGACCAAACAAAATAATTTTATTATTATTATTATTATTATTATTATTATTTATTGAGCACATAATAGTCAAGCAAGAGCAAAAAGCAGAGGGAACTGTTTGTTAGCACTAACATAAGCCTTACATCACTAAGCATGATTTCAGTATTTGTCAAAGCATGTTAAAGCATGTTTGTTTATCGTAATTTTGTAACTATTTGGTAAAGTTATTAATTAAACAGTGTTTAATGATCCAGGTTTATGTTAGGGAGTCCCCTTGGTTTGTCTGAGGATCTGGGAGGAAGTCCAGGTGTACTTCTCTGCCCGGTTAAGTTGTAAGTTAAATAGCTCCATCCAGCTGGAATGTTCTGGGGATTCCCAGCCATCCTCTTCTGTGCTGTCTGTCATAGGCAGTTTAAATCCGCTCTGCTCAGCTCCTCTTTCTCACTCCACTGAGCTGGCCTGACCTTTGATGTTGTAATAATCCCGGACGACAAAAACCTGGTCAGATCCGATAGTATTTCCATATGTAATAGCATGTCTGGGCCCAGGATTCCCCCCCTCACCTCTTTTCTCCTCTCTCAGTTCGTGCCCTCAGCACCCGGCTCGGCCTGCCTTATCTGCTCCCCGCAGGCCCTCATTTGCAAGCGTGTGTTTGTAGGGAAAGTCACCAAATGAAGAAGGAGGTTAATAAATAAATAAAGGAAGAAGTAAGGCCCATCTTGAAGGAATTAGTTCCAAACTGGTACCAATGAAAAGAGTCAGGGAACGTGACTGCCGCCACCAACCCTGTGCGTCTTTACAGTGCAGCCGGGTAAACAAAAAAGAGCGCAAAGGAGCATGGGAAGTATAAAGAGGGCTGTGAACTCAAACTCCCTCAATTTCTCTCTTTCTCTTTTCTTCATACACAACAACAACAACAACAACACAAAATCCTTACGTTTTCATGAATCTCTCCACCACTAATTTACCAACTACCCTGCAAATTCTTCCTATTTAGTTCATCCTAAATTCATTTGTTGTTTCTTTTTGTGTCTGTCCCTCTCTAACCAGTTGTATTGTGTATATATAGATCTGTATTTATCTGTATTTTTGATATATTGATATTCTGTGTTATCTGTAAGCACCTAGGGTCTGAGAGTAATGCAATTTCAATCCTCTATATGTATGTACTGTACATGTGGCAGAATTGACAATAAAGCTGACTTTGACTTTGACTAACCAATACAATAGTTATCATATCCTTATAAAATATGCACTGCTTCTACTCCAAAAAAAATAATAGATCATTGATCACTTTCACACATTTTCACACTTTCATAGCAAGCCGGCGATTGTATTTTTATCAGACAGGCAGAAAGTGGATAAGAGAGAGAAGTGTGGAGTGATAATGGATCTGGTGAACAGAGATCACTGGAGCATACTACCATCTCAAAAGCTTCAATACCCCTGTATCTTTCTTTTCTTTTTTGCCTTGTAGCTATGGCAGAGTGTTTGCAGCAGCAGACCCGTATCACCACACGATTGGACCTGCAGCCACGTACAGCGTGGGCACTATGGTGAGTTTAGATCTCGATGCATGAAACATTTATCCATGCCCTAACGTTCAACAGACCCAAGCACCCCAACAACATATGAGACAAAGTCTAGTGCAATAGTATCAATGCAGATTTATATATGTGTGTGTGTGCGTGCGTGCGTGCGTGCGTGTTTTAATAGGACTGCTAATATGTGTTTGGGGTGGCTGGGATCTTTAATATTTTATTTGGTCATATGGGTCCAAAATTAATGTTTTACCACATAAGCCAATGGCGTGTGAGTTAACATTTCATGCAGTTGGAAGAAAATGTACTTCACTTTGCATTATTTTCATTTAAATATTAATATTTTTCTTCCTATGCATGGAATATTTTAATCGTTTTAAAATGTAAATACAGTACACTGTAAAGAAAATCTGCAACTTAAAAATATTAGTTAACATAACGGGTTTGCATGAATTTATTAGTTAACTAATTTTTTTAAATTGAATGAACTCAAGATTTTAAGACAGCCACACTGTAAAAAATCTGCAATTTTTAAACTCATCTTTTGAAGTTTCTTTTTTGCATTGGATTTTTTTAGTTGTACTGACTTCCAAAAGTTGAGATAACTTACATAATTGAGTCAACTTAACAAGATTGGACAAAACCATTGGATTAACTTACTAAATTAAGTTCAGCTGACTACAATCCCCAAAAAATGTTTACAGTGCAGGTTACTTTTTTTAAAGTTAACCCCAAAAAATGTATTTACAGATTTGGATGTATTGCTCATTTACACTTTTTCACTTTAGTGGCTAAATGAGAGGTCTTTGGACATTTAAGCCACAGTTAATGTATGAATTACATTTCACTAGATAATAAAATTTGTCTTGTCTGTCTTGCCGTTATCATTTTGCTTAAAAAAAATGATTAGTACTACGGTATGTTTCTTTAAGATTGCCACTTGGCTTGATGGTTCATTCATACATTTTTAAGTGTGGCGTAGGTGTCGAAATACTTTTTTTGTCTTCTGTATAAGTTAACTACAGAGAAGAGTTCAAAAGTGTAATAGATGGAAATCATAAAGTTCAAAGGATATCCAACGATATTCTAGTAATTTATATCGGCATTCTAAAGAATATTTATCTTACTTTTTTTTAAAGAGTTACTGGCCAACTGATCTCTGTTTACTTTATTCATTAAAAAAACATAAAATAAAACTTTTACCTAATAAATGTTTATTTTGGACCCTCAAAAACATTTTTCATATGCATATTTACAGTAAAACAGAAGTGTAGCTATATGTCTATGTTGTTATGACATTAGCTGATTACACTGTATGTGTATGTGATGGCTTGTCAAGAGAGATCTTAGGCATTTTGATCTCATTAAATGCAAGGGGTTTCCCAGCGTACTGACACATTACTGGTTTTACAAGACTTTCCAAATGAGCCATTCTCAAACAATGTGGGGATAGTTGTCCTGTTAATGTTTGTTTTTAGCTAGCTTTTGCAGCTAACATCAAAGATGAAAAATTGTCAAACTCCTATCTGAACACAAAACAAGAAATCTCTTCATGATTTGTTTTTTGTGCGGTTGTTGGTTGGGACTTCTCTCAAGATTAACGACCATCAAGCGCGTGCAGCAGCGTGCCGAGGGAGATTAAAGAAAAGCGCGAGATAGAGGGAGAGCGACAAAAAAAGAAAGAATAAAAGATTCCATCGCACCCACCTCCCCCTGCCCATGAGGCTTATTGGACAAACACTCTGTCTGAGACAAATGACTAGAATTTACCAAGTCGACATCCGTGTGATTTTCAAAACCGTCCTGTTCCCCGGTGCAGCTGCTAGCTAAAAGCTTTCATTAATTAAGACCTTTTTTTCCTCTTCATTTACTTAATTAAAACTGTGGCCTGTGTTGCTTTTTTGCCTCCTTTTTCTTTTTTCAAATTTTCCTCCCTTTCTCAAGACTTCAATTTGCCACTTTAAGACATAGCAAATATTCTTCACCCCCGAACGCCGCTCCCCCGGTGGATTATGGGCCGCTGGGGGCGCGAGGGGGGGAAGAGGTGGGCACTCAGAGTTCTGAACGATGTCAGGAACAAACCGGTGGCGGCAAAAAGCCAAACTGTTCTGAGCCTGCTGAGAATGAAATGAATATGATTTAATCATATTTGACCAGCAGATCACAAGTAAAAGTATTTAATAATGAGCTCCTCAGAGAGGTAGAAAAAAGTTGGTTTGCTTTGCTCTCTGTTCGAACAGAATTCATGCCACGTTTAAGGCGGGCGTATTTCGCGCCGGGTTGGAGCTGAGAAGGCGCCTTGCAGCCTTTGAAGTTTTTCGCATTTGGCTGGAGCAGAGAGGGCACCGCTACGGTCCGGTTAAAGAGAGGCCTGGAAAGTTGTGCATGTAAGATGTCTCCAGTCAGATAAACCTGAGGGGCAGACAGCCCCGGTACAGCTTTGGTGTATTGTAAGGGGTTCGATTCAGGTAGAGATACATGCACCAACCAAAAATGATGAAACAGTAGAGTGTAGCGGCCTGTTTTGGTTGGAATTCTGTGAACTCTGACACCCACCCGATTGAAATGTAAACCATAAATTCATGCCACGTTAAAAAGAAAAACGAGGAGAAAAGGGAGGAAAATTTAAAGAACACCCCAACGAAATCTATTTGAAACTGATTGGAACCTTCTTGTTTTTCATCTTTGATGTTGCAGGCTAGCCTATACAGAGGAGGGTACAGTCGCTTCACACCCTACTAGAGAGAGAATCAATCCCCCGACAAAACAAACAAACAAAACAAAAACAAACAAACAACCCACCCACCTCCACCTTTCCCGGGAAACTAAATAGAGCAAAAAGCCTCCAGGTCATGAGCGACCCTTTTCCCGAACAGTCAATCTCTTGACATTTATGAGAAACCTCTTTATATCACGTGCAGTCATGAGGTTACCCGGCATTTCTGTTGCTTTGGTATCGATTTGGAAACTGTTTTGTTTGTATTGAAATGTGTGGTCTGGAAGGGGAGGGGCTGAGTGACAGAGAGAGGCGGGGCAGGGGGGGTGCTGTCCAATGAGTTTTCTCATTTAGTCGGGCTTGGATTAATGGCCATGAGCTCAGCTGATTTATGTGGACAGCGAGAGGAAGTGGGTTTATTTGCCTTAGTAAATGGCACAGCGATGAACAACTTGAGCAAAACAGCAGCACCGCTATAATCCCATAGGCATATATTTACAGTGTTTGCATTAAAGACCTCATGGGTCTGATAAACACTCACTGCTAGTCATTAAAAAATGAAAATAATATGTATAAGGTTTGCGTATCTGTAAATGACTAATATAGCCTTACTATTTTTTTGTGGATGAGTAATATTCAAGGGTAAAATATGCATAAGAACATTTATTTACAAACCTCCAGCTTTCTGTTATGGAGTCTATGATTGTTTACTGGAAATATATTGTAGTAGTATTAAAACTAATAGTTATCTACATGAAACATTTTATGAAAACTCTTTTCATATTTATTTCAAGTAATTCTCTGTCACTCAAGGCCTCTGTTACGCCCTTTTTGCTGTAACTCAATGAACATGTATGATTGCTGCTGTGTGTTATTTGAGGAGATTGCTGTTTTTTATTTATATGTGTAAAAAACGTATTCCATTGCCACAGATTAAAATGTAGGATTTTCTCTCTTTTTTTAAAAGTAACATGATTTATTTTTATTACTTCATTTTTTTAAAGCTAAGCAATAAAATCGGCACATCTAAAAAACAAAAAAAAGCATTTACACAAATCTACAAATCTCTATTTTTAGTTACAGACAATAACAATAAATATCAAAATCAAAGAATAAAATAATCTAACAAAATACATTTCTTAACATACTAATTTAGTATAATATACTTATTCCACTCTCACTAACACCAGTATACACATCTTCCCATAGCAAGGCAAATATTCATGAAAGATGGCCGCTAGCATGGTTTCCTTCAGTTTTAATCTGTTAGATGTCACATAAAAAGCGTGCACTTAATCAAGGGCGCTTCTGCTGCTCGGAAAGCGTTCTGTAAATAAACGTAGTGCAGTAATGTGGAAAAAGGGAAGTCTTCCGCACAACACGGTCTATTGCACCCTCTAGCTGATGAGACGTCCAACATCCCGCTGCAACAACAGAGATGACAGGAGGAGCAATTACTGCTCAGCGCTGAAATCTCCATCACGTTTATGTTAATTCGGAAGACGCGGTCTGCTTTGAATATGAGTTGGTAACAAAGACCGAGAGATATAATACTGTAGGCGTTGATATATTTTGAATAACACCCTAAATCTCATGGGAAGTTTTGTCAGGAGGTTCTAAACAACATGTATTAATTCGCTGTTGAGTTATGCGTTAAGCGCTTGGGGTTAAATTGTTATTGGTCAAGCTTAAAATGTTTGTAATTGTCGAATTGAATTTTAAATGCTATTCTGAATACAGCACTCCCTGTCGATTTATATCCCAAAGATCTAACATTCTCCATGCAAACGCACCTCTGCACTAAGGTTAAGGATTTTCCCCCAAGGTGACATTCCCCTGACACCCACTACTTTATAAAGGACCTTTGATAAGACATGGCAGGCCTTTCGAGAGGAAAGAAAGGAAAAATGAGAAAGGAAGAGTGGAGGGTGGCAGTAATCCCCCTAGTGAAAAAGGGCCGCCCTCGTTTCCTCCTCACTCAGGGCGTCGATCATGTCTCCACCTCTCGCCCGCCCGCGCGCACGCACACACCCGGCTCGGTAAATAGCAGCCTGCATCCCTCAAATGGAATTGTAAGGGTGGAGTTATAGGAGAAGAGAGGAGAAACCAGGGTAGAGAGGCAGCATCCAAAGTAATTTACTCCACAGATTAAAGATAACAGCATTGAGTCAATAACCACTGATCTCATTTAGAGATACACTAGGCCGGGCGGGCGGGCGCGTGGCACAGGCGTTCTGCTCAGTCTATTACCATAGCTGTTGTGGCTGCCTCTCTAGACCCCATTCTCCTGTGAGTGTGAAATCACAGCCAGCCTATTGTAAAACATAGATTAGATGCATTGCTTTTTTCCACCTTTGTAGGGAGAAATCTACAGCGCGACATAATATTTCACCTAAACGAATGTGTCCTTGCTTTCCCGGTGCAGTCGGCGACTCGCTGCTCGGGGGGAAAATGGCAAAAAAAACTTGCACAGTGGTGTAGATGTATTCAAGTTGTAGCCTAGCAGAAATAAAATGTCGTCTTGTAAGTTTAGTTGAAAGGTTTTTACTACAAGACCATCTCTAACCAGAACATCCAGACTTATCAGAAACCTGTTTTTCTGTGGAAATGGAATACCAATGCCACCCCAAATGTTTGATATGCACTGTAAATAACATTCAGATGTGCTTGTCTTTTGTTTTCTTTACTCAAGCTGTATGGATTTATTTTTATTATGTCCTGCCTTTCGCGACGTGTTCTTGGTGTCGATGAGTTTTAAAAAAAGAAAAAACAGTACATAAATAAGACAGAAACACAGCTGTATGTTTAAAACAGAGATAAAATACAAAGTCCTTTCTTTTGTAGACTCGCAAACAAAATACACCCTAAACAATATTATGCGGTGACATTTTTATACGATATACAGTAATAGGCTTTAAATCCAATTTGTTTATACCTTGTGCGGGGAGAGGATAGATCATATTATGTCAAAATGCGTTCGATAACTTTGTGCTGTGTGTTCTTGAGCTATTTAAATGGATGTCCTTTTTCCAAATATTAGAAAGGTATAGATGCTGCCCTCTGACCTCGGTTTCATTTGTGGCAGACACAATTTGAATTGACTTACATTCAACACATACGTTTCTTAGGTCGGCAGCAAGGCTCTTTTGGGAGTGGTTTACAAACCGTATGTGTATCAAACTGTGCGTTTTGTTTGTACTCGACATTGTCATATCTATGTAGTTTGACCGGATATAAAAAGTTAGTCGATATCTATGCAGAACTGTAAATGAATCTCCAGTAATTGAGTTAATTCGTGCAAAAGACATCATATTCTCGACTAAGGCATTTCTATCTCTATTTCAGACAATTAAACTAATCAAGCGACTAAATTAGGACTCAATCACCCATTTATTTCACGCCGGCGTTTAGGCAGAGATAGAAAATACAGCGCTGGGCATAAAATGACTGCTGACGAAACAGTTTGCACTCATCTAAAGGAATGTGTGAGCTTGCAGATTGACAAGATGGAGGTCTTCGTCTTGCATGGGCGCCACAGCGGCCCATTAAAGGATTGGCTGTTTAATTAGCTCTGTTAATGCAGTCATTTGTAAGATGGCACCCTGGGCCAAGGGCCAGTCGAGATGGCCACAGATTTTCACTATCTTTCATCTTTTCCTATTTGATGGCACAAAGGCTAATTTACTGAGAGGTCTGTTTGAAGGTGCAGAAAGAAGAATGTATTTATTTATTTGACGTCATAATTTAATGATATGTTCATTATTTTACCTGCTGTTTAATAGCGTATCATTATGTCAATAATAGACCCGGGCAATACTGGACAATAACACAGTTTAATGTAATCCGCCGCGTATCCGCTTTTACCTCATTAACATTAACTGAGTCATTTAAAATTGTGTCTATTGAATGTGCTGTTCCATTGTGCAATTTCTCTTCTGTCAGGGGATTTTTAGAAAAGGTTTTTTAACACAAAAATCTAAAAACAGTACTATTTGAACATAATACTATATATAAATGTGTGTGAGCACATAACACAAACCTCTTTTATATGTATAAACCGTAGTATTAAATGTGTATTTCTGTCCATTTCACATGCTTATATCAAATCGCACCATCTGTTACAACTGGTACATTCTGCTGTCACATATCCATTTGCTTTTCAAGATTCAGTAGTTAAAGCTATGTACAGTACGTAAAATAAAAAAATAACTAATACTTAAGCAATTTTTGTGTCTAAATAAAAAGAAAATGATACATCTATGTCTAGTTTTTGGTTTGTTTTGCCACCCACCCCTCATAGTGGATTGAATAATAATTCGTATTTATTTTTCATTATAATATTTCAATTCAAATACCTGCTGTGTGCGTTTCACATTCTGACGGTTTTGTCATATGTTAGTCCTCGCAGTTGATAAGACTCGGATGATGAATAGGGGGCTTGCGTGTATCATGTCACCGACGTGTTTGGCTTTCATCGGCATGGCTGCCCACCAACGATTTTCACGCAGCCACTCTATCAAGACGCCCTTTGTCTATTTCTGCTCATGTTTGTCAAGCAAAAACTTCAGGAGCCTCGCGTGGAGAGATGATACGCCCCGAGCGGAGAACAGAGGCCCATCATTGGGCATGATCAGTATGCCAGAGCACATCTGTGTGTTCCTCCAGGGATGGGTGAAGAACTACAAAGTCATGTTAAAATTAAAGTCGGCCCGCTGCCTCTTCTGAGGCTCTTCCACACAGTACCACATCTCCCTGAATTAGAGATCTTCTGTCACGATGAGAGCCTCCAGGACCTCCCCGCTCTCTTCTTGTCCGGCGGACGTCTTTTCAGCCTCCTCGTGCTCCGCGCGGCTCCTGCGAAGATCAGTCCTGTCGAGTCATTATGCTGAAAATGTAGCGGAAACCCCTCCTGCCGACTCTTATTTTCACTTCAGTTACTCTAATCCAGGAATTTGGAGATAATTCCACAATGTGTGTTTAGTGTTGCACCCAAGGATTGTTTGAGATATTGAGCCGGTGCATGAAAGATAATGTAATCAGAATATGTTTTTCTTGCTACTCAATTTGCATGTTTTTTGTGTAATTCGTTTCTTTTAGTTCATACGGTGGGGTCTGAGAGCACATTGAAAATCAGAATCTAATTTAAACCTGGATAAAAAGAAAAGAGAGCGTGGGATTTTTAATGATTTAATACAAAGAAATATTAGGATGTAAAATGAAGAAGGAATAGGGTTTTGCTTTCTAGATCACTAACTGAATATCCAAAATCATGCTTTATTAATGCATAACCCTTATGGAAATAAACTGTTTTCATTATATTTGTAGTAAACCCATAGCAACACATATTTTAACCATATTAGTATTTGTAGTAAAACTAATGTACGCATCACTAATAACTATAATAAAACCAAGTAAACGTGAAATTTATGACTCATATTGTTATGCTTACAGAATATAATTAGTAATAATCCTAAATTACAGCATTTTCTGTCTTAAGACTGTTTAAGGTCCCACTGTTTTTGCATGCTAAGCACAATCTGCATGCAGTTCAATGTCACATAATGCAGATTCACTCATGTTTTGTCTTTGTTTTCTATTTACAGTAAATAACAGAAAGCCGACGATGGAGAAGAGATGGACATCAGATAAAAAGGAACAAAAAGGATAAAGAAAAGTGAAAATGTGTGAATGGAAAAAAAACATACAAAAAGAAGTCTTTACACCGAGGCTGTCAGGAGAAGGCATTATTTCTCTGTAGGGACACGAGACTGACACAGCCAAGCTGTGGATGGGAAGAGGGGTTAGCTTTCACCTGGGACAGCCTTTCCGGTGTGGAGGAAAAGAGGAGACGTCATCATAAAACTTTTTATTTTTCTAAACTTTTTTAAGTTTATGGTTTCCAAAAGATGAAAAAGATGAGTGTATATATCTATATAGCGATATATATGTATGTATAAATATGTTATAAAAGAGAAAAAAATCACTATAGCAACAGAGTGATGAATTCGTGCTGTGGGAGGGGGGGCGGGGGGTTCCTTCACACCCCCCGCCCCCCTCCCGCCGATCGAAACGACCCGGGCGGAGAGGCTAAAGGCCCCTTAGACACGATTCCATGCGGCCCATTTAAAGCCCTCGAATATGGCACAGCTGGGTCTTCCATCAGCAGGATCTTGTCGGGTTCAACTTCCTGTCCGTCGCTCATACGGGGGCAGCAACATGTCCCCCTTTTATTCATCCCGTCTAGATGTTAAACGAAGGCAGACTTGCATGGGAAGATCCACTTTATGAACTATGTCAAGTAAAACTCAACAACGTCAGGTTGGGGAGAACTTTTATCCTGCTATTCAGGTGTCGTATTGAACGGGACAAGAGAAGACACTGTAAATATATCAAACAGAGCCCAGTCGACATCAGACGAACGAAAGCGGGGTTGTTTTCGAGATCCATCCACCCTGTCATCCTGCTGTTGTTTGTAGCACAATATGAAACGGCCCACTGAGGTGAAACACAGATGCAGGTTTTACTAGGTTGCGTGTGTGTGTGTTCTTGCATATGAGGATGTGAGTTGCGGGGTCGGGGGGGTGGGGGGTGTTGGGTCGGGGCATTTGGGGGCTTTATAGAGTCGTGTAGGGCGCAACAGCCGCCGGAGCCCAGGGCTACCAAAAAGCATTTCATTGTAGTGTTGTGGAGGTGGCCGTGCTGTGTAGTAAACACTTTTGTATGTGGTGTCAGGAGGCTACAAATTAAGAAAATTGGAGCTGTCTGCTCGGTATTGTCACGGGAGTTTCGCTATCCATCTTTAAAATGGGTTCCTGCCCGCTGCAAGGTGGAAAACAGTGTGAAATGAGTGCCAGTTTAGTCACAGGACGGCGTACGAAAGTTTTATTAAAGACGTATTACCTTTATACTTCTACCGAGCTCATTTCAGTGGCATCATTATATATTTAAACGTTGTACTAATAACATGCTGCTCAGCGTGGTCAAACGTCGATTGTAGCCATTTACTAATGTTGTATTATTGTATTACCAGTATGAAAAACATTTATATATGGATATATCTATTTGTGACTTTGCGACCCTTGAAGAGGATTGTATTTTTCGTTTTCAATGGTAGTCCAGGTTTACTTTTTCGGCGGCGATTTATGCAAGAACCGAGAGATTTTCACTTGTGTGGCGTTGTTTGCGTTCGTCTGTATCTTTGGTTCAGCTATTGAATGTAATTCTACTTTTTATGTACATGTCTTTGTTTTTTAAGCAGTACTTTGTAAATGTGTGGATATATGGTAAAGCGAGTCTTTGTTGTGAAGCTGGACGAAGATGCGGTCCGGCCGACACCTCTCTTTTATAACAGGAGCACTCCAGCACGCCGGACTTTATCCTAACCCTGCAGGACAATGACCGAATGACGTGGATTGGATATGTCGGAATGGTTTTTATGGAAAACATGTTTTTTAGTTTTAGTTTCCTTGATGCAAAATGTAAACAACTGACCCACTTGGTGGTACGATACGTTTCACCATTATAGATATTTAAAAATGGAGGACCATATAGTTGGATTCCTGAAATGAAACATTGTGTCGGGTAACCTAACATGTGCAAAATGTACAGGTTGTATTCATGTCCGAATTTTGATTTCACATGACCTAAGGTACACACCAAGTCATTTCCGAAGGGTCAGATCAGGTAGAAATCTGAACGACTGCACGTTTTCACTTTTTACGGTGTTTATTTTGGCTCAGCGAGACGGAACGGAACCTATTCAGTGAACCTATAAATAACTCACCTCTACAGACGGCATTCCCAAGCTTTGCAAAATCATGCGCTTCCTCGGACTCAGGTGTTACACGACAGGACTGATGTGTTCCCTTCCATAAAGATCGAACTCCTCCTTGCTGCATTTTTCCTCTCAGAACGAAAGTTTCTTTTCTACAAAGCTGGCGACACCTATCTCAGCGACTGTACTACTTTGTTACCGAAACGATCATCAAAGACAAGCGTATCCATGAGAGCGGAGGCGTCCGGTCGCCGGTCAGATGTGAAGGTTAGCGATGCATTAGCGGTGCTTTGGCCAAGGCGTGTTGTTTCAGGGACTCTAAAAAACCAGAGTGGCGGATTCTGCTCTAGAAGAGACTGTGACTGATCAACCTAACAAAAAGATGTCAATTCTACAGAGATCCGAGACCTCTGGGGTTATTTCTTTGCTTTAGTCCGTATGAGACATTACTTGTTTACACGTTCTGGTTTTTGACCCTGCTGTGAGGTATACTGTATGTTAGCTTTTGCACTGTATTTTTCGGCTTGTCGTCTTCCCTAAAGTTTTTGTTTCCTAGTGATGCGAACCCATAAACCTGAGCACCAAAGTCATTTACTGTCTTCCTCAACCCAAAGCAGAGAACCAATGCAAACTGTAGTCTGCTTATAGTCTTAAGACTCGAGTGCATGTATTTGCGAACGTAGACCTAAAAACGTCCTACAAATTTGTTCTGGTCGTCTGCTCTCTAGGGCGGGTTTAAGACCAGCTATGCAGCTCACCTTTATCTGCACAGTTACAGTTCCACACAGTCAAGCCAACGGAAACGACAAACTTCTCCTGGCAAACGCGTATTCCAGCCCAGTTCAACACAAAAAAGGAAAAAAACTATTCAGATTTTCCTCATCGTCATTGCCAGATCCCCGAAGCACAAGAGTTTGAATGGAAGTTAAGTTTGTTGTCTTAGTAATAGTAACCTTCCATTTAGCGTACGTGTGTGTGTGCGCGCGTGCGTGTGTATGTGTGCGTGTGCTTCCAGCCCCTTTGTTTTCTATTGAAAATATACGAAAGCTACTTCCTGTGTCATCTCAGTATAAGATGTATTATATTAAAAAAGGTTCTCTTCATGTGCAACACAAGCTCTACGCAACAACAAATCTATTTTACTCACTTGCTTTGGTTTGGTTTGTTTGTTTTAATTTTGTTTCGTTCTTTCTTTCGGATTTTAAAGATGTTCCCAAACATACACGTAAAAGGGGGGAAAAGAAAAAAGAAACCAATATATTCTATTTAAAATGAAATGACTAAACTTCTGCTGTCCTGGATCTATACTCTCTAAATTTCAGTTTTCTTTCTGTATGCATCCGATGTGCTTCAGACAACCAGTACTGTTTATTAATGAACCATTATATTATTATGATTATGATTATTATTATTACTATCATTAATATGGTTATAAATAAATATTTCTTTCTTCAATAACAGAGTCTCAGATTTCTATGAGGTTGTTTATGCACGTTGATGCACTACACAATACAAACTGCACGTACACAATGATAAATGGTTCACAACTGGTTTTGCTTCAGCACTACACATCGGATATCACGTGGTAACCAAATAAGAAAAAATGACATTGGCATATTTATGTCACAGAGCCTGTTCATGCTGGTATCTTTGTAATGAAATGATGCATTTTAGTCAAAATACCATAAAGTTTGTTTAGATGCACATTTACATGGTTTGTCAACACAGTCTCACAGGAATTCGTGAGATAGTCACGAAATTGAATCTATTGATTCCTGTTCATGGACATGAATTTTTCTTTTTTGTGTGTTATTCAGCACGACTCTCATGTGTTTTAATACACATAGATTCTTGAATCAAGATGCATTTTCTTGATGAGCAAAAGGACCTAAGAAAATAAGTATTGTTTTTAGACCAAAAAAAGTGAAATTGTAATTGAAACCAGCAAAAGAAATCTGACAATGGGGTAAAAAAAAATGTAGAGACTAAGCAAAAGTTAAAACTTTTTTGTACGTTTTTGTTTTAAAAACAAATTTACTTAAATTTCATATTTTTTTGTCTAAAAACAAGACTTATTTTCATAGGTCCTATCAAGAAAATGCATCTTGATTCAAGAATCTTTAGACATACTGGAAAGCAAGACAAAAATATTAAGTAAGAAAGCCATTTTTGCAGTGTATATATTTTTCGAGGTGGCTCATTTGTTTGAATTTGTACGCTTTATTATGATTTGACTTTGTACCATGACGTTAGGTTTAGAGGCAGGGTTAGGGTGGGCCGTTATCGTTGCTTTGCCACCTCGTAAAATGCGTTATTAAAGCAAAACCTGTGATTTTACCCTGAAATCAGGTTATAAATATGAAAATGTATACACACGTGGCCTGTGTATTGAAGGTCGTGCTGACTGACACAGAAAAGAGGGGAATTTGTGTCCATGAACACACGCATCAAAAGATTTACATTTACATTTAGTTCATCCAAAGCTACATTGCATTACACTATACATTTTGTTTCTGGATATATGTGCAATCCCCTGGGATCGAACCCATGACCTGGGCGTTGCTAGCACCATGCTCTGACCATTGAGCTACAGCAAAGACTAGATTCTAACTTTCATGACTGATTTCAAACTGCCGACAGACCTGTGACCAACTTGTTGAGAACCACTGCTTTATATAACACAAATGAATATGCTATATGTCTAATGTCGTGTTTTATAGGCTTGATTTCCCAAAACACGAAGAACAATGTTCATAAGTCATCCGAGTTGTTCTTTTCTTCAATGGGCTGATATTTAAGCAGTATGCAAAAATGGTCGTACATTAATGAGCCTCAAACCACTCGTAAATCTATTATATGCCAGTTAAACTGACAGCTCATTAATGATAGTAATGCATTTTGATTAATGCAAAGCCGATGTACGCTACATCTGGGAGTAAAATATCACATGGCCAAATTTACCTGAATAAACAGGAAAGTTTTCCGCATCATTTTAACCCCTCCCTATCCCACTCTTCTTCCTCCAGTGGAATTCAGATGTATCCTATGGCGTGGTGACAGCCACCTGTAGCTGATGCTAGTGCTGTCTAAACCACATGCTCTATAAAGTGAGTTTTTCTATATTAAGTGATTCATTACAGTGTGGATGCACCTGTGCACATCATATTGTGCGCCTGTTAAGTTTTGAGAAAAAGCATCCAACTATTGGCCGTTATAATGATTTACATCTACTTTCACCAGATACAGTAATATTAATAGCTTTTTGTGACTCAGCACGATGAAATGCAACTTGGCTTTAAGTGCTGGAAAGATAAACAAGATCCATTTCAAAGTAACCTTTGACCTTCTCTAAGCCTGTAAGTGCCGCCAAAGATATTGGACTCGACTCTTCGCCGAGGCTCCTCCATATACATCATTGCCAATGTTGTTATAGAATTGAGAGTGAAAGGCACGATGGGAGTTTTAGACCAATTTGTCTTTTGTTCCCCCGGGGCCACAAGACAAAGTGGTCCTGTCCATCTCCACAATGATCATTTACCTACACAAAGCAAACGCACCATCGATCCCCAAAGACCCTACAAAACAGCACAAAGATGTTCACATACCTGCGCTAACGAACAGCTTTCCACCTCCAACATTGATCCCATGGTATAGTACTTTGTCATTCGCTCATTACGCAGGCTGTGGAAGGTCTCGACCAATCAAAGTTCTCCACATCTCTTCTGGAAGTCACCGGAGGAGCGTGACGAACAAACAAACTTGTTCCTTTAGAGCAGATGCGAAGATTCCTCAGCTAGGACGATAAAAATGGGCTTTTATTGTTTTTTTTATACATGCTAATCATTTGTAATTGAATGATCCAGCCCCTTCCCATTAGCTGCACATGAAATGATCTACTACATAAAAAAACACAAAGTTTCAAACACTGTCCTAACCCTGTCGATTGAAGACAAAGTCTGCCGTTCCTAGGGTGAACGCTATTAAGGGTATATGCCAGTTTATCGCGTTTTGAATATTGCGTGTAACAACAGCCTATATCTTTTTATCTGAGCTGGGCGCAAGAGAGAGTCAAGCAATGAAAGAGGAAGAAAATGCCAAAGCATTAATACTAATCACTGGTGCGGTAAATTAATTTTGGATTGCTTCTCTGGGTTCGTACAAAATTGTTTTGTTGAGGGGAAAAAGGAGATTAAAGCTTTAATTATACTTGGTAATTCATTCCACAAAATAAATCCCCCCTTTTTAAAGGGTCTCTTTCGATGCGGTAATGTGGTGTCTGTCATCAGACGGGATAATAATGAGACCCGGCAGACTAGATGTTCACCTGTTTCACATTTTAAATTGAGCGGTTGTGTCTTCCGACGCTCCTCCCCATCCTCAGACAGGTGCGCGCTGTACAGTTTTGGCTGCGGTTTTGCAATCTGAGGCCAATTTGGGGAATTGTAAAAGATTTTAATCTGTTGGTAGTTTTGTGAGGGTTTTTTCTTATCTCTGAGTAGTTCCCCCAAAATTGAAAAGACTGTCATAATTTACTGACCGTAATGCTATTCAAGATGGATTTGACTTCTTTTTTTGTTGTTGTTGAACATAAACGTTGAAATAATTTTTTATTAAATTGCTAACATTTTTTTATACAGGGATCAAACATTTTGAAGCTCCAAAAAGCACAGACATCCAATGGGTTAATAAATGTCTTGTGAAGCATAAACATTAACTGTTTGTGAGAAAACAAAAAATATTTTGACGTTATTTCGCCAAATTGAAATCAAAACAAGCAAAACGAATTTACATTTGAATTTGAACATACTTTAAATTTGACTTTCATGATGAATGGTTGTGATTTGGATTCGTATAGTAAGATAAAATGATAAAAATTTGATGATTTGTAACAAGTGTGTGTTCATTTGAAGAAAAGGAATATCTGTGATGGCATGAGGGTGAGTTCATTTTAATTTTAGGTGAACTATTTTTTTAAAAGTCCGGTGTATTAAATTTAGCGACATCTAGCGGTAAGGTTGCAAATTGCAACCAACAGATCACTCTACCGCTCACCGCGGCGGCCTTTCGAAGCACTATGGTGGATGACACGGGACAAAGATGTCATCACATTTTCGTGTCTTTGCCAAAGAAGAAACATATTTATGAAATGCGTTCTGTGGAGCAGTTTGTCTGTTTAGAGCTACTGCTGAAACAACATGACGAATGCCATGTAAGGGGACCAGCAGTGTATGTAGATAGAAATAACTCATTCTAAAATAATAAAAACATAACGTTTCATTATGTAAGGTCTTTACACACCTCTGAAGACATAGTTATGTATATTATATTGCGTTTCTGTCAATAGATCCTCTTTAATCTTCCACATTGCACCTTTAAAAGTTTAAGTCATAATTTCAGTTTTATACAGCAGCAAACCTAAAAACATCATTGGTTCAGTAAATGCTTTGATTTGACCAGCATCCCGCACACATAATGCCTCTAACCTTTTCTGTATCTGAGAATATCCTCATGTGTTTTCTTTTTTCTTCACTTTTGCCTGGCAGTTCTCAACTGAGCAACATCCGTATTAGTGAGGTCTAAGCAAAACCACAGAAATATCAAGAGAAAACAGTGAAGACGGATAAATCAGGAGAGCAAAGGGAAGTAGACTCCACTCTGAGATTACAGACGCGAATGAGAGTAAATATTTACAGAGGGCTCGACGAGAGCAAGAGGGAATTCAGCCATCAGACAAACAGGCACAAACACAGATACACGCCTGAAGATCTCATTAAACTCGGGTCAGCTTTTGTCTGCCCACCTTTGGGCTCTGACTTCACTAATCTGCCATCGCCACTGCATTGTCCAGCATTACGCACACACTCACGGACACGCACACCGATTTCCAGACACAAGAGCAAACACGCGGCGGCTCTCCGGTGTGTGCTCTGTCTACAGGTCTCCAAATCCCGCCGCAAACACGCCACAGCAACACTGCTGATCTACTGCCAGCTTTCAACAGAGAGCAAAAGAGACTGTGGAAAAGCAGAGAGATAGGGTGGTATTGCTTGCTTTCATTTCAATCGAACTCTCGTGTGAATTCTACCTCAGATAGGATACGTTCAGTCTGCTTAATGAGAAATGGAAGAAATCTTCACACAAACTGAGCAGACAAGTGCTGGGGGTTTGATACTTTAATGTATTTTGTGATTTTTAAGGTCCTGCTTTGGTTTATAGACTGTCCGACAACACGTTTACATACATAGAGGTGTAAAAACACTTTAATTTTCTAATAACATGCAGTTATATTCACCTTATTCACTGACTTTGCAATTCATCTGTCTAGTCCCCTCCTTTCTGTGAGTCTACTCTGATCTGATTGGTCTGATGGTCTAGTCTGCTGTGATTGGTCGAGCGTGCACAGCATGATCAAGTTTTAGCCGACGGTCCAACCAAAACGTAGGCGGGCTTTGCACCGAGTGATGCAAATCAGTCACGGAAATGAAATTAGAACGTCCGGTTCAAGTGAATCAGAGTCCGATTTTTTTCCAAGCCAATAACTTTGTTATTCGTGCACTTTCGGCTTTACAACTTGGAAGACCGCTGACATACACACACAGCAACACTGCACACTGCATGAATCGTGTAACGACTGAATTTGATTGTAAACATGTCAAGATTGTGCTGATTAGAAGATTCGATTCGTTACAATTTGAATCTTCCGTTCACCAAAATGATTCATTCAGATTGGTTTGTTGATTCTTTTTGTTGGTCATCTTTGCTTTTTTTTGAGCGAAATTGAGTCGACCTCAAGAATCTGAAAACCTGAAATCGTACAAACTTCTATGTGACTCCATTCAAACCCATGGTCTTTTAATTCGAGGTGTGTGTTGTGTATAAGTGTGTTTTTAAGCCGGCAGGATTTGTCTTTTTGTTTTCAGGGCCTGTGAGTATTAACTGTGTTTACTCGTGGCTGTGAGGAATAGTCCTATTTAAGGTAGCTCATCTGTCTCAGTCACATTCAATACAGCTACAGCTGGCTTACGGCACGCTTGTTTAAAATGGAAGCCCGCAATCATAATAATGCCAGGCTGGGTTTGTTACGTTATTGTTATCCTCCCTCTTACTCCCTTTCGGTCTTTCTTTATTTTCCATTTTGCTCCCTCGCTTTCGCTCAGTTGAAGAACGCTCGCACGACTGTATGAGTAACATCATGTCCCGAGCTGTAAAGTAGCAGTCATGTATAACAGAATTTAGAGTGAATGATGAAAAGACAATAAGACATTAATTGCACGAAGTTTGATGTTCGCCGAATAAAAAGGATTATAAAAAGAATAATATATAATGTAGAATTATGCATGCAGCCATTCTCTCTGCTCATCTCTCATCTCTGTTTCTTCTATTTTTCAGGTCCACAGAGGGATTTTTTTCTGTTCCTTACTGCTGTTTAAAGAGATCACATAAAATAGAGCGAGACACAGCAGGAACTGTAATTTTGCTGGAATATTGTAACTATGGTGACGAGCAGCCCATCATACCCTTTCTCTAGCTTTATTATGGAAGTTTATCATGATCGGTGTCATATGTTGAAATCAGTCATGCTCATGGGTTCCATGTCTCTTTTGTATTGACTGGTCGGGACAGGTGGTTCTGGATGTTCGAGGCTGAGCTAAGATGCGTTTGGGATTATACTTTGATAAAACATTATGAATGTGATCAATTTAAACTTTAAAAATGACTACTGAATAGTAGTTTTATTAAATTAATCTTTCAATATTAATGGAAATCAAATTAAAAAAGTCTCCTCGGGCACACTCAAACGTCCAGCATTTTTAAACCTCTGACAAAAAGGTTTTCGCTTTTGATTTGTTTTCATCTATTTCAACTTCGTGGGGCGCCGCAAGAGCCGTCAGGTGGATGACTTCTCGCAGTGCTATGACGTCATCCGCCTGTAGGTCTTCCGGCGTCGCATGAAGTCAAACAGGCCTAACCTCTCTTCACTTCCTGTTATGAGTAATGGTGAGGAGGCGGGGCTATCAGAGGCTTGTTTCTGCCCAGAAAAAGATCGCAGCAATTGAGCGCCTCGGAGATGATGTATTTTTGTACCCCAGAAGCGAGTTAGCATTTTAAGACTTCCGGTTCCATCACCCCAAAGTCTATGGGGTTTTTTAATGGGTTTTTGTTAAATCACCTAAAATAAGGTCTGTGGAGGCTACTTCACTCAATTATATGCCACAATACTGAAAAGAAGAGAATCTCTACTTGTTTCATGCCAACTTTAAGAAAAAGGTTGAACTAAATTCAGATTTGCTTTAAACATAAACTTACTTAATTCTTATATTCTATTTCATAAAATAAGACTAAATATCTTAGGCCACTTTTCATGTTAAGTAAATGTATGGTGATTTAAGAATTTTTAGATATTTTTAGAAAACAAGACAAAACATATTTTTGCAGTGTATTGGTAAAGACATAATATAAATTCTATAACCATTAAAATGTCATTTCTGCGCCACACCAAACAGAACTGATCAAATGAAAATATAATTGTTTCCATTGTCATGTCTGACCAAACATATTGCAGTTTTATTTGGTGCTAGCGAGGCAGAAAGTATAAGTTCAGATAAAACTTTATCCTGATGACCCTTTGCACATGCAAATGTGAATGTTTGTCCTTAAAGCAGAGAGAGAGAGAGAGAGAGAGAGAGAGAGAGCGGCCCTGCATCACTCTGCACTTGTTGTTCGAGTGTGTGGCTCCATTAATTAGTAGTGCATGCTGGGATAGATAGACAAAGTGTCCATCTCAGTAGAGCCGAGCAGGCGCACATCGGCCCACATCAGTGTGTTTTGATAACGGACTTTCAGCATTACACGGGCTCCTGGTGGACCGTGCTCTCCACACCGCCTCGACCAGCTTCTCTCATTATTCATTCTGCTACAAAGAGGAAAAAACAAAAGTGCAGGCATGAGGAACATTAGCACATAATCACCCGTGTGTCTGCGGCAGGTGCATGAAAGCGCCTCATCTTTAGTTTTTTTTTACATCAGGTTAGGTGGGAGGAGAACGGGGGTGGTGATGAAGTGCGTGTCAGGGTGTTTCGCGGGCCCGCCGCAACAAGGCATCAGGGAGGGATGGAAAAGACGACACGCTGATAGACCCCCAACCCTCCTCCGTCTTTGACGTTCTCCTCCCCCTTTCCTCGACCCCTCATTGGCGTAGTCGGCTGGTGGCACAGAGTCATTTATACGTGAGTGATTAGAAGCCTCAGAACCAGAGGATATATTCATTTTCTCTAAATGAGCTTTATTGTGTGTCATGTCTCACGTCACGAGTTTCATGTGGCAGTGGGGGTGGGGCTTGGCGGGGGACGATATTACAAAAACATGTCCAGGGTGTTAAAATAACAGAAAATAAATGTAAAGCTATATCTTGCATAAGGAAAATAAAGCTTATTATAGGACCATTAAGAGTTTTTAAATTGTGACCATTTGCATGGCTATAAAGCACATTTCACAGCAAATTCAAATTATTGTAATGCATCCAGATGTTTTACTATTGAGTAATTCCCATTATACCCATAATTCTGAGCGGTGATTGTCATTACTTTAATAGTTTTTCTCTTATTTTGTTTTACTGTTACATTCATTTTTCATTGTTTTTAGACATAAACATAAATTATAAGCAGTACAACAAATACTACCTTGATATAACAATACTTTAACATACTGTTTTCACATTTGGATGATGAAAATTGTTATTTTTTGCAATATCACAGGAATTCTTATGTATTTTACAAGGTGGCTATTTGTACGAATTCATAAAAACGTAGGATTTAAAAAAACAATACTGAAGCCCCACCCCTAATCTTAACGTCACTGGTGCGAAAGCAAATCGTACTAAAACGTACGACTAAGATCGTACAAATTTATACGAATTAGCCACCTCGTAAGATAGTTACGAATTCTTGTGAGATTGTGTTGAATATAATGATCAAATGGGGCGGTCATGAAGATAAATGTCACAATGCAAACTATCGCAATGATCTTCTTAAGCTTCTTTAACTTATTTCAATAGGTAAAACTTTGTAACTTGTCTCATTTAGATGAATTGCTTCATTGTTTTCCTCATTTGTGTGAGTCGCTTTGGATAAAGGCGTCTGTTAAATGTTAATGTAGTCTAACAGAAAATCTTTTTGTGTAAAATATGACCCAGACAGCCAACAATCACACACAAAACGATTCACTCACTTTGTACAACATGCCAACTAGGAACCTGACGCGCACACACTCACTAAACTAATACATCCGAATACGAAACAGATATTCATTAAGCGCATTTTCAAGCGCTGCGAATATCAATATCTCAAGCCGGCCAAAACTTTGAAAAACCAGCTGTCGTAGGGTCTACGAGAGCAAGGGCTTGAGTAATCCACTCAGCGGGCTGACTCAGTTGCTCTCTTGTTAATTAATGAAATGGCTCCAACCGTTTCAGGTTGGTGACTCATTGGGCCGGTACAGTCATTGATAGCTTCCTGCAGCACATGGGTATGGGGTAGCACGCCCGGCCGCGGAGCAGAATTGAGTGCCGAGCGCTTGTGCTTGCCTGCCGTGTTTATCCACTTCATTATTTAGTGTTAATTAAGTTGGAAGCCTTCGTCAGTAAGGCAGAACAGTAGCATCTGCTGCGGGACAAAGAAAAGATGGGCGATCGAGCGTTCGAATCTGAGGCGAGGGGGCCTCTTTTCACGCCCGCCGCCCCAACGACCGTAAGGAAAGGAAATAGTGCGCCAACGCGATAACTATTTAGTGGACCAATTAATGAAGTATGCAAGGTGGGGAGCAGCCGCTGGGACGGGCAAAGCGTTGGCATCTGGGTGGGCAGCACATTACAAGAGCCTATTCTGCTGTTTGGACACCCATAAAAGGTGCATTAAAAGGGAGGTTTCCTTTAACTCTTCCCCGTTGTGTACTAGCCGTCCCTCCGCACATGTGCAGGACCGTAGAGCGAAAGCGTCCAATCAGAGTTTAATGGTCCTGGAGTCGCAGGACGGTGGCGCCGCTCTCCCCGACGTCCCCGGGCTCTAATCGGACGCAATTAAAAGGGAATCGTGCGGACAGAAAAACTGGCCAAATGCACCTCGGAGAGATCTTGTCAAGCGATGGGGGGGTGCTGTAATGGTTTTTTAATGTAAATATTTGTTGACTTCAGCAACAGGACTGTGGAATGTTTGAATCAGATCGGGGAACCAGAGGAGTTCTTTCCTTTGCCAAATGTAATTATTTTCTCTGTAGAAAGTGTCCTCCGAGGAGCGGATGTTAATGTTTATGTGTGCTGAGAAATGTCAGACCATCTCTCTGTTTTTTAGATGAACAGCTGAGACTCGGTTTAGATCGTAGTTTGACCATAAAGAGTCAAAGGTCACTTTAGTCCAAAGTCACTCCGGGAGCATCACTCAGAAAGAAAAAATCTTTATTTGCTCACTGTCTTTTTCTTTCTTTCTATTCGTCCTTTCTCTCTTCGCCCTCCCGCAGTGTCGGCAGAGAAGCGAACGGCGCTGGGAAGATTCACTGTTGTGTGCGAAGGTTCATCTTACATCTGCCCTGGGAAGACGTGAGTAGCAACAAAGAAGTCGAGTTCCTACCCAACAAACAAATTAGCATTACAAATAGACCTGATTACCTGAAATGAAAATCCAATGGGTCGAGTAAATAAATAGAGCTTCCCACCCTGACCACTTATAGGTCGTGTCGAAGATTTCAACACTTAACAAACAAACAAACAAATAGCAAAACCACCCGAAGGGAAAAACACTGAAAAATACTTTAACAGAAGAGAGCAAAGTAATGTTGCTTGTTAAATTCATACCTTAAAGGGATAGTTCACCCAAAAATTAAAATTCATAATTTATTCACCCTCATGTCATTCCAAACCTGTATGACTTTCTATCTTCTAAAGAACACAAAAGAAGATATTTTGAAGGACGTCGGTAACCAAACAACACTGGCTCCCATTGACTTCCATTGTATTGACACAAAACCACAGAGACATTTCTCAAAATATCTTCTTTAGTGTTTCACAGAGGAAACAGGTTTTGAATCAAATGATTTATGGGTGAATTATCCCTTTAATGTGCATTTATGTTTTCAAACAAGTAACATCTTATAGATATTTAAGGTTTTAGTTTATGGAGTGATGTGGTGAAAACTGGTGTTGTACGAATTGTTGTAACAGGCCATGTGTGAGCCAGATGGCTATTCTGGAGAGTGTGTGTCATGCTTATCAGTGATATACAGACCACAACCAAGTTTTCTTTCAACCCGGCATGAGATTTATGTTGTGAAACTCAAAAATACTGCTGGTAAATGACACTAAATCTGAGTTTTAGTGGAATCCTGTGGTACTCTGTAATTGTAATTGTAAGAGACAATATAAAGATTTTTTTTAAATCGCCTCTTCCGTCAACACCTGACTGATTAACACTGACTTCAATTTTTTTCTATCTCTTTTCTACTCTTTCTCAAAAAAAAAGCTTGTATACTGTCCTAGGCTTTATCAGACCAGTTTTTACTGCACTTATGCATTTTGTTATCTTATGTTGTTCCAATTGCTTACATTGTTAACCTCATTTGTAAGTCGCTTTGGATAAAAGCGTCTGCTAAATGACTAAATGTAAATGTCATCTTTGTGAAATACATCTTTGTAGCCTATAGTCTATACCTACTTTACTATTGACGGTTTCAAAGCAACAACATAAAAAACGTAACTGCATGCACGCTTTTGAGACCCAAACTTAACCGGTACACATCCGCAAGGATAAGAGTAAATTAATATTAGTTAAACAAAATATAAATAGTTTTCTTAGCCACTAGCCAGACCGATCCACAAACCGGAAGTTAACCTCGGGTCAGGCGTGTGTGAAACCGATGAAACCATCTATACTTTACCATATCTTTTATAATACGCAATGCCATATTTGAACACGTCACTTTAAAAAGTAACGTTCAACAACGCTAAAAAGTCCGTCGACTCTTTTGATTGTGTCATTAAGCGGCGCGGAGAAAACTGCACACACATCACGCATATTTCTCGTCCCGTCTCATGGGATAAAGCAAGCAGAAGTTTGGCCTTTAATGTCTAATAACCCAATATAAAAATTAATCCCGTGAGGATTTGTTTAAAAATGCAGCAGTACATTTGGCTACATTCACAATTAAAAATTCATGTCACCAGCAGGCTTCTGAGGTGGATTATTTATTATATATTGGCATATGCTAATAAATATGAGTCAGATTAAAAATTGATATTGCTTGTGGCCCAGACGCAGGATATGCATCTAGTGGCATTGCCGTTTTTATATGCTCGCTGACCCGAGGGGTTTTAGCCGAAGCCGCTGATGTACAGCGCGTAGGTGAGAGGGGATTTCAACCTGATTGAAACTGTCACTTATTGTATTCAGATAGGCTACACTGGTTTACTTATACGTGCCCGTTTTTAAATGTGCGTTTTTCAGATTATAAGAATTTTAAATAACTGGTACATGCGAGTCTAATACAGCTGTCTGCTACAATTAATCCAATGTCGCACGCATGCCGGTGGTTCTGGCTGGGAGAGATGCACTCGGCCTTCATTTATTGCTGTGTTTCATTTCATGGACAGACTGTTTATTGTGTCTCCTGAGATTGGCAGCTATAATCAGGGTTTGTAAAACCGAGCTGGTACGTGTCTGAACCGCATTCAATCTTGAATCAGATACCATCTCATCTATCTTCATGAAGGGTTTGATTCAGAATGGGTGTGACAGCAGTGAGATGTTACGGTTTTGAGAACAAAGGTGTATTGAGGAGTGTGTAGTCGGGTGGATCGGTTCATGTGCATACAGCAAGTGGCCCGTCGTGTATTTCACTGCATGACAAAATATTAAATGGGACCATTTCAGTATTTCTGTTAAGCTCATAGGACAGTGGTGTGTATCTGAGAATAAGCAGACATCTGAAGGCGTAATGCTGACTGGCTTATCTGAGCAGTTTGAGGTTTACTTACAAAGGACTTACACAGGCAAGTGTGCCATCTTCTGGCCTTTCTGTAGCAACACAGTAGACATTTAGACATTAAGTGGAATTTAGGAGACAAGATATCAAACCAAGTGGCGTCTACAAACAAATGATGATAGCATGTTCTCAGGATAAAGTTACTTATCTGTTTGCAAGTATTTTAACCATCTAGTGGATGTATGGCATCAGTCAGGTAGGGTACCCCCAGACACTAGTGTACTGAAAGAGTAACCACATTTTTAACATATATCTTAGAGCATGAGCTTTTGTTTAGGGAGACATAATTATGTATGACATATTGAGATAATGTCTGTATGGACATTGTGTTTTCTATTATTTTATTGTTATATTAGTTTTGCTTTGTTTTGTGTTCCTTTTTTGTTTATTTTCCATTTTTTTAAAACGTTTTATAAATTCTTGGTTTGATTTATTTATAGGCCTACATTATTTATATTATAAAAATGTATACATTTTTATAAATGTCCAAATATGCTATAGGGCCACTATAGGTCCACTGTATGTGCAGTAATGTATTTCTGTACTATACTGTATTTTTTTATAGTGCTAAGCATTCCCACTTTATTAGTAAATAAATAATATAAATAAATAATATTTTTGAATCTTACTATATTACATATTAAAGTATACTACATTATTTAATGCATTAATTTACTATAGTAAATACCACAGAATACTGTAGTATACCTTAACAAAGTGTAGTAAATACTATAAACATAACAGTTTACACTAAAGTGTACTATAGTAAACACTAAACTATATCGTTCGGTTTGAATTTCACCTTTATTTTTTCAGGCATATCCCATTGCTCTGTTTTACCACTTTATTTACTTGTGTATTCTCTCCAGTAAATAAACAGGAACATTTTGTTCCTCTCAGGAGCGAGACGGCCTCAGAATCATAATGCTATTCACTACAGACTCATTACCATCAGTACATCGGTTTCAATTAATGCATGTGATGCGTTTGATCACTCCCTAACCAGGGACTTGCGGGTAACAAGCGGGCTGATTGCATCTGATCCGTTTCCTATAATTGTTCGCTTTATTGAAACCTCCTCACTATGGCGAAATTAAGCACGGCACGCAGGGCCACAGACCTTCGACGATTCATGATTCTCTCGGTTGCGCTTGCGTTGATCAAATCGGGAATTGATGACACTCAACAAGTACTGGAAACAGATGGTATCACACCGATGAAGGACTAGCTCTAGACATGTGAGTAACCACAGTAGAGCAGAAATCGTCGTCCTTCTTCTGAAGAGTGCTTAGGTTGTCTCCAAGTGAGGTTTGGGAAGGATGATGACTGTAATGTAGCTAAAGAGAGATGAAAAAGGGTACAGCTGCTCCATTCCTGCACTGATCTTTTAGCTCCATCTTCTCTTATTTTACTCCGCTTTCTCACCCCTCCGTATCTCCGTGGCAACGCTAAAGCCTGGGAGAGATTCGTAGAACAAGACTGGCAATGAAGTGCAAAGGCAGAAGGGGTCACTTATAGACGGCACAGGCTGTCAAGCAGAGCGTCAGGAGGGCAGGAGAGTAAGAGAAAAGCAGACCCCTGTGTCGGTGAGAGAACCGGGAAGGGAAATGAGAAGAGCGAAGATTGAAGATCTCAGATGACTAGAGGGAAATCAACAAATACAACAATGCACACGCTGAGCAAATATACAGAATAGAGCATACATTTAGCATGAAAAAGCCGACGGTTTGCATCAGAGCAGACCCAGCGGACATTCACTCTGAAAGTTTGGATCTAATGCATTTAAATGCATTCCAGAAGTATGCGAGTTTTGAGGTCTACAGCATGGAAGAAAGACGAACTTTGGGATTTGCAGAGGCACTTTACCTTAAGATACATTTGTTCATGAAATATTGAACACAGAGCGTGTGCGCGAAGCTAGCAGCTTTTGAGTTTTGGACATTCAACACAGAGACTGAAGTAATACTGATCATGGGCTGCATAAGTACTAAATCCATTTTAATGATGTTTTCAGTGGCTTCGGTTTCAACAAGCAGAGAAACAGATCAGAAGTGATTTATGTAGAACCGAGCGTGTGTGTGTGTGTGTGTGTGTGTGTGTGTGTGTGTGTGTGTGTGTGTGTGTGTGTGTGTGTGTGTGTGTGTGTGTGTGTGTGTGTGTGTGTGTGTGTGTGTGTGCCAAAAAAGAAGGCCATGTAGAAGCTCGAGAAAAAGTTAGTTATTGACCCTATAGTTTCAGTTTGAAAAGATCAAATTTGAGACCTGTCTTGTGCAATATCAGTCAGTTTTTTAGAATAGTAAACTCTAAACTGTGGAGTAGCACAAATGAAACAATGTGAATTATATATGACTTCAAATCTATATTTTAAATCTAGAGCTGCAGAAATATAAGAGACTGTTCTAAATGCTCATTTATTCTGTATTTCTAGATGATTTGTGGTCATTCCAAATATTACTGTTGTATTGCTTAAAAGTGAATATGAACTTTTTTCTTTGCAGTATTTGAGGTCTGAAGTAATACAGAGCCTATTTTCTGTTGTTTTGACCTGTTTCTCCAGTTTTCATTTTCTGTAAATAAATGCAAATATAAACAATATTTTTATTTTAAATTTGGAAAAATATGAAAATAGTCTCTTAATCTTTTCCACGGCTGTATATTTTAGGATCTTCATAGTAGATACCTTTTGTCTAGAAAAAAAATCATTTTCTTCATTTTATCAGATACATTATCCTTTTTAGGTTTTGTCCTGGAAAGCTTTTCAAACTATATTAAATACATTTGCATTTAAGCTCGACTCCTGGATGCTTTATTTTAAGTGTAAAACATTTTATTTGGTTTTGTAATTAAATAAAGGAATATGTTTGCCCATTTAGCCTAACCTAATATTAAGCGATCAAGACAATAGATATTAAAATTACTTTTTATTGCACTCTTAACAATAAAGGTGCTTCAAAAGGTTCTTTGATGCCATAGAAGAACCTTTTGGTTCTAAAAAGAACCTTTAACATCTGAAGAACCTTTCTGTTTTACAAAAGGTTCTTTGTGATGAAAAAAGGTTCTTCAGATTATAAAAAAGTAAGAAAGAGATGGTTCTTTAAAGAACCTTAGGCTGAATGGTTCTTTGTGGAACCAAAAAAGGTTCTTCTATGGCATCGCTGTGAAGAACTTTTTAAGCACCTTTATTTTTAAGAGTGTGGTTGTCTTTTGGACCCTGCAGCATCAGTAACTATTTTCATTTATTATATGGTAAAGAATAGTGAGAATTCTGTCTGGAAGAATCCAGTCAAATTCCCAGTAATAAGTGTCCTGTCATTTGGGATAAAATCATAAAACAAATGCGTGCTAAATATATACTTTTTTTTTTTGTTTGGATCTAAAATCAGAGGATACCTTTGGCGAGAGTATTCCATTTATCTATAGCATTTAACCTCCATTCCAATTGCCTATTAATTAGGAACCAACTTATTTACAATGATGACCTGGCATAGCGTGGAGATAAGGAGCCACATGGCCACAAATGCACAGCGGATTTAGACTTTCAATTCGAGCCAGTGATATCTGACTGATAAATCTCAGATTCCCTCCAGCCAACCGCACTTCTTTTCCTGGGCATTTCTCTGTGATTCTGAATTTTGCTTGGCACTGAGATTTCCTTAGAGTCTGTGTTAATTACGCGGAGCTTCGTAATCCATTTTTACGGCTTATTTATCCGTCTGTGCTCTTGGCTTGCCGATTAAAGCTTTATAAATCATTTTTCACATCTTCATCAAGGCGGCAAAAGAAGTTGATTCGGAATAAGGGAGAGAAATGTCGTTTATTTGCTTTCGTCCTTATGTAATATTTGCTGCTCGTTCATGCTGGTGCATCGGTGGCAGAGCTCCAGGACTTGTGCTGAAAATCTAATTTGGGAGGTGAGTTCAGAGCCAAGTCCAGGAGCCAAACATAAATCTGTTCACCATAGTGCTGGATGAGCACAAGCTTTCCTCCATCTCTGCTCCACATCTCATGAGTGATCCCTCTTTATCTATATCTTTACCTCACCTCTCTCTCTTTGCCTCATACACATCCGCTCGTCTTCTCTCTCTCTCTCTCTCTCTCTCTCTCTCTCTCTCTCTCTCTCTCTCTCTCCCTCTCTTAAAATTCAACAAGCTTTATTGGCATGGCTAAAAAAAGTTTTACATGGCCAAAGCATTAGAGCATTAGTTTTTCCCTCAACTGTCATAGTGAATATGTGGCTCGTGACACGCTGAGTTAGTGTTAGTATAACTTGTTTAAAAGCACTCTCGGATGACACCTTAAAAGGGCGCCTAAAGTGCTAAAAAGTGTATCTGTTCAGTTGAGTGCGCAGAAATAGCGTGCGCCTGCTGAGTAAACGCACGCGCGCGCGCGCACAGCATCATTTGATGGCCCATCCAGATAAAGACCCATCACCAGGGCAGCTCACATCAGCACCATTTACCTACTGCTATTTAATGGACGGGACAAACTTTGAATCCAATGCCTGTCAATGCATTTTATAGCTGCAATCACAACAGAACCTGACGACTGTAGTTTTGTATACAATATAGCCCTCATTTAAAAAGATTTCCATCGAGTCTTCCTGGGTGACTGCTGACTCCAGATACAGTACTCTTTCTGTATAGTATTCAGATCATTATCTTAAATTAATTCTATTCGTTTTAAATGCCCACATAAATTCCACCAGGGACAATCGAATCGTAGAGACACCTGACGCTTATTTACTTACAAAGTTTTATCAGAGAAATAATTGAACTGTTGTTTAGTCTATAAACAGTTATTGATTAAGTTAAGTGCACTTGAGGTGGACAGATTTGGGATGTGGCTCATTTATACTGTACGTTAATCCAGTTTCTCTGAATCCGCAGACACTTTTACCACAAGAGGGCGACAAAATGCGTCAACAGGCAGACTAAGACGGTGAATTTCAGCCTTTTTGAACCTTTTGATCTGTTGCATGCTAGAAGGTAACAATATGCACAATAGCTATGAGAAATGTTTAAAGAAATAATCATAGTTGTTACTAATATCTCACAAACATTTGCTAGGTCTTAAAGCACCTGTCACACAGAATAGAATCTGTAAGGTGATTTTGACATTATCTATTTTGAAGAATAACAGTAAAATGCTTTCTAATGTAACACCACTTCTTCAGACATTTTAACACATATCTTGAATCTCCCATATCAGAAGAAAATAAAAAACGGTGTCCTTATTGTTGGTATGTACGCCTATGAAGGAGGCACCAGCAACTAGCCCAGAATGTTCCTCTAGATCGAGTGTTTATGGCCAAGTAGGCCAATAGAAATTATGGCACAAGCCAGCAAACAAATACACAAAGGCATTAAACATTTACTTTACTTTTATTGGATATGTGCGTTTTCTTCATTTATACATTATATACTGCTTGGTGAAGACCCGTGTGGGCGCTGTTGTCTTAAATGAAAATGAACAGAGAAAGAACATTTACACACCCCTCGCCCGAAAATGTGCATGCGCAGTAACGTTTGTTTATGTTGTTGCTTTGAAACCGTATATAGCACAAATGTGTTTGCTTTCCAAAGCCTTTTTCTGTTGATCACAGAGGCCTGAGAAACCACAGTTCAAGATTTTTCTAAAATTATGAGTTTTGGTTAACCATCCAGTTCATGACTTTTACTGTATTATTTTAGATGTGTTCAAGGCAGAGAGTGTATTTTTTCCAAATAAAAAACAGATTGGATGTAGCAAAATTACAATTTTAGCTACATTTTTAAAAAGATATTCATTTCTGTCACTTATCAAACCCACAGTTTTGTTGCGTTTACACTGATATGACTATAAAGGCTCACTGGATTCAAACATTGAATGCATCAATTTACACAAATGCACAAATGTAACATTTAATACAAACATATTCAGATTCAAGGTGTATCATCATTTTAGTCCCCAAAGTTATTTGATGAAAAGCATGGCTTGTGTATGAGTATAGCCTCTTGTCTCATACTGTAAGTTACTGTAGAGCATTACTAATTTAGAAAATATATGACCAAAATAACAGTAAGTGTATTGACCTCCTTTTGTTACTTCAGTATGTCAATCTGAAAATGCACAAAATGTACTGAATTCATCTTAAATTATAATTTACACATCGATCTCTTCAAGTAATATGTGAAATGCTTAAATACATTTTAAAGTGTGTGGATTCCCTTGAACTCTTGTGCAAGAGAAATGTATCTGTGGATTTTTGTTGTTTTTGTAAAATAGCACCACTTTATGTATCCCCTGCTACTCCAACTGCAGGTTTTTCCATCAGGCACCGTGTCAAATTACATAATTTCATTACAAAACGAATACAAAAACTCAGACACCACTATAGAAATATTTGCTGTCCATATATTTTGCTTGGATCAGCCTTCAGACTTGGCTTTGATGAGGTGACCATTAAACGTGATGTAGGTGTCATAATCATCGCTGAACACAGCGTTCTCTCGCTCGCCCTTAAAGAGCCGAACCCACACTTGGTCATCTCTCTCCAGCTCCAACATGAGGCTCTGGCTCTGCATGATGGAGCGATCGCTGGGTTGAGCGTATAGGATGGCCATCTCCTGCTCGTTCTTCATCACATGCAGGTATGTCTCCTTCTGGTTCCAGGTGTGAGCGTTGAGGCTGAAGAAGTAGATGCCCGGGACGTAACAGAAGAACTTGCCTGTGAACATGTTGAAATGGCCGTACAGGTTGACGAATTCTGTGTCGAAGATCAGAGTCTGATAGTAATCGTTGCTGTGCAGGGCTTTCTTACGGCCCACGGAGAAGGCAGCATAGTAAGACTTGCATGGTTCACCGGGGGAACCTAAGCTGCCCTTTGTGCCCTTAATGCCATTTGGCCCCCGCAGGCCTGTTTGTCCTGTCCTGCCTGATTTCCCATAAGGTCCCCTCAGTCCAGTGTCTCCCTTTTCCCCTATAAGGGAAGGAATTTAGCAGAATAATATAGTAGACAGGTTTAATTCGGGCTTTACTATAGCATCCATAAAAAGCCTATTACATATAATTGTTTTGTTTGTCTGTTGTAATTGCTGTTTCAGAAGATGGCGCCAATCTGAAAGCCATTTTTCTTCCGATGTTTGTTTCATAAAGCCATTTCAGCGGCAGTTTGGTCACAGTGGTCAATGGTATTCCAGTTCACAGAAACTTGAAAGATTAACCAAACCTGACCTATATCATTCACAGACAGTGAGCCATTCATCTAAGAGCTGACATTGATTCAAATCTTTAGGCCTATATACAGTCAAACGGAGCCAAGAATGTAATAAAATTCATGTACGTTTTGTTAAAGGGATAGTTCACCCAAAAAATTTAAATTCTCTCATCATTTTTTCACCCTATTGTAACCCAAAAAAAAGATATTTTGAAGAATGTTGGTAACTGAACAATGGAGGTACCCATTGACTTACACATTGGTTTTGTGTCCATGCAATAGAAGTGAACGTCATTGTTCGGTTACCAAAATTCTGTGTTATGCAGAATAAAGAAAGTCATACAGGTTTGAAATGTCAAGTGAGTAAGTAAATGATGACAGAATTTTCATTTTTAGGCAAACTATCCCTTTAACATAGGCCTACTTGTTTGTATCCTTGAAATAGATGAAGGTATCACATTTATGTAATATCACATCAGTATATTGTGTTATTGTATGCAGATTTTGTACCTTTAAGGATGGTGATGTTTATCTGTGGCACAACCTTATACTGTGGGTACTGAGGAGGGTCATCTGAGGGATCACAGCATCGCTTGCATTCAGTTCCACTGGGGTCACAGTGCAAAAGAATATGTTACTAATACATAAATAGACAACAAATAGGATGTATGAATGGATAGAGAGACTGATTAATGAATGAAGAAAGGTTTTTTTTTGGTTCAGAAAAGTACCTGTCATCTCTGTAGTATTCTGTGGCTCTTTGATCATCTCTAGGCTCATACATGTCCACATCTGGATTTTTGGTTATGTATGGCTCAGTCCATTTTGCAAACACAAGCACCAGCAGAACCAGACTTGTCAGAGACATCTGAGACAAAAGTCATGACATAATTATACATCACTGTGCTGGATCAGCTTTGGTATTCAACTTCTATTAGGTGCTAAAAGCTCCGGTGTGACACCAGTCTGTGTGAATGACAATTCAGCATTGTAAGACATCTAAACATGGTCCGAAAAGTTATGAAACCAATGATGAGATGTCTCTAATGTCATCCAATTTTAAAATAGCTGTCAGATTTGATATTTAGATTAAACTAAACCTCTTTCCTGTTTCTTGGAAACTAGGGCTTTTTATAAACCATGGGACAGAAGGTATGACCAAATGTATGACATTTACTGAAGCAAAACATATGCCAAAAATGGACTAAGGAGAGTCATTCAGGGTCACTGCTGTCTCCACCTTTCTCTTTGGATTGGAGTTTTTGGATATGGAAACAAAACAAACAGTTACAATTATACATTTGGCATAAATCTCACCAAATGTCTACATCTGCTGAAACTACTGTATAAAAGACACATTGTGAAGAATTTGTGCTTGAGAACATGTTGGAATAAAAGCCCTAGTAGCTGCAAAAAACACCTGGCGACCTATAAACACTGTTCAGCTTGAGCTCCAAAAGCCTAATGCAGTGAAAGGCGAAATATCTCCACATATGTATACATTTTATAAATGCGGTGACCATTAACATTATTTTACAAAAAGAATTTATCCACAAGAAATGTAATCATCCAAAAACCATAAAACAAATATTCATAATTTACTACCATGGCCGTGCAAACAAACAGGATTTTGTAATGTCAGGGTTTTGGGTTAAAAAGTCTGCAACAACTGGAGTCATGTAGTTTCTGAACAAAGTTAAAAAAAAAAGTCCAAATTTTCTGATTTTCATTTGTATTAAATTAGAAATTTGCAAAATACTGAAAAAACTTTTTCAGTAGTGCCATAAGACTTTTTGACCCCAATCTGTCTTGCAATTATACAACCGACACCAATTCACAATGGGTGACACAATGAGGTCAACATGGAGAAGGTGTACCATACACAATCCAAACATGCCATTAAATATTTAAAGGTAAGGATTGCATACAATACTCGGGTGAATAAGCTTTTCAGGGGTCCGCTGTACAGCAGATTCTGATCCTATTTTCTACAAGCATATATTTGATCTTTTCTGTCTGTGTGTGTGTGTGTGTGCATGCGTATACTTACAGTATATACTGTAAGTCACTTACTTCAAAATAATGTGTGTTTTCGATCTCTTTCTTTGAATATTGTCTTTTTAGGCTCAGCTATGTTTACAGTCTCACATCTGATATCTTGGCATGAGAATCTCTCTCCTTCCTGCGGATGCTGGGTTCATGAGGTTATGTTTACACGTACAGAACATCATTGCGCGCTCCTTTAGCTCAAAGCCAGTCTTTCTGACTCCAACAACATCTGGATTGACCTTTTTCAATCCCTTATTACATAAGCAGAGTGTTTTTGCTCCCCTCCGTTCTAGGGAACACCACGCTCCAAATCAAAAACATCAAAAATATCTAAGAGCCTTTTGTAGTGTGAAATCTCTAAATTGAAGTCAAAAGTTAAATACATTCGTCTGCTTTGATCTGTCACATACATTAACCAGATTTGGCCAATAAAGGGATAATTCACCTAAGAATAAAAATTTACACCCTCGTGTCATTTCGAAACTTTATGATTTTCTTTCTTCTGCAGAACACAAAAGAAGGTATTTTGAAGAATGTTGGTAACCAAACAACACTGGACCTTATTGACTTCCATTGTATGGACACAAAACCACAAAGACATTTATCAAAATATCTCCTTTTGAAAAAGAGTCATACAGGTTTTGAATGACATGAGGGTGAACAAATAATGGCAGAAATATTTTTGGGTGAACTATTGTTATTGTTCAATTTCACGGCAAATATCCGCTGTGTTATCATAACAGAGATACTATATTCAATGTGCTTGTTGCCATCCCTCCACAATCCTGTAGGCATGTTGTGTCGTGTCTGATCCGTAAGGTGTGGCTTCAGTAGATTTGCTAACTGGAAACACAAGTATGTGGCCTGTGGTCCTGCTCAATCCAGTGTGGATACAGGTCAGCCAATTCTTTGTCCTTTCACTTTGGTGTTCGCTTCTCAAATGTATAGTGAAGCCCACCAGAAATGCAGAACGTGATGCTTTTCTAAATTCTGCTGTCTGAGAGACTGAAGATAAACAGTTTATCACCATGTTAAATACAGAAATGATGAACTGCTTCCATTCCTTGGTTTTTGGTGTGCTAAATATTTAGCTCTTCTGTCACTATAGTCACGCACTGTCAAAGCCCACATATGCCTGGTGTGCTCTTTTCTTCAGTGCATGCTTGGCCTGACCTGCTTTTATCCAACTTTATGTGATAGAAATTTTTCAGAGGAAGTTGAATGAACTTTAGGGAATGAAAGTGAGCCTGCAGGACACGGTCGAGAACATCTACTGTATCTGCAGCGTAAACAAACTCTATTTATTAAAGCGACAATCTGAGCTTAAAATGAGTTCCTCAAGTACTGTACACTCGGATGCATAAACATGCAAAAACTCTAGAAACATAGTTAGTCTCAAAGCGTTTAGAAACACCTTAAAGTTTTCCACACTTTTTCTGGGAGAAAAATACACTCAAGTTTGCCCGTTTTGAAAACCTATATTCTCCCAGTCGTACTGAATTGTGAAACCCCTCAACTCTTAAATTGTACACAATTGCTAGGGGTGAACAGTTTGCAAACAAAGTATTAACTAACATTATGTACTTGTACCAACAAGCCCCTCTCTTACATGAATGTGTACACACCAAACAAAATTCCCCCTCTTGATAAACATTTAAATCATGTCTGATAGAGTTTGAAGATACCTCAGAAATGTCATTTCAAAGTAGAGAGAAAATTTGTGATTTCTATTCAATTGATTTGAATTCTGTGAAAACTGTCAGGGTACGTCTCCATACAGGCAAAACAAAGACACAGCAGCCGAATGTGATGTGAGTTCAGAAAGGAGTTTTAGGTAGAAAATCTTAAAAACACAATTTTATTTTAATTCTACCTTGTAAATAGCAAACACAGCTGGATTTACTGCTGGCTTTGACATAAAAGCTAAGACAGTCTGTGTGGTCACTTTGAAGTCTATGTGCAATAACACTGAGGTCAGGTATAATCCAGAAGAATTGTGCCATGTTACTTCAGGTCAAGGAAAGAAAGAAAGAAAGAAAGAAAGAAAGAAAGAAAGACAGAAAGAAAGATCATATATGGTGAATTCAAATTTTATGATGATATTAAAAAGAGACCAAATCTTTAAAAACGTCATGCAAGAAAACTCTGAATTACACAACATCTTTATTTTCTTTGGAAATGTGCTGTGTACCAGAGATTTTAATAGAATCTTATTTTAACTGCCTCCCTGTGTAGGAGATGAAGCATTTTGAACTTGGCTTTGTGATGGCACGCCTCAAGAATTCCTGTCCTAGTTTCTGATCCCGCACCCTTTGGCAGTGCGGATCTTTCCATGGACAATCAAAAGTATAAATGTGAGTAGTTTCTCTATCCCACATCGCCCATGATTTAACAGATGTCCATAGGGACAGGGTGCGAGCCTTAGCAAGCAGAATAAGGAAGTAGTATTAGATTAAAACCATATGAGGGTGTTATTATATGATAACATTCAGTCCAGCTGTATTACTTTGCACCTGCTGTTCAAATGTTACATGTGCACATTCCCAGGCTTGTTTGACCTAACAATTATGTTGAAATTGCTGTCATCCATCAAAACAAAGAAAATGTCGTTGAGAAACCCAATCACGGGTCTGACTCGAGAACTCGAGAATTGCTTTTATACTGCTGTTATGCACGCATGCACTTTATGCAAGAGAGAAGCTCAAATTATGGTTTGGCTGCAAACGTGTCATTTTTCACTTCATGCAGTCTAAGTATCCATAAACATCTGAATGAATGATGTATCAACACCTAGCTATCATCCAAGCTCTTATGTTAAATGATTCAATAACAACCTTTGTATAAAAGTAAAGGAATTTGGAAAATATAGACCAAGTTGGCTGTTGTTATCTGCAGGTCATTCACACCAGGATCAGGTTTTCTTAGCATTTTATAAAACTTTTGCACACTTGTATAATCCACATGGATTTATCTTTCAAAAACAGCCTCCAGAATGAAGATCACAATAGTGTAAGACACACAGATGTTTCATACATTTCCATCAGTACTACTCATGTGTCCTACCTTTACTCTCGCAGGTCCAGACCTGAGGGTCTCTGTTATTCACTGAGGATGCTTCTGTCGATGTGTCTCTGTAAGAAAGTTACTGCCTGTCAGTGTTTTTAAACATCTTCCAAACTCCGCATGCCATGAGGTGCCAGGGAAAATGAAGGGAGGAGAGCCGAGGGAGGAGCGTGGATGCATCCAAGAGGGAGGGATGAAATCAAAACAAACGTACATACAAGACTTTGGAAAGTGTAGGAGAGACTGAGAAGAAGTGAGAGAGGAAGAGAGAGAGGTTTGAAAAGATGAAAGCAAAGTGTGCAGCTACTTCCCAGACAGTTTGACAAATGTTAAGTGGTTGCTCCAGGGAACCTTTAAAAAAGCAAGATTGGCATTTTAGAAACACAAAAGCTTACCAAAGGACTATAATAATGAATGCTTATGTTTTTTTGTAGCATTTTTATTATAACTACTAACTGAATTAGTATTATAACTAACTGAGCTATGGTACTTAAAACGTGACTTAAATATTTTGAATTAAAAGCTTTTGGCTACATGATTGAAATTACATTAGATGTTAATCATTTGTATAAAGTGATGAGTTGGAGCAGGTTGTGAAAGAACAGCTGACAACAGGAAGTGGTAATATGAAGTGGCTTTCATGTAAAACAGGTTGATAGAATGCCCAAAGTGTGCAGGTAAATTCACAATGGTACATTTTTCAAATGTTGTGAAAAATAATTTTGTTTTCTTTATGATCAACTTTCGATCAAATAAAGGATATGGGGATCAAAGATTGTTAGTAATCAGTCCCTTAGAACACAGATCTTTATGTTTTTATTCCCTCCAAAAAGTTGATCATAAATAAAGAGTTTTGGTTGTTGAGTAAACCTGATGATTAGATTATATGCGAAGTAAACAAAGGAAACATGAGGGGATAGTGCTGTAAATTGTATATAAAGCAATGTAAGCAAATAAGAGGCTGTATGCACTTGTCTCTACATAAGATATTGAGCATCAAAGGTTAATATTTCAATCGATTTCTCAGCACTGATGAGCTACACATTGTCCTCATTTGTTTTAATAGTAAAACAGCACACCAGGAAATATTACAAACGTGCCTGCCAAGTGTATTGAATGCTTCCTCGTTTGAAAGCTAATTGAATAAATGTAAATGTTTATTTTTGCTCTCATTACTATAAACACAACAAAAATCATCTTTGTTGCAGACTTCTCTGTTTGTTTTGGTTCCTGCTGTTTATAGAAATGACCACTAGATGTGCTCATAATCAAAGAATTTTAACTCCGGAACACTTCAGTGCGCCATAACAAAACCAGAACAAAAAGACAAGATGCATTTTAATAAAAAAAAACATCGTTTTACTATTGAGTTAATGTTAAACTGTTTCAATACGTTTGTTTGTTTGTTTGTTTGTTTCAAACAAAAAAATTAATATACAAATTTTTACTTTTATTAAAAGGTCTGCATATTAAAGTGTAAAAGTGTGTACTATTACAGCGTTTGGTTTCATAGTTTACCAGTGTAAAGATTCTTTATACAAGTATTGTTTTTTCGTTTGCTAAAAAATGATGTTTTCAGTGTTTTCTTTAATAGTATGAATAATAGTGAAAAGTGCTCATATTGTTTACAATGCTTTCAGAAAAACGCGCTCCCTAAGTTTCTTAAACAGCTCATTGAGCTACAGGAAGAGCGCATTGAAAAACACGTGCAATGCCTGTTACGCAATCTGCTAGAAAACATAACAGCAACGTGCCTATATCCTGATTGGATGCTGTGTGAACAATCAAACTATCATCCACCTATCAGCGAGCTGGTGGGCGTGTCTAGAAGCCAGCGGACGTTTGAGAGAGTACAAAATGTTATTTTAACACTGTCGCTCACTGCCATTGCTTATTAAATAACGTGTTACATTGTGTTTACGAATTTAGGTCCGTTGCGCAAAATTGTGCGAATTCAACAGGAGAAAAAATGCGTAAATTAATTTACGTACATTGTTATTGAAAGAAAAATAGTGTTCTGTGTTTAACCGAACAAACCACTAAATAATATTTATCTGGGACGGACGAAAGCATGTCCACGTATAATAAATTTATTGATGCTCGATACGGTTAATAAGACTGACCTAATGAAACTCATCCAGCGTTTCTCCCACGTGACTGTGTCGAGCGAGGCGTTGCCAAGGGGAAGTGACGTCACAGCGCTACGTTCGCGTTCACAGGAGACGCTAGGCCTGTGACAGCTACGTTCTTCACAGCTGCGACGGGGGTCACTTGTTAAAATCCACCCCCATCATCTTCAAACGCGGAGAAAATGATGATCAAACCACCGAGAGCATAATTTACATAGTCTAAGCTTTCGCCTGATCACAAAATTGTGACATTTCAGGCTTTTCTTCGTTAATAAAGGAATGGTGAAAAGTGAGCTCCGTCGGAAGAATCTGAATTTTCTTCAGGGATTCGGGGGGGTTGGGGTCGCGTAAAGATATAAAGGATTGTAGTATTTTAATAGCGTGTGTTGTTAAGGTAAACCCGAATTTTTAGGCGTTAAAGCGTGTGGATTAAACAATAATTGAAATAGAGTCGAGCCACCCGTTCCGGAGGAACCAGTAAACAACGATGGAGCTACGAGTTGGAAACAGATACAGACTTGGCAGAAAAATTGGAAGTGGATCATTTGGAGACATTTATCTGGGTAAATATATATCAAAACACTTGTACCGTGTTACTATAAAGCTGTCAGTTGAATGATACGGTTAATAATTTGTGTTTCATGTCTGTCAACTGTAAATGTTGTAGTTCCTGTTGTAGCCTTCTTATGATGTCCGCTTTTCAGTTCTTCTGTCATTTATGTAAAATATAATGTTTTGTAACCATCTTTACGTCACGTTAATAGCTATTTCAGCCTAAATGGTCCATTGAACTCCCTGGATACGTAAAGTTTTCCTTTAGGTTAGGCACATATACTGGTTTACTTAACTTCTGTTACAAATAACTCAAACTGCCACAGCATGTCGTCTGTGTCCATAAGATATACGAATTCTTTTGATATAAAAGTTTATGCTGTTTCAGCTTGAGTGACATCACTCAACAAATGACAGCACTGAACCTGTTTTGTGAGAAACGTCAACATGAGATTCAAGCAAGCCTTTACTGATGCAGGACTATAACTGTATTAATGAACCATACATGTACATACAGGTTTCACTGTAAACATGAATCACTCAAAAGGCCAAACATGGCGTGTTAATTATGCTTGCTTGGTTTGGATGGACACACCAAGCTGGAAAGATTGACATGCTCAAAGCTAATGCGTTCAATAGGGTGTTAAATCTATTAAATCCCAGTGTTTGTGTTAACCGTCATGTTTGATTCAGTCATATACCCGATCACAGGGTCATGAATCTTGGTTAAATGATGCTTTGATCGATGGCCGTTGTCCACACTACAGATAGAGGAAACTTTGTATTTACTTGGTGGATGAACATTTTGGTGTCACAGCCATAGAGAACATCAGTTTCACACAGGAGGATGTTTTGGATGATTTGGTTATCTATGTCTGACATTTACAGATCACACCGATGACAATAGACAGCCACTGTTGGATATGACAATACAGGGTTGGGAAACTATTAACTAAACAAGGTCATTATGTTAGCTTTTATTCTTTTAACAGTCTAGCAATTTGATAGTGAGCTTTGTGTTGCAAAACCTACTGTCATACAATCTGAATGTTTTCTTGTGTTTTGAATACAATTGATATTATTTTACAATTTTCACTGACAACGTTTCGTCAGAACGTCAGAATCCTGTACAAATTTTGGCAACTGCTTTTCTTGCTGTGGTCAATAACATTATTTGTCTTACGTGGAAAGAGACATGTCATATTTAAATGAATCAAACATGAACTCCTCATCAGGCTTAAATCCAATCGGCGTACCTCATTTTGACAGACCGGCACTGTTTGCGATGTTTACAAGGGGTCTTTGATCATCATGATGTTAGGGCTTCATGTTGAACTGTGGAGACTTTATCCTACAGCATTCTGGCTGAGATAGAATTGTTTCAATCTCTTGTGTGTCAACAGGGCTTGGCGGGTGTGGTGAGATTGTAAACTCCATCTGCTCGTGTGTTTCATAACTGCACCCCCTTTTTCACATGTGACCATAATTAACATGATTTGAACAATACAGACATACAAAAATTATTAAAAGGTGGTACTTTTGTAAGGCAGCGCTTTATAATGTAATTCTGTATAATTCACTGTTGTGTTCTCAAATTGGCTTTAATCATCTGCCGCCTCATTAGTGGCGATAAGATCGAACCCAGCCAGAGTAAGCCGGTCTCATTCTCTACCAGTCAGCCTGGGTGAGATGTTACACTGCTCACCTCCCTGACAAATCATCCAAGAGTCACCCTAAATGCCATACCTATCCCTTTTTACTGGGATTCCTAGACCGATCCCATGCTTGCGTCACGAGGTGCCTCAGGTGTGTGAATTACCAAGGAATGCGTTTTATCTGCAGGTTTGGTTTTTATTTGTCAGCCTTATGTAACAAATGTTTGGGAGGTTTTGGTTTAGCTTTATTGTATTGGCTTTTTTAATGTTTATATTTTGTACCCCATCTGAAAAAGTCTTATTTAGCTGTCGGACTGTATTGTACACCTTATCTGCAATTAACTTCTATTGTCATAGTTTTGTGCACATGGACTGTTTTGGAAACTGAAGTAGAGGTGGCTGGTTTTGGGGAAGTTATTACCCAAAATGGCTCATTTACAAAGTTTAACATTTTAATTTTTGGGGCTCCTTTTTAATGTGCTGTTGGTTCTTTATCGTGGCTGTAAAACTGATATGAAGCAGAACTATGTTATTTGCATTGTTTATAGGCAGGGATAGGTTTTGACCTGCTCACTCACTATTGCATCAGGGTTGGAGGAGCGTTCCTCCTATGATCAAAATGTAATCAAAGAGAACAGACTGTTTGTTCTCTTCCTTGAGTTGACTGTCTCTAGTTTGAGTTGTGGGCTTATACCGGACTTAAAATGAGTGTTCGCCAACAGCTTAAGTGAATCTCATCCTTGGTGTTAAGTTTGTTTGTTTTTAAATGTCTTAAGAACTTGCCGAACAAGTTTTGGAGTTTCTGTTCAGACGGACATGGGTAGTAGCTAGTGCCAGAAACGTACAGTAGTTGTAAAACTGACAGACCCAGTCCTGAATGATGATGGGTCAACATAGATTACGTCTGTGCTATATACAATGTAGTAACACTTATGATGAGAAACAACTTTTTTGCTGTTACTATGTGACATGTCAAAGATTGTATTTGTAAACTATTTACTGCCCCAACAGGTTATTTGATAAAGTTCATTTGATAGCTAAATGCAATAAGGTCTTGTCCAAGGTGAAGATTTTAAGAAACTCCAGTTTCAGTGTTGTTGTGTGGATGGTGAAACTGAAGATTTGTCCTATGAGGTTGGAATGCACACCGCTATCTCCTTTGTTTGACATCAGATTCTAGGCTTCGGATTGGCCAACACAGTTTTATGGTTAGGATTAAATCGCCACCTGTTGGTTTGACAGTGCTTCATGTCGTGTTTTTGCGTTTTCGTGTAGACGTGATTTTTTTTTTTTTTACGAAGGAAAAACTTACTTGTGTATTATATGTTTTGCATTTTTTGCCACCAAAACAATTGTTCTAGTCTGTTAGCATTTATTAACAAATTCTGTTGCTAGTTTTTTAATGAAGATAATAGTGGAGTGGCTGTTGAGCTCCAAAAATGACAATAAGGCTCTATAAATGTAGTCTATTTACATGTACATTTATGCATTTGGCAGACGCTTTTATCCAAAGCGACTTACATTACATTGTACTATACATTTGTACATTTTATATAGTAAGCAAGTGGGGGTTAGGTGCCTTGCTCAAGGGCACCTCAGCCATTACCCGCCAGCCCTTAGAATCGAACCAGCAACCTTGTGGTCATGAGTCCAACTCTCTAACCACTGGGCCACGACTATGGGTCTATGGGTCTTCTACTTGTAAAGAACAGACTAAAAGCTGTTGTTCCCTGATAATTGTTTATATCCAAGAGAAACATTAAAATGCTTCATCTGATCATAGTGGCTCAATTGAATTTTTATGAAGCAATTAGAATATGTGTCTAAAGAAACCAAAATAACGACTTTAATCAACATATTCTTCTCTTCCCTGCAAGTCTCTGTGTGTTCATGAGAGCACCACAATGCTTGCACATCCGGGTTGTATGCGGAATGGCGCATGTGTGAGGGCACACAATGCACAACCTGGATGCGAACCACTATGCTCAAATGGACCATTTTAACAATGTCTTTAGTACTTTTCTGGCCCTTGACAGAGAGAATTACGATGATGTCTATGAGGAGGCCTGCAAAGTCTTGACAACCATTCATTATCAAAATCCTGGCAGGGAAATCCTACAACAAAATGCAGGGTTCTAAATAACAGAATTCTTGATTAAACTTCCAAAACATCTGTGACCCCCAATAGAACTTTGTCATATGTGTACTGAGTATAATGGCCTATTCATTATAATCTACAGTGGCATCAGTTTGTACGATCTGATCCTTTCAGTGTATTAACGGGTTTGTTTTTCACCCTGCCCCAGGCACAGACATTTCAGTTGGAGAGGAAGTGGCCATCAAACTGGAATGTGTGAAGACGAAACACCCACAGCTCCACATCGAGAGCAAAATTTACAAGATGATGCAGGGTGGAGGTATCAAGAACCGTTCTGTTTCTAATCAGGGGTTTGGGGCTCAATAAATCAATATGATCAATTAGCATTTCTTTTGGATTAAAACGTGACAGCATGTGTGATTTGTGCGTGTGGCTTCTCTTTGCAGTTGGCATCCCTACCATAAAGTGGTGTGGTGCGGAAGGAGATTATAATGTGATGGTGATGGAGCTGCTGGGTCCCAGTCTGGAGGACCTTTTTAATTTCTGTTCCAGGAAGTTCAGCCTGAAGACTGTCCTGCTGCTGGCTGATCAGATGGTATGAAACAATCATGTTTGAAAGAAAAAAAAATCAAAATCATAAAATGGGATTTTGTGTCAAGTGACCAGAGCTATTTTATTCTCTCTGCACAATGAAGAGAATAGTTCCTTTTTGCATGTGCTCAGTCCCTCATAAATTGTCTTTTCACAACTGTGTAGATAAGCCGCATTGAGTACATCCACTCCAAGAACTTCATTCACAGAGATGTAAAGCCTGATAACTTTCTGATGGGCCTGGGGAAGAAGGGCAACCTTGTCTACATCATTGACTTCGGTCTGGCCAAGAAATACCGTGACGCACGGACACACCAGCACATTCCATATCGTGAAAACAAGAATCTCACGGGCACTGCACGCTATGCATCCATCAACACACATCTTGGCATTGGTAAGAACACATATGTAGACTGTGTTGAGAATCGAGTACTAGCTTAAGACTTGCTGAAGACTGCTTGCTATTTAAAAAAGTAAAAGTAATGCTTCAAATGCAACATTTTACTTTTTGGTCATATACCACATAATCATCACGTTTACTTCAGCAATTGACGTTCAGTTATCAATTTAGAAAATGAACTATTTGAAAAACGTGTTGTGGCAGTCTGATCAGACATGAGTCAAATGCCAAGACAGATATTACTATTTCTTTAATTTGAATATAAAAGATTTAAATTGAGAGTGGTGCTGAAGTGATTTGATGTTTTTTTTTAATTGTCTTCCTCTTAGTGTGCTGGCTCTGTATGGCGTCTTGTATGCTCATGCTTGGATGTGTGTGTATTTTTCGCATTTCCCAGGATGGTTTTAACGTGTGCACACGTTTGCTTTGACATGACTGCTTATTCATAAATTGCTACAGTTGTATGACGCTTAAAGTTTGTTTTGATGCGCCAAATAAGCTCTTATAATTGTGTGCGTGTTTGTTTCTACAGAGCAGTCTCGGCGTGATGACCTGGAGTCTCTTGGTTACGTGCTCATGTACTTCAACTTGGGCTCGCTGCCCTGGCAGGGACTAAAAGCTGCCACCAAGAGACAGAAGTATGAGCGTATCAGCGAGAAGAAAATGTCCACCCCCATTGAAGTTCTCTGCAAGGGCTACCCATGTATGTACAAGCCTTGATATGTTGGTTTAGTTCTTCATCATAGAAGTATTCGAAGCCATGCCTGGCAGGTCTCAGCAGTCGTACCTAGATCGTAATGTGAATGTTTATCTTCCCTGCAGCTGAATTTGCCACGTACCTCAACTTCTGTCGGTCACTGCGATTTGATGACAAGCCAGACTATTCTTACCTGAGGCAGCTCTTCAGGAATCTGTTCCACAGGCAGGGCTTTTCCTATGACTACGTGTTTGATTGGAACATGCTGAAGTTTGTAAGTACATGTTAACAGCTTTTTACACAACTTAAGCTGGGTGGCATTTTTTTATTTGAGCTTGGATCATTTATGCTTGTGCATATGTTTCATATTTACATGTAGATTATTTGAATGTGTTTACATGTCCTACTGCAGTCTTTTTTAACCATGCATTTTCCAATTTTTGTCATTCAGGGTGCTAATCGTACAGCAGAAGATGCAGAACGTGAGAGGAGAGAGAGGGATGAGCGGATGAGACATAGTAGGAATCCTGCCGCTCGAGGAATCCCAGCAGCCTCAGGCAGACCTCGTCCCACACAGGATGGCGCTCCACCCACCCCCCTCACGCCCACCTCTCACACAGGTAAGTACATTTTGCTCACCAGACAATATCTCATGAAACCTTCCTCTCTTTTGGACACTGGTAAAAAGAGTAATCTTTTGCTTTTCACTCTTACAGCAAACACATCCTCTCCGAGACCAGTCACTGGCATGGAGCGCGAGCGGAAAGTCAGCATGCGGCTCCATCGCGGTGCTCCAGTAAACGTGTCATCCTCAGACCTGACGGGACGGCAAGACACTTCCCGCATGTCCACATCACAGGTATGTGCAGACCCATATGCCAACCTTACCTTGGCATATGACTCCGCTTCAGCAAGTCAAATCTTTTATAAGCCCTATTGTAAGTGTGTGTGTGTCTGTTGCATGTTTTCACTGGTTTTAAGTCCACATTGAGACGGAAATTTGATCAAAGCATAGAGAAAATCTGTATTGTGTATGAGCTGTTTTGATGTTTAAAAAAGGAAGTGTAAATAGGCTCTGTGCTTCCTTTTCTTTATTAATTATCATTTGTTTTTAAACGCACTTTCATTATTTTTTTATGTTGGTATCCAATGATTATATTGAATTTGAAGGAGTAAATCTTTCAGGAGATGAAAAATCTGTTAAAAAAAAATAAAGAACCTTAATCATAACATTGAGGCTTAATATCTAAAAATGATCTTAATAGAATTAAGAAATTAAGAAAAATTCACCTGCAACATCTGTTTGTATTACATACTGTAGGCATGGGTTGGTAAAATGTGTCTGCACAAATGTTGCAGAAATGTAAACCTATGTTTTTTTTATTATTTCAGAATAGCATTCCCTTCGATCACCACGGCAAGTAGTTGCTTGTCACGTCATTGTGTGAAGGCAGCCGCACCAGGTGAGTTCAGTTGGCTAAAAAATTACTTTTATTTCATCCCTTCTTTCCATTGCTTTACTATCTGTTATGGCCTGTGCAGTTCTTGTTCTGTTCACAAGATCATTATTCTTTTGCTGTTGATGCAATTGTTATATTTTGTGTTTCCCTTTTATTTGGTTTATATATTTCTTTTTTTTTCTCAAGGGGTGTTACATGTGTTGTGTGTTGTTATATGTCTGTATGTAGAGTATTGTTAGGTAATATAGCCTTTTGTTTTGTATGTCAATGTTATCAATGTTCTATATAAAAATACTTCAATAATATTTTGTGTTTCCCACGTCACAGATTGTCTCCATGTCCCAGACGCCTCCACTTTGCAATATGGAGTACGATGGACAGCCTGATTGACAGCTCTCCACCATGAGCTAATAGATAGGGCCGTCTCTCTCTCTTCTATTGACGAAACCAAAATGGTGTAGAACCAACATGACCTCTGCTTACAGGCGCTCTCTCTCTCTTCCCCCCCATTTTCAGTTTTTGTTTACTTCTTTTATTTTAAGTGTTCTTGTGGACATGAGAGCCAAGGCCTGTTGCGAAATATTTTAGGTTGACCAATCACAACGTGTCATCTGCATCCTTCACAGTATCACACTATACATCCAGAGCTGCACAACTTTGTCTGGTTCAGGCTCCTCTTTATTGAGGCTATGTATCGTCTATGTGGTTTAAACAAATCTCTGTTTCTTTGTATAATGGGTTTTCTTTTGTATTTTAACCTGCCCAACAGACGAGTCCGTCTGGTGGTGTTGTAATGGGTTCACTTTACTTTTTTTTTATTTACTCTGTATATTTATTTTTTACTATACATTTTAATAGCCCTTTGTAACTGGTGAGCTCATACAGGTTCCTTTTCCATGGCAGAGCCAGGGCCAAATCTCAGCCTACATTATTCATAACAAATTGACTCCATGTCCTAATACAGGGACCCTGTGATCCTCACCAGTTTGTCTGCTCTATTGATCTCTAACTGTACAATATTGCCCTTCCCCATTATTGTGTGTCTTCTGTTTCTAAGCTGTGAAATAACTGTAAAATATTTGTGTAAATGTTTCCATGCAACTCTTTAGAAAGACTCTGAAATGGCCACAGATGGTTTGTCTGTAAGTTGTCACCAGTTTTTTTTATTCCACTCTTTCATAAAGCCACTAAAATGAAGTGCCAGACATGGAGGGTTTTTATACAGTATATTCTACACTTGAACTTTGACTAAATGCTGGTTTGATTCTCGAATGAAGACCATGTTCGGTAATGCTACAAGACACGTTTTTAAAGGTTGGGTGTATTCAGCTTAAGAATGTGGATGCAAGTATTCTTGCATGGGTCTTGATGTCTTAGGTGGTATTTCGGAAGTGATTATGTATTTGTTGGAGATAAAGATTGTCTTTGTGTAGGTTGAATGAAAAAAATCAAGGTCTTTCTTTTGAAGGTCAGCTATGATTTCCCTCTTAAGATCTATTCCAGCACTGATGTGGCTTTTCTATTGCACCTTGAAAGCTGGTGTGGTCATCTCTTTACTCTTCTCATGTCATCTATTAAGGAGACTTTGGCAACTTCCTGGGCAAAGTTTTTTTTCCATCTAATTCTCACTCTTTCCAGCCCATGGCTGTTTTGGGTACCACACACTTTTGTGGAAGTCATGCCAATTTGTCAGTCCTGTAATAATTTGTATTACCACCGTATTTGTGTATTTTAAACAGTGTAAATAAATGAATTACTTGTATTTGCTTGTACTGGCATCATTTTTGCTCATCGATTAACCGTAGATTTCAGCAAAATAAGTTCCCATTCATTTTTAGTTCAAAAATGTCTTTTTACTTTACCTGATCCTGGAGAGCTGCCATCCTGCATAATTCAGCTCCAACCCCACTCCAACACATACTTCCAAATGCAGAAGGCTTGACTGTACAAAGCATGGTTGCATTGAAATGGTCAACATTGGTCCTTTTTTAAAAGGTGCTTTCATACATTTTTAAGTTAACTTTAACAAAAGCAGGTATGTTACATCAGGGGTTTAGACTGAAACTGCTGGAGGGGGGGTTATCGATCAAAGCTAAACTTGTTTGTCACAATGTGTCTGATGAGACGCTTCGTGACAGGTGCTCAGTCCTAGAGCAAACAGCCAATTCTTTAGCCAATTCAGTATGAATTCATTTAAATATTACAGACAGCTGTGTTGGTGTGAATGAAACCAAATGTGTCAGTAAGGTATTCAGCAGCAGGCTTGAAAACCTTCAGCTTAAGGTGTTAAGATTTGATGCATTTACAGATGGTCACCAGCTGGACTTAACTCAAAATACTGTGTAAATCCTGTGATAATAGGATTTGTGACGTGCTCGAGTTCCGCCTCTGATGATCTAGTTGTGGAGTGAACGGTTTATAGTTTTTCATAATTTAATAATTTCTTTGTTACAATTAGTCAAATACAATTCTTGAGCAATGTTTGATGTTTTTCAATGCAAAAGTTCTTTGTAAAGCTTAAGCAAAAAAATTACAGCCTGGATGCAGTGGAGAGGAAAAAGAGGTCATTTATTTCTAGAACTAAATTATGTATGGTTACAAATCAGACTTAAGGCACAACCAAATTGGTGTCTTGAGTAGAAAAAAAAAGTCCCTACACACAAACTGCTGGGGAGAAAGTTTGGATAGGTACTGCCATACATATACTGTCAATTTTTATAGTGGTATTTGCTGGCCAACAGGGTACCCAATAAAATGTTTATATAATTGAAATATTTAACAAGAAACATTACACATATACTGTACAAGTGCACAGAATGGTCCTCTCCTTGTGATTGATGCAGTTGGTCTAAAATATAAATGAATAAAAAAACCTGACATTAACACGGTGTCTTCTATAAATACTGATAACATTAAAATAGCAGAAAACTACAAAAATATGTCCAGCAATTATATCCTTTAAAATACTACACAAATATTTAGCAAATTCACAATATGCATGTGTTCAATTTAAAAAGACTATAACTAGGATCCCGTGTTTCATACAAACCTACAATATTGTATTTTAATCCTATGTGTTTGGGTTTGTCTGAAACACAGCGCTTTGATAACCAAAAATATAAATAATCTTACACTCTTCTGCTCTCTTAGGATCAGTTTCAAAAATAAAAAGATTACAGTAGATCAAATTTACTACAGACAATCCACATCAAACCGGTTGCCACAAAGATGCAAGCTGGTGGTCTTAACATTGCTGGTGCCTTGCTCTAGTTTGGAGTGTATAACATTTGGTGCCACTAGAATAAAATCTTAAACTCTCTAGCAAAGTCTTTGGATCACCATATAAAGAATCATCCTAGACTGTACGAGTACATATCTCTGTTAGCACGAGCGAGCCTTTAAATCATTTCATCTAGACGCATGTGAACTGCAAAGCAGGTCTAAAGCGGTTCTCTGTAGCCAGTTGAGAGACACACTCAAAAGCGTGATACACAAAAGCATACACCACAACATCAAACACATCTATGAGAGTTTAACATCTGGTTTTTCACTGACCGAACATGTTCATGGGCCCCTACTGGGGAGGTTTCGTCATATTTGTTGTTCTACAGTAGCATCTTCAAAGGGAGGATTCAGGTTCTACCACAACACCGTTTGCTTCAGTCAATGTTTTGGAAACCTCACACTCTACCGAGTCCACCCCTGTGCTTTCAAGGTCTTTAACTTGATCATCCTCTGGTTTTACGTTTTCTTGTTGCTCCGTCCCAGTCTCCCCCGCATCACCTTTGTTTTCTTGCTCTTCTTGTGGAGCTTTGTTGAGCACCTCCATCTCTGCCTCCGTAATAGCCATCTCCATCTTAGCTGGAGGGTCGGGCTCCTGAGGTTTTTTCTTGATAAAAAGCCAATTACAGATGGCAAGCACCAGCGCGGAGAGAACGACCTCACACCCTGCCAGCAGGAATACGAACATGTAGTTCTTGGTGGAGTCCAGTAGGCGACCTGTGAAACAAAACAACAGATGTGACATCACTTCCTGTGAGGATTGGCAAATCATTGTGGCAGCCGTTTCAGGTCATTGTGGTGTCAGAAACAGCCTGTGAGCAGCAGCTGCCAACGTTGTGATAAGATTATTTGCTTTGGGGTCGGAGTCACTGGGATAAAAAACTTAAAATGAGGTGTTCACAAAGAACCATGTGGTGTTGTATAAATAGATGTCCTTTTAACCTCAAACAAAAGGCTCTTAAGGTATGTGAAAAGCCAACTACATTCCTTCTATTTATCTTTAACCAATGAAGTTAGAGAATGTGACACATTTACCAATAGTTGATTAAATGTTGACTCAAAGTTATGGATAACATTGAGTCAACATAAAATTTTTGCAGTCTAGGAATGTCATGCATGTTAAACCAGTGTTTTAGGTTCTTTTACAAAAGTAAAAACTGACCTGCTCCAGGAGGTCCCACCAACACAGCGAGAGCTTCGACCAACAGCACCAAGCCGATCGCACTTGAGAACTTCTCCGTTCCCACGATGGCCATCAACACTTCAAACTGCAGGGCTCCAACCATACCGTAAGAGATGCCAAAAAATATGCAGAACACCACAAGAGAGACATAGTCTTTGGCAAACGAGCCTATAAGATCGGTGGTGCCGTTGAATAGCATAGCGAAACTGAAAAGGTAAACGCATCGTGGGCGCACCCATTTGAGTCCAGCGATGATGCCACATGTGGGCCGGGCGAAGATATCGATGAAGCCCAGTATGGTGAGCAGCAAGGCAGACTTGGTGTCCTCATTGCCCAGTTCCTTGGCATAACTCACCACAAACACAGGAGGTACGAAAAGACCAAGCACCATGATGGCGGCAGCAATGGTGTAAATTAAAAAGCCACGATCTTTGAAGACCGTGAAGTCAAGCAGCTTGGGCTTTGGTTTAGGTTTTGCGTCTTTTTCAATTTCCTCCACGTCGCTCTTTTTTGGAGCCACCAAGGGCCTCATGAGGGCACCGCACGCGCAGCAGTTCAGCAGCAGGCCTCCGAGGATGAGGAAGCCTCCACGCCAACCGAACTTGTACTGAAGGACCTGACCAAGTGGAGACAGACAGCATAGAGCCACGGGACTACCCGCTGCAGCTAGACCATTAGCCAAGGGCCGCTTCTCACTGAAGTATCGGTTCAGCATGATCAGTGATGGCTGAAAGTTCAGGGCGAGACCCAAACCTACAATAAAATCAACAAATTGTATGATGGTTATATTCTGTGAAACTGTAGGGATGGGAAGTTCAAAAAGCAGTGCTTACCTGTTATGACTCCCGTGCTGAGATAAATATGAATGATGTTGGTTGCAAAGGATGCCAGGATCATTCCCAATGAGGCAAAAAGGCCACCCACCATCATCACAGGGCGACACCCGAAACGGTTCACCAAGATACTACATAGTGGCCCTGCAGCAAGCAAACCTCCATTAGTTTATTTGCACAGGCAGAATTTACAGATATGCTCGTTTTATTTTACAACTCGCATTTACATAAGCAAATCTTTTGCCTCTTCACATTTAACACGGTCATATGCTCCCATGATAACTTCCAACATGCATTGCTTTCTTCGCAAGAACTGTTACACATCCTTACCTGTACCATAAAGCATTGCCAGAAGAATGGAGGAGATCCAAGCAGTGTCGCTGTAGCCCACTCCAAACTCCCGGATGAGCTCTTTAAAGAAAACGCTGACTGCTTTGGGAAATGCATAGGAAAAGCCGGTAATGACGAAACACCCGAAGAGGACAGCCCAACCCCAGCCTCCATCAGGTGCCTTGACCCCACTGTCACCACTGTCTACTGCCACTCCACCCATGATGTTAAACACGTCAGGTCTCAAAACTAAAAGGAAAAACAAAACGAGTTGTTAAAAAAAAACACTAGTGAGTGGCAAATCAAGTAGCTAGTGATTATTGCCTTACATGTGATTTACTTACATGCATTTGGCAGATGCTTTTAACCAAAGTGCCTAACATTGCATTATACATTTGTTTCTCAGTATGTGCAATCCTTGGGATCAAACCCATGACCTTGACGTTGCTAGCACCATGCTCTAACCACAGAGTTACAACCAGGAAAGTTTTATATAGCTTGTTTTCTGAATAGCCCTGTACAGAAAGAACTGCATCCAAGATTCACACCCTTCAAGTCACATTTTGCAAAAACGACATCAGATCTTTCTGCGGTCACTCGAGACCAAAGTCTTACATTCTGGGGGCAAAATATTAAACATAATACACACCATAAGGATCACAACAATTTACAATGCACTCATATCCTGTTACATCACCTCTAACCTGTGGTTCAAATGCACATTTCCCAACAAACAGTCAGAAAGATCTGCCAAAAAAAAATACGTCATCACTGACTACCCAACAATCACTGACTACCCAACATCCGTAAGATATTGCTATGCAATTTCTTTCATCATTTTTACACAGTCAGCTGCATATAACAAACTCTTAATTCGAACAAAGAACAAAAAGAAAATGTTGAAAGTATGTTTAACCTTCTAATAATGACCTTCTTCAAGGACAGGAGCTCATTAACCTATACAGAAGGTTCTTGAAGTCATTTTAACACCAATTAAAAACAAGTTGCTGGTCATTAGATTAAAGCCATTGAAATCAATATATGCATTTTGAAACTAGCCATCTAAATGCTGATTGAAAGTCTGTTTTCGGTGTAAATTAAATAGCACCAAACCACATTAGTATGACTGGTAAACCTATAGAGTACAATTTAACAAGCAACAGATACAGATCAATAGCAGATCAATATGCCGTCAACATGTGACGTAAGTGAAAGTACCATCAAACAGCTTCCGAACCTCAATCACAAACGGCACGCAACACAAAAAATATTGGCATGCAATTGAAATCAATTGACCAAACAATATATGCAACCTACCTTGTTTAAAGTCTCCCTAAAACTGCTTCTCTCTAGCTGTGAGCAGAGCCACCCACATATCTATAGTGGGGGTTTGAGGGCGGGCCTATGGGACATGGCTAAAAAGCTCCAATGGGCAGAGCCATGATATCCATCCTAATTTAAGACCCTGACATTTTCTCATGTGGCACACATTTCAATGACCAACATCACCTCCCCTGGTTTAACTTTTGTTGGTCTAGCATTTCACCTATAGATGTTTATATATACAAATTATGTTAGGTTATAATGGAGTATTAAGGGTCATTATAGAAAGGTCACCGAATTGTTAATGTGAAACAGGTCACAGCTGGATGGTTGTTTACTTCATTCATTATGATCTTGTCTCGTTCATGCTAATTAATGACACGTGCTAACTATGATCTGTCAATCAAGTGCGCGAGTATTACAGGTGGTATACGCAGTGTTGTTGATTTACATAGAGGACATCCAAAAACACTGTCACTTGTGTTATTCATGTTTGTAATTATTATTTTAACGATGGATATAAGAAATTCTCAGAAAGGAATTAAGCACTACCTCACCTGATCGAACATCTCCGCTAATTCTTCCCTAAAAGCTTTAATGACATATTTGGACAGACTTTGTGTATTATAGCTCAAAGACGCCGGGTAAACACGCTTTACGGGTCCCATTTACCAGACTAACTATACATAAAGAATATTTTATTCCATTAATACGAATTATTTGTCATCCGATGTCTAAATATTAACATCAAGTGGATGTAATGCAGTGGCGCGCTCTCTGGTCTACGTGCTAAACGTGACTTTCATTCTCTTCTCCATCCATAAGATAAACTCAGCGCGACGATCCATATGCGATCAAATCCATACATGTAAGCATAAACATATTCAAGTTAAGATATTTTTACTTTAAAAAAAACGCTTTTTTAAGCGATCGCTTGAACAATTTGCTGTAGTCTTATTTATGACGATGTATCGGTATGTGGTTATGAATTATATACTCGTTAGGTATATTCTGTTCTATTTAGTAAAAGTATAATTTCGCTATTGTCTTCCGCATGGATATGGTATTATTAGGTTTATATGGTAGCCTATTATTAGTAGATATTGCTTTTTCTTTCTTTTCGAGAACCTGTTACTCGTCACTAAAGCCGAATAAATTCGTAGTCAACATCCACATAGAAGCCCACCCGGATAGCATCCCCCCTTCCTCGCGCACGCATGTAACGTTATAACATGCGCAAAAGCACCCAATCATTTTCCCCGAACACGCGTCGACATATTAAAGACATCAGACCCATACATACCTTAACGACGCCTATTTATTTTTTAAGGTTTTCGTCTGACGATGCTCTCCTGGTACCAGGACCATCACGTTCGCACGGCACACATCTTTAAAAGAAGCAATAAAAGAGATGTGAAGCTTCTCTTGGTGGTTCGCTGAATGAAACCGGTTCTGTCACCAATGAATCACTTGAGTCACACTGACGTACAGCCAATGATGCGGCTGTATGTGAGGGCACTACGTGCGTTTCCCCCACTCTCTCTCTCTCTCTCTCTCTCTCTCTCTCTCTCTCTCTCTCTCGTCCCCATACACACCATGTGCTCTAGGGATTTAAAGGGGGATTTACGGACCTTTCCTCGTTGAACATCGAAAGCATCGGCTTTGTCTCTTTTTATCCTAGCTGGGGCTTCACGAATCTATACACATATTAACAAGTAAATGTGAATAGTTAACAGGATGATGACACTTCCTTGAAAATCAGCATTCTTGCCTGTCAACAACTAAAGACACAAGTAAAAAAGCCAACTGACAGCTTCTGACGAGTTTTCTCTATCTGGAAAATTTAATATAGACTATTTTAAAACACCACAGAAGAGAAATGAGAGCAAAAACGTCATTGTACTCTGGAGATATTAGAACGTTACGTGACAGCAGGCAGGTAGAAAGCACGTGAGTCAGGTGTCTCGTTTCCTTTTGCGTCACTTACTTTTGTACAACCTGGAACACTCGGGAAAACTTTTATACGTGTCAAGCCTTTTCCAAAAGGTCCAAATTAATGTGTGAAGGCATTGCTTGCATATTTCATAACATTGTTGCGCAAAATGCTTTCGAAAAAAATTAATGCTGACAGAATTAACAAGCAAGCACTATTTGTCGTAACAGCATTTTTTTAAACACTACTAACGTTAAATGTATGTCTTCATAAGATTCCTACCTTCATGAAACTGCTCATATAAGGGAAATTAAAATTTTAAGACCTTAATCCGTAGTTACGTCATCAATTCTGTCATTACAGTAAACAAATGACATTTAGTAGTACGAAAAGGGAACTTCTGATGTAAATAAGCGGGAAGTACAATATATTCATCCTGAGGAAGGCGAATACCATGGAAACGGATGTTATCGCGGACGGTTTCTGTTGCCATGGAAACAGGCACAGTGAGTGAAGGCGGCGCTCCGTTTCAACTGTTATGCTAGCCTTAGCACGCTAGTTAACTTGACTTAAAGGCGAAGTATTTCAGACACATTCTTCTAATGCGTTCCTCAGTTTTAATTGTTTAGTTTGTATTTTATGCGTTTGTTGCAAAAAATATCAAAGAAAATTCGGGATTGCACATCTAACGTAACGTTACATGCTTAGGCTAACACACACACGACGGTAAACAAGATGATTCTCATTCTTTCTGCTATTAATTAACATTACGCTTTGTTTTCGTTGTTTTTGTTTCTACGTTTTCGGTTTGCTATAAACTCATCCATCGCTGTTTTGTTTTGACCTCGAGTTTTATGTGCATACCTTAGCTGCATACACTGCACTAAATTTAGATGAGTTCTTTTCTGGTCACAAAGGATATAACTCGCACTAGAATACCATTCAGATGTCTTTCTCAAAATAGGAAATGTACAACTGTCTTAATAAACTAATTTGTATAATAAGTTTAATATATAACAATGGATTTATGACAACATCTAATGATGACCTGTATGGGTTACTAATTTATTGTGTATACATCTGATGAGCACTTTGTAATTACTTCCTGTGTTTTCAGTCTTGCTTAACAGGATGCAAGGTATTGCAGTAGTCTGTTGTTCAGCATCTGCTTCATAAGCATGCAGGAAGCTGTGAACTTAGAAGCCCAGCTGGCCTGTAAAGAAAGAGAATGGAAAGAACTTCAGGCTTTGCGGATCCAACAACTGGAGACAGCTCTAAATAATGCCACATCAGAGCTCTCGGTCCAGAGAGAGCGTTTCCTCCGTTTGCGGGATGACTTTAAGTACAACCTGTGTGTGTTGGAGGAACGGGACAAAGAGCTGGAACGTTATGATGCCATAGCAGCCCGTGCTCAGACCGAGGACAGTGCCAGACGTGAAGAGGTCAGTGAGTTGAGGATTGAGATAGCAAAACTCCAGGATGCTCTGGAGGAACAGGGGAGAGTGAAAGATGATGTGGAATTGCAGTATCAGAAGAGAGGAGTCGAGCACAGACTGAAACTGGAAAAGATGCAGAGGTGTGACCTGTTGACATCAGACTCATCGTCCATCTATACGCCTTTATATTCAGTTTCAATTTGTATTTTCGGTTCGTACGTGTGTGAATTTTGATGACACCTGTTTTGTTCTTTAGGGCGATGGAAAACGAGATTGAGAAACTTAGGGAGGAGAATGAAACTTTGAGACGAGATCTCCAGAGACGAATTCGAGAGTCTGATGGGGAGTTGGCGCTGCAGAAACAGGTTTTTTTATTAGTGACTTACGTTGTTCGCTAATAAAATCAGTTGCATTGGATGTCAATGATGTCAAATCTTTTTTATTATTAATAATGTGTTTGCCATGACTTTCACTCAGTTTATGGTGATATTAATTTTTTTTTCCAAAAACAAACTAAGGCAATTCGGGAATGTATGAAAAACAATATGCTGTTGTGTCTGTTCTGCAAATTAATCCATGGTTTAAATGGCCTCGGATTATTGCCAGGGCATTGTATGTTATTTAAAGTAAACTCGCTGACCTAAAAAGATTCCAGCTGGCAGGAGGTCTTAGTCGTTCATCTATGCCAACTACTCACTAAACCAGTCCTCACCTCACTCTGTAAAGTAAAATGATAAGGCCGTGAAGGATTACAGATAATGTCTTTGAACTAATGCTATTTATGCTGTAGTGTATTCAGGTCAGTTCGGAAATAGGTTGGGGTATGTATTGTTTTGCATTCTGTTGCTTACCTTTGACATTTCAGTGTTGTTTAAGTTCAGGTTGCATATGCATTCCAAAAAAATTTTTTTATTGTCTTTCATTTAAATAGGTTCTGTAACATATAAAATGACAGAAATGCACTGTAATCCAAACAGGAAATGATGTCAGATTTTGACAGTGAAATGAGAAGGCGGGAACATGAGTTTACGCTGAAGCTGGATGAGATGAACAGTGTTATTCTTTCCCACGAGCTTCAAGTAAGACAAACATCCTAGTAAACCTCTTAAAACTCTTTTTCAAAGACATTGATGCCCTATGTGTCCTAGAGTATAATGACACCCCTTCTAATAAATAAATGGGTTTGGCTGGGTGCCTTAATTCCAGTGAAGACCAAACTTAATGCTATGGTCAACAGTGACATTTTAGAGAATTGCCTGTTTATAACCTGTGCCAAAAATATTCCTGAATGCACAAACACTCCTGTACACAAAACAAGGTCAATAAAGACATGATTTACTGTTTCTGGTGTGAAGGAACTTGACCTGCATAACACCTTTGCGATGATATATAACACATTACCAGAGCCTATCATCAGCAACACCATGTTCCAGCACATAGTAAAAAAAAGGATTTTCTATTATTTTCTATTAATTCCAGTTATTTAAAATTAAACTACGTGTTTAAAATCACATGTGGTGTCTACTTACTTGAGTCATATATAGTGCATCTGTGGTATGTGTCACCCTTTTTGTGGATGAATCAGAGTTTAGTTATATTTAACTGTCCAGGCAAAACTTTTGAGCAAAGAGCTGGAGGTCCATGCCAAAGGTCACAGCCATGCCACTGAGGCTCTGCAAGCATCTGAGGAACTTTACCAGCAGGCTCAGAAGGAGATCCAGCGCAAAGATTGGGAGCTGAAGAACACCACTGCGATGAAAGACTCCAGGTAAATTGACACTTGGGCACTAAAAATAACACATTGGACATTTCTGTTTTAACATAATAAGATTACTGTTCCCTAGAATAAAAGAGCTGGAGGACAAACTACAACAAATGGAGAGAAATAATAAGAAAGACCAGGAAGCCTACAACAGGAAGTATGTTTATTTTTAAATTTAGTATCTGAGCTGGTCTGTCATAAAAAAATCCTCCTGAACATTGATTCAGTTATTATCATAATGGTATTTTTTTGTAAAAGCTAGAAATGGGGAAATCATTATTTCAAAAAAGTTTGTAACTATGTTGTTATTTTCACACCAGGAATCATATAAATAATACTTTTACAAAAAGGAGATTGACCACTATTCAGAACAAGTCAAGTCATATTATATATTATGTATAATAAAAACCCAAAATATTATTTTACTGTGACCCAAATATAACTATAAAATCATATAACCAGATCTAATCCCTACCTGTAGTTTGTGTGTAGGATTTATCATATTTTTTAGATTATAATGTTAAATCAAAAAATCTACTTAGGTCATGAACTTGGTGGATTAATATGTATAGCTCAGATTACTGTGGTTAGTCGGAATGTGTTTTTTCTGTGCTGTTGTAAAATGATATACGTTGGGCCGCTGCTGCCTTCTACAGGCACGCCGAGCTAGAACGTAGGTCTCTGGAGAGCGAGGATGCCCTGGACCTCATGAGAGAGGCGCATGCCAGGGATCTCCAGGAAGAAAAGGGCAGAACCTCAGAGCTGCAGGGCAAACTGGACAGACTGATCCTGGAGCATGAGAGAAGAGAAAAGAGCCATGCTGATGACCTCCACCATAAAAACCAGCTGATACAGGAGTAAGACACTTTTACAGAAATTAGATGTTAATATTTACACAACTGTTTTGCGGTTAATGTTTTATATATAAAGTCATATCCTAGAAAAATTGACTTTTGGTGGGAGGCAATGTATTACCATTGGCTCTAGCTGATGACTAAATGAGTGTAAATACATTGAGAGTAAATGTGTGGTTGTCTCTCAGAATGTCTTTCAAAAGCACTCAGATTATATAACATGTGTTTTAATTTTAAGCACTAAACATAACAGAAGAATTTTTTATATATGCTTAAAAGGTGTGAACTTGACATCAAAACACACTACAGCTACAAGAATCTGCTAAAAATTGTGTTTGTAGCACAGCAGTAACTGTAACTAGATCCACACTTAATATGCCAAAGGCTCAGAACACAGCTGGAAACAACTCGATCTGGCTGGGATACTTACATCACTCAGGTCTCCAAAGAAATGGTTGCCAAGGATACAGATCTGCTTTCTGGAGGAGAGAGAGAGGCCCAAGTAAAAGCACAGCTACACAAGTCTAAAGAAGATGTGGAGAGGTGAGAGGTTACGATAATTATTTTCTCATTAATGTAAAAGTTTAATCTAAGAGCTTTTACCTAAGTTGTGTTGTTGTCAGGTATAAGCAGCAGGTGTCTAGTGGTCTGCAGAGGGAACAGGCTTTGGAGCAGAAGAGAGTTCAGTTGGAGTTGGACTGGGAGCGGCGTTGTGAGGAGGTGCGTTCTGAACACTACCTGAAGAGTGAGGAGCTCATCCAAAGCCTGACACAGGCCAGAGATCAGGTGAGCTAATGTGGTCAGACTTCAGCCGGGTGCTCGAATAATTCAATCAGAGCTGAAACAGTGCCACCTTTAAAAACAATAATGAAAGCAGCATTATAAAATTTATATCCTAGCTGTGGTCTTGATGTCAAAGTAAATTAAATAAACTTCATGGATAAAATTGTAAAATTGAGGTGATCTGGACTGCAGACTTTACCTACCTTACCTTTTATCTATCTAATATTCTGTATCCAGTTTCTAGACATTTTAACTTTATTTCAAAAGCAAAACTAAACAGTACATTACCCTTTCTGTTGTTAATTACATTTTTTATGCAGGGCTTCATGACCCAGAGTTTATAGTCAGGCTAACCTCCTTTTTGAAAGGCATTAACCTGGGTTAAAAAGTCATGATGCAGTAAGAAAAGCCTCTAAGCTTGTATTTAGATTTTAAAGGTGAGGTTAGCATTTTTTCAAAAACGCTTTAGAAAACTGAGTCAGGCCGAGTACCAAAACAAACTTGTAGCCAATCGGCAGTAAGGGGCGTGTTTGCTCATGTTGACGGAGGGAAGAGAGCAAGCGGGCATTAGAAAGACTGTAGATTACATAAAAGTAAAGGGTCTGTAGATTTTAAGTTTAAAAAGAAGGATAAAAGTCAGGCAGAAGCAAGGACCCACGTTAATATTATAAAGACTTTCTAGCAGAGATGTATTAGGACCCGCAGTACTATGGCGTAGGCTTTTAGCGGCGATACACTAGCACCTGCAATACTATGGTGAAGACTTTCCAGCAGAGAGACGTTGGAGAGACAGATCATTTAAAAATCACCTCTAAGGAGGTTGCTTTGATTTGGATTTACTTTGCTTTTGCTGTTTGTCAGAACCAAGATATGTTGGTTGTTGTAATATTAGCTGTGTAACGAAGCAGTTTTGAGCATCATTGTTTATTTGGAACCAGTGTGCTGCTTGTATATACTTGTGCCGTCTTCTCTTATTTTATTCATTTGCATTATTATTTGCATTGTCTAAGCTATGATAAAGCTAAGCATTTCATGCCTGCATGGCACAGCATGTTTGAGGGCGAGCAATGCAGGAAGGGGCGTTTTCCTTTTGCGTAGTAGTGTGTTTTGTTGTCAACAACAACAGTTTTTAGAAATCACTTACCCCATATTTAAGTAAGGTGTCTGATATCTGTCCACAGGTAACTGCTGAGTTTAGAGAGAAGGAACGAGAGTTGCAGGAGACATTGGTTTTGCTGAAAAGTGTCACCGTGGAGAGAGATAAGGCACTGCGTGGAACCAAACCAGCACCAACTGGAACTCAGGTTCGGCCACACACAGCTTTCTCTGTTACACCATTCAGACCCATATCAATATCATGAAGAAAGCTGAAGTCAGTTTAATCCACAGAAATACAGTATTCTCAATAAGAAATGCTCTATTCTGAAGTGATTTTGTCACATGTAGCTGATATTACAGAGTGCCGTGGATGTTCTTATCTTCTCTGTCAGCAGTTTGATAGGTCATTTATCAGGACACATTTAAGAGACTTTAAATAGCTTACCAGCAAGGGATGCCAGGTCACTAACAGAATATTACTTTAAAAGTTCACAAACTCCCTAGACAGTATGTTCAAGGAAAGGTTATATCCCAACACCACATATCCATATATTCAGCACAACACAACTTGGCTTATGTATCAGCACTTTAATCGGCAACTGGCATTTGGATCTATGACCCGGGTCTGACCGTAAAGTAATACATATTTTTTTCTGCATGCAATTATTATTTGCGGTATGTGTTTTCAGACCTTAATAACTTGTTGGTTGATTGAAAATGCAGGTTTACCATCATTCCACAAACTCTTGCCTCCACCTAGTGGTGGGCATTTGCCTTGTACTGAAATCATTCAGACTACATTTTTCAAACAGGCATCTGCTGTGGATAGCAGTAGTTTCCTTTCAGAGGAGATCAGGAGACTCCAGCTGCAGAACAGTAGTCTTAGAGCGGTGGTGGCTGAAATGAGAAAAGAGATGGAGAACCTATGCAAGCAGATGCCTCCAGATCAGAGCCACAACCCAACCAGTAGCTCAGATGTAGATCCCAGTACTGCAGGTCAAACAAACATTTTTTTAAGTGCATTAACAAACCAGTACACAACCCTGTTTACTTCAGTTGTAAATGCCTGAGAAATTAATCATTACAGCTTTTATTTAACCACAAACATGTTTTGTGACATGATGATTGTGCATTTTACATACTATAGAGTACACACAGGCTCTGGAGAAGGAGATCAAGGAGCTTAAGGCCAGATGTCGTAATCTTGAGGAGCGGTTGGATGAAGCTTCCAAGGCCGTCAATATTTCCAACACTCCGACCTTTACACTTCCTGTTTCCCCTGACAATGCTTACCTTCAAAACCATATCAGATCCCTCAATGAGACCATAGGTGACTCAAAAAACTTTTGTCATAGATCATGTGTTCTAGAACCAAGAGAAAGCTTCGAGGAAAAGATAAGGAAAGTATTATAAAGTGTTTGTGTGTTTGTAGGTGGGCTGCGAGCAGAGAAAGTGGCCAGTGCAGCTGCTCTGAAGAAACAAGAAGTGAGACTGGCCCATTTGGAATCTTCTGTGGAGCAGCTCACCCAACAGGTAATGATTTTAGCCTAATGTCTCATCATCTAATATTCATTATTTATTCATTATTAATACTTATTCAGATTATTAAGATATTTTATGGCACACACATTTCCAGTGTCATTCAAAACACATGGAGACCGAGGGTTTACATCTGGAGCTGGCCAATCAGAAGAGGGCAGCAGTAGCTGAAGAGACGAGGCTAAAGCAAATATTGGCAGCTACTGAGCAGCAGTTACAGGAAGTAAGAAAGGAGGCTGAAGAGTACCAGAAAGGCAGTTTGCTCCATAACCTGCAGACTGTGGCCCTTGGTAACCAGGCACGTTTTACAGTATTAACAAAAGTATTAATATTTTAATAAATGGAAAATGATGGTTTCTACCTGAAACATAACTAATATAATGATTCCTACATACAGTATGTTTTTATTTAACTAACAAAATATTTGTGGTCAGGTATCAGCACTAAAGGTGGACCTTGCGAGCAGGAGAGAGCCCATTGTTCTTAACCAGGTACAGTATTAAAACACCATGATGTTCATTTAAAAATATTGTATTATAGCAGTATGTACTGTACCAAAATATGCTTTAAGGTTTTCACTTGAAACATTTTAATTGCAGCCATTTCATCTGAGATTTTTACATTTTAAAATAAAACTAAGATCCGCCGCTCTACCATTAAAACACACATAGTCAGATTATCCCTGTAATAAATTATACCTTGAATAATCTCTGTATTAAATGTTTGCCTAACCAAGAATCTCTGAGATCATAACACCGCCTGTCTAATATTCAAGAGTGAGACAGTGACGCAGCTCCAGGAGGAGAACTTGTCCCTGAGACAGCAGCTGCTGTTAGGAAGATCAGCCAGAGGGGGCGCCATATGTGATGTCGCTCTGCTTCAGTCAAAGCTCAAACAGGCTGCACGCTTGATCTCCGGCCTCAGTCAGGACAAGCGGCAGCTCATTGAAATGGGCAACAGGCTCCGAGCACAGCTGATAGAGGAAGGAATAGAGGGTTGGTATCTGTTTTAAAATGGTTTCAGTAGTTTATCCAGCATGAATAGCTGATGTTGGATTAGAGTTGGCTTAGGAGGGATGAAAGGAATCTTTTTATGACGTGTTGGGACGAGAGCGTCAGCTCTCAATTGTATGTACTGGTCCCCCACCACAACTGGTTGATCCGTATTTGCACCAAAGGATTAAAATAGGCTTGATTTGCTTCTCAATAGAGCCCAATGTTTTTGTCATTATCCGCTTTCTTTGAAGACAGAATTTGTTTATAATGGGTTCTGTGAAATGCGACAGGGCAGAGAAGGTGATGCTTCACATCACGCTGATATTTCCATTAAATGTTCATTGTATTTTCATAAACATTGATGGAGATTTTTTTTAATATAAGTGTTATTTTAATTATTTACTCAATCTTGTCCTTGTTTATTATGAACACTGATGTAAAATTAAGCAGTCAGTCAATGTGGCATCTGTTTATGTCTGTGAACTAAACAAACATGGCACTTTAAATAATTAAATATATATATATTTAATTTAGTTCTTTTAATTTAACTTAATTTAATTTTAGTTTAATTTATGTTCGCAATTAGATACTCAATTATAAATCTTAATTAGATGGATATTGGATTTTTCAAGCATGATTTGTCATTTACAGTACAGACAGACCCTACTTTTAACTCTTAGTGAGACCCTGGGGTGAACTGAAGACAACCTGCCTGCCCTTTTCCCAACCCACCCACCGGCAGGGCACTATTCTACTAGAGTAAATCTAAGCATACTTAACTAGAGCAGGTAGCCCACAATTTTGCCCAGAGTGCTGCACCAGAGTTAGGAAACAAGCAAATCTACTGGCAAACACCGGATCAAGTGACACATCTGAATCAGTTTGTATTCCCTTTAAAATATTATCTAAGTCGGGTACAAGTAAATTGCATTATCATTTATCAAATATTTAAAACACGCGGCTAATATTTAACACAAGTGGGCAGTCGTGGCCTAATGGTTAGAGAGTCAGATCCTCAGTTGATCCTCGTTGGCTTTTCTTGACGTTTCCTATCGCTTCATTACACTGAAAACAGAATAAAGATAGTGACCTCTAGTGGTTGTGTGAAGGTCTAGTCTGAATGAGTTAATTGTTCATGGACATAATTTTTAAAACCACTGTATTCGAGAAAACAAGATTATTCTACAATCTTGCCTAATACTTTACTTAAAAATATGCAACTGAAAGTCTATAAAATACTGTACTGCTAGTGTACATGTGTGCAAAAATGCTCAATTAGGGCTACAATATAAATTTCACATTATCAAAACACATAAATAACACTTTATATTAGAAATATAAAATTTATATAAAAAACGAACATAATTTCAGTGTTGTAATTAAAATATTTTCCTTATCGCTGCTCATGTCCCATCCTGAGTACTTGTTTTTCAAACCCGTCTAGTACTTGAATAAAATGTGTCTATCCTTATTATCATGTTAATCTAAATTAACTTTATGTTTTTACTTTTTGATATGAACTTTGTTCTTGCCTAATTATCTTTGTTTTTTATTATTACAGTTTCCCGGGACTCAAAGATTATACTCAAACCAAGCAATGATCCACAACAAGACCGGGTGGAAAAAGACCCCTGCCAGTCTGAGCATGGGCTCCAGTCAAAGAGTCGCTTATCTACCCTGGAACAGCTACAGTACCAGCTAACCACTCAGGTGACTCAAGCAGGACAGAGACTTTGTTCGATTGAAGCATGCTCACTGTATTGATACAGAGGACATATTTAGTAATCAGACTGGCCTATGTAAATGTACACTATCTGCTGATTTAGACACAGCTTTTGTGCAATTCTATTCCCATCAAGGCCACTGGAGGATCACAGAGGTCAATAAACTGTCTTTGTCAGATACATAAAGATACACAACAGATTATGATCATATAAGCATAAAATAACATATGTTGATTCTTACTTTTAGGAACTACAATATGCTCAGAGAGATCAGAATAAGAGAAAGCCTATTGTAGTTCATCCTCGGTTCTCGGACAGCGAGAGTTCAGACAAACACAGATCCATCAACCCATGGGATCCACCTGCCAGTAGCAAGGTACTGTGACAACGTTATCAATTAAAAGAGACACTATAAAAAAGGTTTCATTTGTCGTATTGAGTGAATGTTGAGTTGACCATAACTTTCTTCCTTAAGTTTGTGGGTAGCAAAGAAAACACCCCCCCACAACGGATCCAGTCTGACGGTCCGGTACGGCTTTCCGGGTCACCCCACGCCCTGCTGTCATCTGTGGGCACGGATGAGTCTCTTCAGGAAGTGTGGAAGATGTTGGATCAAGGTTTCAGTTCGTCTGTGTTTTCTCAAAGTGAAAGTGAGGATAAAGGTGAGCAGAAAAGCCATTTATGAGTTACTTCAGTCAGTTTGTAGAAGACAAAATTCTTCCAGGCAAATTCAAGTTCTACAATTCATATGTTTAGACCAAATATCATGACTGTTTAATTGCCGACTAGTATGTCGATTTATGGGTAAGCAGTTAGATGCAACATGTTCCGTTGTACTGTTAACACATTTTATCATTAGAAATGTCAAGGCAAAGGATCAGATTTGCAATGTGAATTGGGGAAATCACGACAGAACTGCATGATTATAAGCAAGGCCAAATAAAAGTTGCCCAACATATGGTCATAATGTTAATAAGCAAGCACTTCTCTTTCATAATTATTGTCCTATCAGCCTGTTAGAGTTATAGTTTTGCATCTTTTTAATTTGTCTTTTTAAGTTTAGTTTCCATTATTCGTTTACTCACTAATTGTTTTTGGTTTGTTAGGATTTTAGTGTATTTAGTTTTGTTTAAGATTTAATATTTTAGTAGAGAGACCTTTGACCGCAACAAAGGTCTGGAGTTTTTTCTTCCTTTTAATTCCAGGCGTTTTTACTGAAATCGCACCAGACGCAAAATACGCATCAGGCACACTGAACAGACATTTGCATCATTTCAGAAGTTGGCACTGCAATGCTGACTGATGCATCAGTCTTTCTGTTTGGGATTCAGCCAGATGTACAATGTGCAATAAGCCATGAGCTCCGGCAACCTCGAAGATCATGCTAGCTGAAGTTCAATATCAACATTGCTTCATAGCACATCACTTAGTCCAAGGACCCAATGAAATGATATTTATCCAGACAAGATTGCATTGTTCTACGTCAGTTGCACGCACAAGATCATTTTAGACGTGCATCTTTTTGATCAAGTTTTGATCATTACTGCTAATTGTAAATTATAGAAATGGCTCATGATCAGAAACACTTTTTACAACTTTTATATAACTTGTCAATAAGTCTCAGTACAAAGGCACAGCAGTTCTTTAATCATAGATTGCTACATTGTAAAGCTGGCTTTCACTGGTTGTTATCAGGATGTAGTGTTATCTGTGTAACCTCAAAAAGACCAGAAGCTTTGTGAGGTTTGGTAAGATGTGCTTAAGCACAAACTTTTATCATCCCTCATAGGCACAAAGGAGATTAAGCGCTCATGGCTCACTTCTTGCCGAGATCGAACCAGCCTCTTTATTCACCATTAATGGGTTTAACCTGTTGTCAATGGTTTAAATGTGTTCTCAGGCAAAGTGGCTGCAGACAACAAAGTTCAAGATGTTGCCCCTGAACGACCCACTTCACGGGTCAGCGTAGAAGGCACGAAAGCATCACTCCAAGAAAAGAAGCAGCAAAGTCGAACATTTGTACCTGTACAAAAGACACGTCCTGCTGGAAATTTGGGAAAGATTCGAAATTACAACATTAAAGACTGAAAAAAACATGATCCATCCGAGCCATTTTGGATGAAGGAATATACAAGTGCTGTTTTTATTTGTTCTTTTGCATTTTTGTAAATGTTTTAATAAATTATTACATGAAAACCAAAGATACAGGCCTTTTCTCAATAATATTTTTCCAAAGAATTTACACACATATTCATAAAATATGTTTAAAATGGTACTCGAATAAGTATTTAAATATTTTATATGCTTTACATACTGTGTAGTTTTGTTTTTTATAAACATTTTGAGAATTCATTTCTTTGAACGACAGTAACTCCCGTCAGAGGCCCGTCTCCACCGTGACGTCAGGTGTAGAATTAAACTCCTCCCACAGCATTGTCCCCACATCACCCTATCTCCTAGCAACACCCTTGTATTCATTCTTATTGGCTTGTTTGGCACACCTCCGCTCACTGATTGGTGCATTTTGTTCACTGGTAACCGTCAAAATTTCATGTGTTTTTATTGATTAACATTTATATTACCATAATTGCATTAAATAAAACATGGTTAAACTGTTTAACTACAAAGTACCACAATTTGGAAAAACAATGGTGCAAATGTGCATCAATATGACTCTTCAACGTAATTCAAAATAAAAGCCTTCTGTTACTGAAGGAATTAATGTAACCAAAAATGTTATTTCGTATAAATCAATGACATGATAATAATTTGCATTTCCAACGTTTCTGCAAGTATTGTTGTCAAACCCGTATCGCCTTGAACTTGAACTCGCACGACCAGACCAGAAAAACAGACTTTTCTGCCGCTGTTTCTGTGCATGTGATCATCCAGTGATGAACTTTAGTAACCGGGGTTTTTTTCCTGCACGGAACTGCAGCGGCGGTAGAGGATCAGCCCATCATCGGCTGCGTCTACAGCCCAGCCTCTCTTCTCATTGGACTGCACTTCACAGCCAAACTGTCAGCCCATGTGGCGTGGCCACCGAGGATGTCAGACATTTAAATGAACAGACAGTGGGACTCAGGAGGGCGAGAGTAATGTTTTAGGGCTTGGCCGAGGGGCACACCACTGTAACTCTCCATTCTGAACCGTTGACCAACAAAGAGGAATATACAGGTCAACCTTTATCCCAAAGGATCTGCGTTAAACTGTGCCCACATCCAGGTAAGCTTATGTAGCGTAGTGTTAGTGCTGGATCTGTAATTCATTCAGTGAGATGCGATGTAGTAAAGCCAGCGTTTCCTATTTGTTTGGATGAGATTAAATAGCAAATTAAAGTGAGTTCGTTTGCCTGGAGGCTGCAGATCGAGATGTGATGAAGATCCGAAATGCCGGTTCTTCGTCACGCTGTCCTTGCAATGTATGGTTACAGCACGTTTCGTTTCAGATTGAGTTAAACAGCATGATGCAATGGAGTGATTTAAAATGCACAGGATCAATCTTTAATCCGCGGTGAGAGCTGCTCGCTGGATTGTGCTGGATTGTGTCTTTCTATACAGACACGATGAGATGCTAAAAAGTCAGGACGGCCCTTATAGAGCCAATGCGGAATTTGCCATCCTGTAAAAAAAACTCGATTTGGCACATAACCAATGTAAAGTCACCAAAGCCTGCCATATTTAGGAGTCACAGGTGCAGGTTTGTGTGGGCCTGTCCTTCATCCATCTCCATCATTGTCTTATGAGAGTGAGCATGCACCCTAGACATGCCAACTTGATGTCTTAATGTTTGGAGGTCCCACAGACCTAAATGGTTTGAATGTCTAAAATAATGTTTTTAATTTGTAAATTAACCTATTATTTTATCCTAATAATTTATCGACACTTTAACCCTGTATTTTGTTTGGAAATATGCCTGTAGTTATGTTGTGTCAGTATTGTATGCTTGGCATGTGAAAATAAATTGTATTTGGGTAGTTGACAAATATACTGTAAATGTCACACCATAGGACACGTTTACAGTATATTTATCGGCAACTTCCCAATTATACTTAGGGGCTCTGAGACCTCATGCATCAGGTCTCATAAAGGATCAAAATTCATCTCAGATTGACACCAAATTAATTAATATTTTTATGCATTCTACAAAAGTCAGTTTTTAGCTCAAGATTAAATTTAGTACACAATGGCCGGGTTTCACAGACAGGGCTTAGTTTAAGCCTGGACTAGGCCTTAGTTAAATTAGAATATTTAAGTCACTTTTATTATAATGCCTTAGTAAATAACATTACTGGTGAGGTCTTGAGACAAATCAATGGCATTGACATATTTTAAGATTTGGCACTGCAAGTTATTATAAGTAAAGACAACTCAGACTAGCATTTTAGTCTGGGACTGGTCTTAAGCCTTGTCTATGAAACCAGGCCTATATGTCAGTGTATGAGGTTTAAATAAATGTAAAGTTTGCGATGCATTCATGAGCTGATGTCACCAGTGCATCATGGGACTTTGTTTTTCGAGCTGTAATGAGTGGTCAGCTACATCAGCGGCTCATGAGATCTGGGTCAGGCAGATTACACTCAGTCCCTATAGAAATCTGTTTACCTACCGACCGTCTCAATCTGCTTTTTGTCGAGCAGGAATAGAATAGAAATCAGAATATGGTAACATTTGTTGCTGGAATCGTAACACATGGTTCACTCCAAAATGAAGATAAAGGTTTATTACTGTGTTTTGGCGGTTTGCCTGCTAGTTTATCTATAGCTTTTATACACAGAAACGATGTTTAGCACTTGGTGGTTGACTTGACATTTCCTAGAATATTGGTCTATAGTGAACTAATGTGTTAAACAATATTTGTATAGTTTTTTTTAGAAGATGTGTGATCACCTGCCTGGCAAGGATATCATCACCTTCCGGTTGTCTCTATGGCAACATGGAGTACTGATTTCTTGCTTTGGCATTACCTGTTTACATTTGTTTACCTTGAGTTTGTAACTCTGAAAATTGGTGTGTGTTCTTTTTCTCTAAATTTAACTTTCCCAGTTATTGTGTGACTTGTGCATTAAAAAAATCTGTCTAGATGAGTTTAAATGGTCCTGATGTCACTTGCGGTTTAATCTTTGACCGCAGCTTCTGTGATCTTTGCACATCAAATCAAATATTAAACTCGTAGAAATCATTAGGAAAATGTCATAAAACATACAAACTGCAGCTTTAAGTTTATGTTAAAATAATGAAAACTTGACACTTTATATTTGATATTTTTTAAATATGTATTAAAAAGTCACATCTGTCCAGATTGGCCAACCGTAATTAAGTTTATTGATTTATGATGCATAATTTAATCTGTCCCACATTTTGAGCTACTGGGAACTAATGTGTTTTACAACCCAGTCATGCAGTAAGAGGCTGTTGGAAACTAGCTGTTATGTAATACGTTTACTGCTTTACATATATCTTATTTTTTCACATATAAAAAATGCTAAAGAGATTTTTGTGTAATATATATATAGATTTTTTATTTCTAAATCGTTCTCCATCCTCATTTGCCATTGCTAAGCAACATACTGTACAGAAGATGAGTCGATTTTTCTCCTGGATAGATTTGAGCGCATTCAATGGTCCACCTTTTGTTTTGAGTAAAAAGGAACAGAGAGACACTTTGTGCTTGTCATTGATGCTTGACTGCATTGAGTGAACAGGAATCCCATCCATGCTCTCGCTTTGCTACTGGCTCTCTGGCAGGCAATAGCGTGAGTGTTCTGACCCCGAAAGGGAGAACAAAAGTGCCCGGCTTTCCAGGCCACGCCCCCTCCGAACACCCATTTCAAATTTTGCTCAAACTCTGTGACCCCAAGATGCAGACCGTTGCTTTAAGATGAATAGTTTACAAAGGAGAATGCAATGGTTATCAAGCTGACAGAGTCACTTTTCCGCTTATTGACTGACCTTTTATATTTACAGAATCAAGGAAACTCTAGCCAGACATGGAAGATATTGTTATAGCAGGAATTTCAGGCCGTCTTCCTGAGTCAAACAATTTGGAGGAATTTTGGCAGAACCTGTTCAATGGAGTGGACATGGTCACAGAAGATGACAGGAGGTGGAAACCAGGTATGTTCAATCTATTCAAATGTACTTTTTCTTCAAATAATTTTAACAAAAAAAATGTACCTTAATAATCCATCAAATTAATGTGCGGTGCCATGACAGCCATGAATCAGGAATTGCTACTTGCTTGAGGCTCTCACTAAATCCTTGGTGTTTCGAGTCAGATCCGTGGGCGTAGCTTGTTGGTTTTGACTAAGTCCTTGCTGCTTTGAGTCTTACGAAACCCTTACCCTAACCCACACCCTAACCTAACCATCTAAACTACCTATGCTCCTTAAACTTGCCAAAAAAACGTTTTCTGACGTCAGACTTGAAACACCAAGGATTTAGTGAGATCCACTTGCTTGGTGCAGGTTTATTGGGGGGAGGGGCCTTTTCATTCTACAGAGCATTTGATTGGAGAGAATTTTTGTGTAGTGCATGATGAGTCATCAGTATTGTTGGCTTATTTTTTAAATGCACAAAATATTATAAATGCGTGTATCAGCCAAAGGTGAGTGAAAACGTTTTTATAAATACACAACTAGACATAATTAATACACTTTTTTTACGGTTAATCCCCTATTAATACACTGAATTCATGGTGGGCCACTCTTTAGTTTGTAATTTCTTTCATCTGTTGGTCTCCTTGCCTACCTGGCTGCTGTTCTGTGGTTTCTCAGTCCATCTGGCTTTGGGGTCTCTCTGTTGGCACCAAGCAATTACTTGCATTCATGTGCTAAAGCACTAGCAGGCTTAGGGCAGTGTGTAGAGAGCGCTTTTGATTCCTTTTTCTCAACTTTAGGTCTGTATGGTCTCCCTCGACGAAATGGGAAACTCAAAGAAATCGACAGATTTGATGCAGCCTTTTTTGGGGTGCATCCCAAACAGGCCCACACCATGGACCCACAGCTAAGGCTTATGCTAGAGATATCGTACGAGGCCATCGTCGATGGAGGTTAGTACTGGCTTCCCAGAAACTAAACAGTGGTTGGTTATGATGCATGCAATACTTTGTTTATTTTTGTATAGCTTGAATGTACTGTGATTTGAAATGAAAGCATCTGTCAATTGCATAAATGTTATTTTTAGGCATATGGTGCATGGTATGCTACTATGTATACTTGCATATATTATTGTATAGGCCATATGGTGTGTGTATATACAAGAAAAATTAAACAACCCATGCGCTGTGCATATAAATTAAGTTTGTTGATTCTTCCTTGCAGGCATAAACCCGGTGTCCATGCGTGGCAGCAAGACTGGCGTCTACATTGGCGTAAGTGGATCGGAGGCGGGAGAAGCCTTCAGTAAAGACCCAGAAGAGCTGCTGGGCTACAGCATGACGGGCTGCCAGCGTGCCATGTTTGCCAACCGCTTGTCTTACTTCTTTGATTTCAATGGTAAACAATGTGTAAACACTGTCACTAATACTGTTAATTTCAAGTATCCGATTCCTAGCCTTCCGATTCCCAATTGATTCCGATTTTCGATTCCCAACCCTACTCAATTATAGTGCTGTGGGTTGGGTTGGTAGTTTATTTGTGTTTTGAATAACTGTGATGTTATTTTTCTTGTTGTGTGGTGTGAGGTGATTCATTACGCAGTCATTGCTTTCACTGGTGCATACCACACATGCTTGACACTGAAGCAGCCACGTACATTGTTGTATTAATCTCTTAAAGGAACAGTTCACCCCAAAATTCTGTCTTCATTAACTCACCCTAAAGATGTTCCGAATCTGTATGAATTTCTTTGTTCTGATGAAGACAGAGGAAGATATTTTGAAGAATGTAGGAAAGCAAACAGTTCTGGGGCATTTTTGACTACCATTGTAATTTTTTTTACTATGGAAGTCAATGTTGGCAACTGTTTGGTTACGAGCATTCGTCAAGATATCTTTCCCTGTGTTCATCAGTTTATATTTGATTTGGAACAACTTTGGGGTGAGTAAATGAAAACTGAAAGTGACCTATTTGTGACCTAAACTGTTCCTTTAAAGGTGCAGGTAGCCATTTTCATTAAAGAGGGCTTAAATTTAAAGAGGGCATTCCTAATCATTGCCTTGAATTGTAGAACAGCTATTATTGCTTGAAACATAAAATGTAATTTTTTTTTATCTTGATTCAATGTTTACCAAAACGATTGTGTTTTTTATAAGGTCCCAGCACCGCCATTGACACCGCATGTTCCTCTAGTCTGCTGGCTCTTGAAAACGCCTTCAATGCTATACGCCATGGCCAGTGTGATGCGGCGCTTGTGTGCGGAGTCAACCTGCTGCTCAAGCCCAACACCTCAGTTCAGTTCATGAAACTGGGCATGCTCAGTCCTGAGGGAACCTGCAAGTCATTTGACGCCTCAGGTGAGGTGACATTTATCACTGTGATGTATGCATCTCTCGCTTGACACCTTTCAATGGTTTCAGTTGAATTCTTGTCTATAAACGTCACTAATAATAATATGTTCCTCTACATTCTCGAGTCTATGTTATGTTTGGAATGGAATGCTAAATATACTGTGCAGTGTATACCTGTGCTACCTGTTATGTGAAACACGGTGCATTATGGGATATATTATCAACTCTTAATAAACAGAAGCAAATATGTGAATAATCTTGTTTTCCATCTAGGAAATGGGTATTGTCGCTCGGAAGCTGCAGTCGCTGTACTTGTGACCAAGAAATCAATGGCAAAGAGAATCTACGCTACTGTGCTGAACGCAGGCAATAACACAGATGGCTACAAAGAGCAAGGTGAATACAACACCCTTCTCTCCCACATACAAGCTCTGTTTAAAGGGATAGTTCACTCATTCCGTGTCCATTTATTCACCCTTATGTCATTTAAAACCTTTTTCCTCTGTGGAACGTAAAAGAAGATATTTTGAGAAATGTCTCATTGATTTTGCGTCCATGATGGCAGTCAAAGGGGGACAATGTTGTTTGGTTACCAACGTTTTTCAAAATATCTTCTTTTGTGTCATACAGGTTTGGAATGACATGATTTTGGGTGAATTATTTTGCATTAATTTGCACGCTGTCACTTTAAATGTCAAACTTAACCTTTTCCCTAATAAACAAGATGTCATAACTGCTTCCTGAACCCCTTTACATATTGTGAAATGTGGTGGATCTTCTCTTTCCCCAGGTGTGACTTTCCCATCAGGTGATATGCAGCAGCGTCTGGTCCGTTCCCTGTATCAGGAGGCCAACATCTCACCTGAGCAGGTGGAATACATCGAGGCTCATGGCACTGGCACAAAGGTCAGTCAGTTGTGAAATAATTCACAAAAGACACGGACATACTTGTTGTCAACTAGATAAAAGTACAACACTCAACATTTACAGGTCGGAGATCCTCAGGAAGTGAATGGCATTGCCAGTGTATTCTGTCAGTCACCGAGGGATCCCCTGCTGATTGGCTCAACCAAATCCAACATGGGACACCCAGAGCCTGCTTCTGGATTGGCAGCACTTGCCAAGGTACATTAACCACGTCTTTAAAACTTTCAAATCTATAGTACGCACATCTGAAAGCTCCCTTTTCTATTTCAATCGTATTCCTACAGGTGGTTTTGTCACTCGAACATGGCGTGTGGGCTCCCAACATCCATTTCCATGATCCAAACCCTGACATCCCCGCTCTGACGGACGGCCGGGTACGTGTGGTAACAGAGCCCATACCCGTTCGGGGTGGCATCGTGGGCATCAACTCATTCGGCTTCGGTGGCTCAAACGTGCACGTCATCCTGAGTCCACATGGCTCAAAAGCACTAGATCAGACCACGCCACCTGCAGTCCCCAGACTCGTGCAAGCAGCGGGCCGCACCGAGGAGGCTGTCAATACCTTTCTTAACAAAGCCCAAGAGCAGAAGGAGAACCCAAGCTTTCTGTCACTACTGAATGAGGTGTCTGGGGTTCCCACGGCAGGCATGCCTTACAGGGGTTATGCACTGGTTGGAGCCCAGGGAGAAGTTAGAGAGGTGCAGCAGACCCAAGGCACACCCAGGCCCCTCTGGTACATTTGCTCAGGTGAGGATTTCATTTATTTGGGATGGTAACATCAAGAATCAAAGTACTGTAGAAATAAGCATTTACTCTGTATTTATAAACAATCATATTCTGCATTCATCTGACATGTGTTTGGAATCTTTGTGTTTCCTGTCAGGTATGGGTACACAGTGGGCAGGAATGGGTCGGAGTCTAATGCAGCTGCCGGAGTTTCGGGAGTCCATCCAGCGTTCGGACGTCGCTCTGAAGGACACCGGGCTGTGTGTGTCTCAACTGCTCATGAACGCTGATGAGAGCACTTTTGAAGACACTGTGCATGCATTTGTTGGCCTCGCAGCCATCCAGGTCAGATTCCCCTAAATCTAGAAACACTATGTGCGAGTGCCTGGATGAAACGGGATTGACATCAGCAGAATTTCTCAATAAAATGACCTCTGGTAAACTTCACAGATATGGGGTGAATCAATTTTGCAATAAAGTGTCACAATGATCAGTGGGGATTTCAACAGTGCCTCAGTGTGCAAGAGACTGTCTCTTAAAGGCATAGTTGGCCCAATATAAACTCGGTCATCATTTATTCACCCTCATGTTGTTTCAAATTTGTATATTACAATTTTTTTTCTGTGGAACATAAAAGAAGATATTTTGAGAACATACAGTGAAAGTCAATGGGAGCCAATATTGTTTGGTTACCAACGCTCCTGAAAAAGAATTTTCTTTTGTGTTCTGCAGAAGAAAAAAAGTCATACAGGTTTGGAATTATATTACAGTGTAAAAATGATTTTATACTATGAAAAATAATTGTATACTTCCCTAAGGAACAGTTACCCAAAGAACGAACCAACCTGAATGTATTTCTTTGGATTCTCCAGGTTGCCCAGATTGACATGCTGCAGAAAATGGGTCTACAGCCAGATGGGATTGTGGGACATTCTGTGGGAGAATTAGCGTGTGGCTACGCAGACGGTTCCCTGAGCCACAGCGAGACCATTTTAGCTGCTTACTGGAGAGGACGCTGTATTAAAGAGGCCAACCTGCCCGCAGGGGGCATGGCTGCAGTGGGTTAGTGTGGCACCTGATACCTATACAACCTTTCCTTTGTCATTCATACACACAGCAGAGAGTTTTGGGTTGCCTTTTGTTCACTTCCCGTCCTCTTCCCTTAGGTCTAACATGGGAAGAGTGTAAAGCTCAGTGCCCACAGGGTGTTGTTCCCGCCTGTCACAATGCTGAAGACACGGTTACCATCTCAGGCCCTCAGGTATGGTCTCTGAATGCATCTTTGGTCAGAAAGGGGAGACCCTTAAAAACTGAACAGTGCACATTTACAGTATATATGTGAATGTGTTTGCATATGCAGGAGGCTGTCAGCAAGTTTGTTGCCCAGCTGAAGGAGACCGGTGTGTTTGCCAAAGAAGTACGCAGCGCTGGTGTAGCTTTCCATTCGTATTATATGGCTGCCATCGCTCCTGCCCTTCTGTCTGCGCTGCAGAAAGTGAGTCATTTTACACTGTTGCAGTGCCCCCTGGTGCCCATTTTGGGTCCCAAATAAACCAGGAACTATAATATTTTTGTGTTGTTCAATGTCACTTGTAAGCTGAGTTAAACAGAAATATATATATATATATATCCTACATGATAAAAATGATATCATTTTAGGACCATTTTAATTTTCTGCCAAACTATGCATTTAGATGTTTTCTTAAAGGGATAGTTCACTCCAAAAATAAACTGTTATTGTTTATTTAATCTAATGTCAACAAAATATGACTTTCATCTGTGGGACACAAAAGAACATATTTTAAGAAATGCCTCTTTTTTTGTGTTCATAATGGAAGTCAATAGGGACCAATGTTATTTGGTTACCGACATTCCTCAAATATATTTTGTGTTCTACTTAGGACAGAAAGTCATACAGGTTTGACAAGACATGAGGGTAAAAAAAAGAAAAAAAATTTATTTTTGGGTGAACTATCCCTTTAATGTTGTTTTCAATACACTCAATTTTTTAAACAGCAGAACTGTATAAATTCCAATTTTTGGTTTCCACACATGCTTTTACCAAGACAAATATGCCCTACTTTGTGTCTGTGTGTTCTTCTAGGTGATTAAAAGCCCCAAACCTCGTTCACCACGCTGGATCAGCACGTCCATCCCGCAGCCGGACTGGGAGAGCCCTCTAGCGCTTTACTCTTCCGCTGAGTACCACGTGAATAACCTGGTCAGTCCTGTTCTGTTCCAGGAGGGACTCAACCACGTGCCGGACAACGCAGTGGTGATTGAAATTGCCCCGCATGCTTTGCTGCAGGTGACCAAGATTACAAGATTTAGGTCTGATTTTATCCTATAGACACATTTCTTATGAATGCACCTGCATTGATTCACCCACAGGCCATTCTAAGGCGAAGCCTCAAACCCACCTCCTCCATCCTTCCCCTCATGAAAAGAGGTCACGCCAACAATCTGGAGTTCTTCCTGTCTCACGTTGGCAAGATGTTCATGAACGGGTTTGTTTTTTTGACTCGTATATTTATAACAAAACTCTCAGTTTCCAATTCCGTTGATTACTTACAAGATCTCTTATACCCCGCAGAATTAACGTAGACTGTAATAATTTGTATTCGTCTGTGGAGTATCCTGTGCCTAAGGGAACCCCGCTCATCTCTCCTCACATTCAGTGGGATCACTCCCAGATCTGGGATGTGCCCAAGGTGGAAGACTTTCCTGCTGGTTCAGGGGGATCCACCTCAGCCACCATCTACAATATTGGTGGGTACCTGAGATATTGCAATCAGTTGGAATCTGTCTCGTATGCTTAATCTCACGTTTGCTTTGTACAGATATGAACCCAGAATCCCCAGATTACTACATGATCGGTCATTGCATTGATGGGCGAGTGCTGTACCCAGCCACAGGGTACCTTGTTCTTGCATGGAGGACTCTGATGAGATCTCTAGGCACGGTTATGGAACACACCCCTGTTATGTTTGAGGACGTCACCATCCATAGAGCCACCATCCTACCCAAGACAGGTAAGACATTTGTTTGTGTACAAATCAAACAAAAAGGTTTATGTGTCTTAAGATTGACTGCATTGTATTTTTTTGTTTGTTGGTATCAGGGTCTGTCCAGCTGGAGGTGCGGCTCATGCCGGCTACTAACCGTTTTGAGGTGTCGGAGAATGGAAACCTGTCTGTCAGTGGTGAGTGTATACACTGTCTGCTAAAGTTTATTTAGGTCAGGTTTGATGTAATGTTGATATTTTAATTATATTTGTTGTATTATTAAATAAAATTACTTCATTATATTTCAGATTTTTTTTTTAATTGGCACATTTATATTAAACACTTATGATACTCTTGGTGGTCACAGGTAAGGTTATCATCTTGGAGGATTCTGCACATGAGGCTTTCCATGCTGAACTGGCTAAGCCAATGGCTACACACCAGGAAGACCCTAAACTGCATTTGAAAACCGGAGACATCTATAAAGAGTTGCGTCTGCGTGGATATGACTACGGCAAGACCTTCCAGGGCATTCTTGAATCTAATAATGCCGGTAATTTTTCTCCAATGCATTTTGGACAATATTTTCTTCAAAATACATTTTGGACAATCCTGCGCTCATTTATGAAATGTTGATATGATCACAGGTGACTGTGGAAAGCTTCACTGGACGGGTAACTGGGTAACGTTTTTGGACACCATGCTGCAGATGATCGTGGTGGGACTGCCCGGTCGTAGTTTGAGACTGCCCACGCGTATCCGCTCCGTGTGTGTGGACCCCAAACTTCATGAGGAGAGAGTGAAAGATTACACAGATAGCCAGAAAGGTACCGGATGTGCTTAAGATAGTCTGAATTAACTAACAGAATGTTGTTGACCAAAAAATCTCACTCTTCTTCCAGCCTTTGACGTCTGTGTTAACCGGTGCCTGGACAACATCACAGCCGGAGGAGTTCAGATCTGCGGGCTTCACGCTACTGTGGCACCGCGTCGCCAACAGCAGCAGACTCCGCCCACCTTGGAGGAGTTTGTCTTCGTTCCGTACGTGGAGTCGGATTGCCTGAGAACCAATGAGAGGCTCGGAGAACAGCTGAGGCATTGCAAAGGCATGTACTGATTTTCACATTACATTTTTTCAGCTGGGTAAAGTTTTTAATCATATTGTATACACAAACTAACAAAAAATGTAAGTTTTTAAATACAGGATATAATACATGAACAGAAATACAGTACTTCAAGATAATCTAAATCGGCAAGCGCATAAGAATAAATAAATAAATATATTTAAAATGTAAACTAACCTGTCATGTTCCTAATCAAATGCATTCATAATATTTTGTTAAAATATAAATAAAAGGGCATAAAAAGGTCTCCTCACACCGATTCACAACTGTAAGCTTATATTAAAATAATATTATATTTTAATTGTATTCATTAATTATAATAAAACATACATTATAATTAATTTAATTATACTATTAGTTATAGGTAAATTATTATAATAATAACAACTTAATATAATAAAATATTGTAATAAAAACATGAGCTTGATCAATAATATGAGATTTTGTGGGTAATGTCAATATGATTTCATTTGACTTCACGTAAAGTAAATATCTCAACAAGTAACTTTTATTTTTATTTAAATATGGTGGTATAAATACGAAGTTATGAATTGCCTTTCTTCTTTAGTTGGAGCTTTGCTATAATTGTCTTCTAATCAGAAATAAAAAATCGTATTCTTTTTAATCTTATTAAAAGAGTCTTATTCACTCTTAAAGCCGTCTCTTCCATGTTAACTGCTTCTTTCCGATTTTACGCTTTGTTCGCACAGGTCTAGTACAGCGTCTGCAGATGAAACTGGCCAATCAGGGAGTGAAGATCTCCATCCCTGGATTAGATGGTGCGGCGGAGGGCCAGCTGATTGATGCGGAGTCAGAGAAAGGATTGTTGCGGCTTCTGTCTGTGCTGTGCGGACTGGAGCTGAACGGTAACCTGCGCTCTGAGCTGGAACAGACGGTGCAGAAGGAGAGAGACTGTCTGCTGCGGGACCCTCTGCTGAACGGCCTGCTGGACTCTCAGGCGTTACGGCACTGCTTGGACACGGCCCTGGAGAACAGCACGCCTGGAAAACTCAAAGTTCTGGAGGTAAACAGAATACGTTTATAAGAAACACTACAGCACACTGGCTTATACATCTGTGAAGTTCTCATCGTTTGCATTTCCATGCTAGGCTTTATCCAATGATGGTCGTGTATTCTCCCGGGCTGTTAGCCTCCTTAACATCCAGCCCATGTTACGTCTGGACTACACTGCATCTGATGTCTCCGCCGACCAAATGGAAGGTCTCCAGAGCTCCCTGGAGGAGCAGGGCATCTCATCTGCTCAATGGGACCCTCTGCAGGGCCCGGCAACAGGCAGTCTGACCGGGGCTGATCTTGTTGTGTGTAACTGTGCAGCAGGACCCGTGGCCAACCCCGCGTCGCTGATCGAGAACATGACTTCAGCTGCGAAAGAGGGTGGTTTTGTGTTGCTCCACACCCTACTGAGAGGAGATACTCTGGGGGAGACGGTTGCCTTCCTTACATCTCAAAACAACCGGGATGGTTTGTTGACTCAGGTACGAGCTAATAACATTTTATTTTGATCCACAACATGAACGTAAAAGCGACTATTTGTTTAACAAAGTTTTATTTCAATAACTTTGAATATCATGCCGTTGTTTTGTCTGTTTTTGTTTGTTTTCAGACTGAATGGGAGAAGCTTTTCCAACAGGCCTCTTTAAATGTGGTCATGCTAAAGATATCCTACTACAGCTCGGCTCTGTTCCTCTGCCGCCGACAGACCCCTCAAAAACAAGCCATCACGATTTCTGTGGACTCCACAGACTACAAATGGGTTGAGACGCTGAAGGTGAGTTATATTATGCAGCAGTCCAAGTTCTCTTGAGATTTGATTAAAAAAAAAACATGAATCGCTATTTGATGTCAATACAGTTATTCATGTTAGTTCATGGTGCATGAACTAATGTTAACAGACACTATGTTTGATTTTAAAAATGTTTTAGTAAATGCTGAAATTAATATGAACTAACATTAATAAATGTTGCAGAAGTATTGTCCATTGTTAGTACATGTTAGTAATGCATTAACCAATTGTTAACAAATAGCACCTTATTGTAAGGTGTTACCAAATAAACATATAAATCATAATGACAAAAGCACATTGTTGAAAAATAAACCAAAATTGATCTAAAAAAGATCTAAATTGTATTACATTGATATCACTGCAGTAAAGCATAAAAAAAATATAATAACTCTATGACTCTGATATGTATGTGAGAATATTAAATGTTATGGTACATGCTGTTGCTAACTAACGCAATAACCAGATGAAGACGTTTACATTAAAGTTACCATGTTAACTTTGTACTGTAATATTGTGTTCATACTGTACCTTTAAATATACAAACCAACACATTCTTGCCTGTGAAAGGCTCTCCGTTTCCTTCCGAAATTGACATTTTTGTGGGCCAGATGCCGCACACTGCTGTGGCGACTTTATAGATTTAGTTGATTATTACAGTGAGTGACAACAGCAACTGAAATGTTGATCGTTCCAAAATGGCGGACACATTAACATGTCTGGACTCAAAAGTGGCATCTGCGTATACTGTTTACACCACTTTGCACAACTCTGGATTTTCTCCAGAAAGAGGGTGTTTTTTTTATCATGAATATTAACTCGTGCTAGCTCATTAAGGAGCTGAATTGATCCACACACGTCTCCAAATCTCTTTCTCTCTTTTCATCAGAGCACTTTGGCGGAGTCATCTGATAGTCCAGTCTGGCTGACGGCCACTCATGGTCATAATGGAGTTGTCGGGATGGTGAACTGCCTGAGACAGGAGCCTGGAGGCAACCGTATACGGTTTGTCCATTTATATGGCACTTAGTCAAAAAGCCCCATTAATGGACTGTCGTCATACTGTTGAGATTCAGTGCAACTGTGCATTTCTTACATATTGACTTTGTTTTTTTTCTCTCCAATAGATGTGCGTTTGTTTCTAATCTAAGTAAGAAAGCTCCAGTCCCCTCCCTTGTTTCTACCCATAAGGACTTGCAGGCCGTCCTGCAGAGGGAACTGTCCATGAATGTGTATCGTGATGGGCTGTGGGGTGCTTTCAGGCACCAGTTGCTCTCACAAGGTCGGAAAATCCTATTATAGCTTTAATGTAATTTCGCAAGTTAAGTTTTATGTGATCGTGTTCATCGTTCTCTGTGTTTATGTGTAGATCTGAGTGAGGAGTTGGTTGAGCAGGCGTATGTAAATGTCCTGACCCGTGGTGATCTGTCATCGTTGCACTGGATCGCTTCACCTCTCCGTCATTTCGTCCCTTCCGATCCCAACGTGCAGCTGTACCGCGTTTACTACGCCTCTCTTAACTTCAGAGACATCATGCTGGCCACGGGCAAACTTCCTCCAGATGCCATTCCTGGTTTGTACCCGTCACAATTTTCAATGCTATCTAATCCAAAAACCAGTTTGTGTTTTGACTCCTCTTTGTTTTTTTTTTTGTTTATCCAGGAGACATAGCGCTGCAGCAGTGCATGCTGGGAATGGAGTTTTCAGGGCGAGACCCTAGTGGGCAGCGTGTGATGGGTTTGCTGCCGGCTAAAGGCCTGGCCACCTGTGTGGATGCAGACAAGCGCTTCCTATGGGATGTTCCCAACAGCTGGTGAGACCCCTGAATTACTCGCTTGTAAAATGAGAACATCTGAATCAGAACATTATTTTGTGATCAAAATGGACGTCCAATGTTGTGTGCAGGACGTTGGAGCAGGCCGCCTCTGTTCCGGTGGTGTATGCCACTGCGTATTACTCTCTGGTGGTGAGAGGACGTCTGAGGCCTGGAGAAAGTGTGCTGATTCATTCGGGCTCTGGAGGGGTGGGGCAGGCGGCTATTGCCATCGCTCTTAGCATGCGCTGTAGAGTCTTTACAACTGTGGGTGAGTAAACTTCTGAGGAAGTGTGAAAAGTATGTCAAAGACCAATGCCAGACAGTGATGGGACAGTAATATTTGTTCACTTTTTTATTTCTCAATGTGCATCTGGTTTTTATTCTCAGGGTCTGGAGAGAAGAGGGCGTACCTGCAGGAGAGATTCCCTCAGCTTACGGCAGATTCTTTTGCTAATTCTAGAGATGCCTCATTTGAACAGCATGTGTTGCTTCACACTCATGGCAAAGGTGAATAGACAAAACTGCTAAAACTCTTAATATACAACCACTTTTTTCAAAAAGTTCTTAAATCAAGATACATTCACTTCAGTAAGGTGTCCTATGATATCTAGCCTTGTTTTATGAAAAACACAAGAATTAAGTATGTTTGTTTAAAATAAGCAAAATAAAAAAATGCCAGAGGGGTAAGAAAAAAACTTGTATTTAGTTTGACCTTTTACTTAAATAACCCTTTGACAGATTTATTTTTTGCTTTTGTTTCAAACAAACTTTTCATAGATCCAGTTGATTCATTTTGCTTTAGAAATTCTTTGATATTTCTATTAGAAAACAGGACAAAAATGTTAGATTTTTTTGCAGTCTACACTAGTTCTCCAGTACAAATATGTAAAAAAAATTAAATGAAGACTTCCGGTAAAAAAATATAAAAATGAGGGAAATAAAGTAAATTAAGTTTTATCTCTTTATTAAGTACTTAATTCAAGTTTACTTGTCTTACCCCATTGGCAGATATTTTTGACAAATCAATTGAATATCTCAAGTAGATGTATTTTGATTTTAGAAAGTTTAGATACTTGTATTTGAACAATACAAAAGTTCGAAATTCATTCTTTTGCTGTGTAATATATTTTTTGCTATGGTATGATGGATGGTAGCATTAAACCGCTGTCTATGTGTGTTTTTCAGGAGTCGATTTGGTTCTGAATTCACTTGCCGAAGAGAAACTGCAAGCTAGCTTGCGTTGTCTGGCCAGACACGGTCGGTTCCTGGAGATCGGCAAATACGACTTGTCCAACAATACACCGCTAGGTGCGTCTCACACACTCACCAATTTTATTAAAATGATAAAAATAAAGTGTGTGTTGTCTGCTAAAGTAACATTTAATTTCTTTCAGGTATGGCTCTGTTCCTCAAGAACGTTTCCTTCCATGGCATTCTGCTGGATGCTTTGTTTGAAGAGGGAAACCGGGAATGGGAGGAGGTATCTGAGCTGCTAAAGGCGGGAATTGCCAGTGGGGTTGTGCAGCCGTTACGCACCACTGTCTTTGAGAGGAACCAGGTGGAGGATGCCTTTCGGTACATGGCCCAAGGCAAGCACATCGGCAAGGTCCTACTGCAGGTGAGAACTGTGCTTTATTTTCCTAAACTTGGAAAAACTGAGATATTGCTTGTTCCTATGTTCTCATTCCTACTTTATTTTGCTCTTCCATCTCACAGGTCCGTTCAGAAGAGAAGAGCAGCACTGTTTCTGCAGTGTCTCCTCTCTCCATCCTCGCTATCTGCCGTACCTTCTGTCCTGCATCTCTCTCATACATCATCACTGGAGGTCTGGGTGGTTTCGGCTTGGAGCTGGCCCACTGGCTCACAGAGAGAGGCGCTCGCAAACTAGTTCTGACATCACGATCTGGCATCCGCAGCGGTGAGCAGACGTGGGATTCGATCACATTTTTCGTTTTGAAAAGTAAAGATTGACAATATGTGTTGTTTTAATAGGATATCAGGCCAAGCGTGTTCGGGAATGGCAGGCCATGGGCATCCAGGTGCTCGTGTCCACTAGTGATGTCAGCACCCTGGAGGGGACGGAGCGGCTCATCACTGAGGCTTGCCGTTTAGGACCAGTTGGTGGCATCTTCCACCTTGCTATGGTAACATCTAGTCATTGCTTTTAGTTAACTTGTGGTTGATGTGAGGCTTTCTAACTTTCTCTTTCATTTAGGTTCTTAAAGATGGCATGTTGGAGAATCTCACCCCACAGCAGTTCATCGATGTCAATAAACCCAAATATGATGGAACCATCAATCTTGACCGGTAGGAGGGGCTTTGTCACTGTTATGTCTGCTTTTTTGTATTACTTTTGAGAAATTTTTATGGATTACTCTCTTTTTTCCACAGAGTAACAAGGCAAAAGTGCCCACAGCTTCAGCAGTTTGTGGTTTTCTCCTCAGTCAGTTGCGGTCGTGGTAACGCTGGACAGAGCAACTACGGGTTTGCCAACTCCACTATGGAGCGAGTGTGTGAGCAGCGTCGCAACAACAACCTGCCGGGCCTGGCCATACAGTGGGGTGCCATTGGTGATGTGGGTGTTGTCTTGGAGACGATGGGTGGAAATGATGCAGTGATTGGTGGCACGTTGCCCCAGCGAATGACTTCCTGTTTGGAGGTGCTGGATAGGTTCCTGAGCCAGCAGAAGCCTGTGATGTCCAGCTTTGTGCTGGCAGAAAGAGTGGTGGTCACCAAAGGAGACGGAGGTGGACAGCGGAATCTGGTTGAAGCTGTGGCTCACATTTTAGGTAAAATTCTCCAGAATCTTCTACAAAATCATTGTGGAGAAATGTTGTCGGTTGTTCGCAGAATTAAACAAAAATGTCAATTTTACTTTAGTAAATTCAGGAAAACAAAATTTTTGGAGTGGTCTCTTTTTTTTCTGTGACGGTTTACTGTAAACGTGATAAGCGTTTAACATAATTAGTGTAATGCACAATATAGCGTTCATAAAGTAATTTTCTGCTTTTCTAGGTGTGCGGGATGTGAGTAGTCTGAATGCCGATGCCTCATTGGCTGATCTGGGTCTGGACTCACTGATGGGCGTTGAGGTTAAACAGACACTGGAGAGAGACTACGACATTGTCATGGCAATGAGAGAAATCCGACAGCTGACCATTAATAAGCTGCAGGAGCTGTCCAGCCAATCAGGAAGCTCCAAGGGTGAGCATGTGATTATGTCTTTTTTCTTTGACCACGGTCAGACAAACTCATACATGCTTGTATATCTTTTGTGCATGTATATAAGAGAACAGGAGAGCGAAATGATTCTAATGTTACTACTTCCCCTTTCTCCCAGAATCCCGAGCTTCTCCTGCAAAGCGTTCTGGTGCTCAGGCTCTGCTGGAGTCAGATCTGAGCCGGATGCTGGTGAACCCAGACGGCCCCACGGTTAGCCCACTGAATGATGTCCAGAGTGCAGAGAGGCCATTGTTTCTAATTCACCCCATTGAGGGCTCCATCGCTGCCTTCCGCACTCTCACCGCCAAGCTTAGCGTGCCGTGCTATGGCCTACAGTGCACCAAAGGTACTTTGGTAACTCTTTATAAACTGTCAAGTATTGATCACATTTTTTATCGCAAGTTCCATTTATTATTTTTCTTCTCTTGTGTGTTTTGTCCATTCATAGCCGCTCCCCTTGACAGTATTCAGAGTCTTGCCTCGTACTACGTGGAGTGCGTGAGGCAGGTGCAGCCAGAGGGGCCGTATCGCATTGCTGGATACTCTTTCGGGGCATGTGTGGCTTTTGAGATGTGCTCTCAGCTACAGGCGGCCAAGTGTCCTGTGGAATACCTGTTTCTCTTCGACGGATCTCATTCTTACGTGGCAGCATATACACAGGTACAATAAAGAGCTGAGAAGTAAACAAATGTGATGTGTTAGTCACATGATCTAAAAAGAACTTTTTTTCAAAGAGCTACAGGGCCAAGCTGACCCCTGGCAAAGAGTCTGAGGCAGAGACTGAAGCCCTGTGCGCCTTTATACAGCAATTCACTGGCATCGAGTACAACAAGGTACAAATCCGTTTGTTATATCTACTACTTGCGTGTCATACTTCATAACTCATTATGGTTTTATTTTAATGCTAATTCTGTATTTTTGTTTTAGCTTTTGGAGACGTTGTTACCTTTGTCAGACCTGGAGGCTCGTGTAAACAAGGCTGTGGATCTGATCACATCCAGCCATAAGAACATCAGTCGAGATTTGCTCCAGTTTGCAGCTTCTACGTTCTACTACAAACTCAAGGCTGCCGACGGCTACATTCCAACTTCAAAGTATCACGGCAATGTCATGCTGTTAAGAGCCAAAGCCAGCAGCGAATATGGTGAAGGGTTGGGATCTGACTATAAGCTTCATGAGGTAAGAATATGGATGGATCACATACATGTAAAAGATTCATACAACCACATACATGATTAGTTACAGATGACTTTTTTTCTGAGGATCACAAAAGATACTTTGAGTAATGTCTCAGTGGTGTCCATACTATGCAAGTCAATGAGAGCCTTTGTTGTTTGGTTTCCAACATACTTTAAAATATCTTCATTTGTGTTTTGCAAAAAAAAGAAGCTTTTACAGGTTTGAAATGACCTTAAGTTGAGGTTTAATTTTATGGTGAATTATCGCTTTAAGGAAATCAAACAGAAAAGCCCATTGGAAGTAATATGCTGTGGCAATACAAGTAGGAAGGGTGAAGTGTAGTAACTAGAGCCGGCATTATCAAGATTGCTTTTCGTGTTTGCAGGTGTGTGATGGGAAGGTTTCAGTTCATGTGATCGAGGGAGACCATCGATCCTTCCTGGAAGAAGGTGTGGAATCCATCTTGGGCATCATCCACAGCTCATTGGCCGAGCCCAGAGTGAGCGCCAGAGAGGGCTGAACATTCTCTACAAGCCTCTAGTTTTTCCACCCTCCTTTTTCCTTTTGTAAAAACTTTTACCCGTTCACCAAGTTACATTATACAATTTATAACCCCGTGTATTTAAATTTGCAAGTCTCTGCATCTTTCACCAGCCACACGCCAAACTTTATTTACAATATAGTTCTGTCGTTCCTTGGCACTTCTTTGGTTCTCTTTGCTTGAATCGAAAGGTTAAATCAGGTTCTCTTTTATTTCTTCTATAAATAATCATTCATCACTGTGAAATATGCCCTTATTGATTATTATCATACAACTATAAACTAGCATGCGATCCCAGTTAAGTGCCAACTACCCTATGTAGTGCATAGATGTAGTGACTGGTCCATCTTTTGCTGACACTGTTTTTACCTAAATGTCTGTTAAAGGTTCTGGCAGCTGAATATCACTGTTCATAAGCCAACCTGATGATGCGGACTGCAAATGTGAAGCTCTGAATGCATTCAAATCAACAGAATAGCTGTTGGGAATCTAGTTACGCCCATAGCTGAGAATGCTGTTTACTATAGGTGAGCGGTTACTGATGCTTTGCCAGTACTATTGAGAGCTCACCTGTTTTGCTTATGTTTACTTCGCTTGTGTAGCATTTTTTGTTATGAATGATATTTGCTAGTTCTCTTGATGTTGCTGTTGAACGTTCTGCAACATTCCTTGAAATAAGTGAACAATAAGAGAGCTAGTTAATTGACATATATAGACTATATATAGAGATTTTTGGGGAAAATCTATTATTGGGTTATTATAAATATATAAACATGAGAATGAGCTAATATCTAAAGCAAAGTCCAATCGTGAAACTGATGTGAAATGCTACTGTATATTTTTGATGCTCGGCAATCCATTATGAGAGTTAATACCAGCTGCTTTCAAGATTAACTACAGACCTATAACTGGAGTATTAACCTTGTGTTAAATTGTGATCCTCTTTTAGAGGATAGTACAAACATTTCTTGGTGTCCGGCAGATTGTCCCAAATGTTCTTTAATTCATTAACCCCTTGAATACTTCAGATCCAGCTTTAAAAAGGAGCTCTTCACTAATAATGTTAGTTTTACGAAGTTCACGTCGTGGTCCGGTCCACAAGCTCACTTAACCCTTGTATTGTTTTTCAACCTGTCAGAATTAAGTATTGTTTGGTGTAGGATTGAAATTGTGGATGTATTTTCTTGGTAGCGACGTCATTGGTGACTTGGCCTCCCCTTTAGAAAGCAAATCACTACACATTTCTGAGACTTCTTTTGGAGTCAGTGACGAACAGTGTGATTTCTATAAATGCTTGAAGCAAAGCTGGAAGAGAGTTATTGTAATAATTGTTTTCTTTTGGTGTAATTTTTTCAAGTATTTATTGCACTAGTCCAAATAAAAGCTATTACTAACATACAAAAACCAGAGTATATTGTTCTTTTTTCAGCTATTTTAGATATGTTTGCATTTGACTTTAAATCACTTTCTTATTCTTTCACACAGCTTTATAGAAAACAACGTTCCAGGTTTTAAAAATAGTTCTTATAGAGAATTATTCATTCAAAATGGCAAAAACTGAGTTTATTTCTACCAATATGTAACTGTTAATTAATAAGTATTATATATTAACGTCATAACATTATTGTAACTTTAACAAGTGTTGTCAAATCATTAACAGTAAATAATAAAAAAAATAACAGCAAATGTTAAAGCATTTAATAAATCAGCAACATCCAAGTTTAAAAAGTATCTCCTTTGAAGACAAATAATTTTTGAGCATCTGCCAGATATTGTTTTTTTGTCTCTGGCTTCAGTCTCAAATGATTTAAAAAAGCAAACAAGCTATGAATTTGTGGTCCTGAAATCCCTCTTTTTAGTGACTGCCATGCTCTCATGCAGTGAATAAAGGCACAGTTTGATCTGAATGGACATGCATTGAGGATTCGAGCACATGACCACCTGTTCTTTCACCATCTGAAAGTGAATTTTTCATGCATTTACTTCCCAAACAACCAAATTACTCATGCATGCATTGCAAACCATAGAGAGGAATCTTAAACATGATCTGGTAATTTGAAATGCATCTTAAAATATTACATCATGTAACAATCATTGGTTTGTAAGATTCGAGGAGTGTTTGATACAGTGTCTGCCACCAATTTCACAACAGGAGAGATCTCAATAGTTTAAAGCGCAGCTTCATCTTTTGAATCACTGCTGTCACCAAAATCATCCATATCCTCATCTTCATTCAGATAGTCATCTTCTGCAAGCCGCTGGTTTAACTCCTCAAGACCCAAGAAGCGCTTAAGAAGAGCACCGACTGCTTCTACATCACTAAAAGAGAACCAAAACCATTATTTGAACCGGGGTGAAGCTGGATATATTTTAAAAGTGTAATTGCTTATGTAATGTGTTTAGTTTAGTTACATGTATGTAGGTCTGTGAAAAGTATATGTTTACCAGCGTGACCCTAGCGTGGCACTCTGTGTAAGCGGGTGAGAGAATCCGGTTGCCAGACGCAACACCAACAGATAACCCTTCCCAAGATACCTCACCTTCTCCTCCTGAACACTCACGTCTCGCAAGTGTTGCAGATCTAACAACACTGACCGGGAGACAAAATCAACATTTTCACCTGGTTTACTGTACCATTTACTGTAAAACAGAATAAATGACGAGAATGCAGACCACACCTGTCTCATGCCCTTGTTTCCAGAAAGTCAATACCATGGTATAGAGACTAAAAGATTTTAGTTCTATTTTACCCTTAGATTTGTCAAACACTGCCTCCTGATAGGAATAGGGAAATACAAACCGTTAGTCTGGACAGTTGCTTAAACAAGTAGAGATATAAGGATGAATGTATCATCTCCCCACCTCCCATTCATCCATGTTTTGTAGTGCAACAAATAAACAGCCGGTCACGTAGAACATCTTCCATAATATACTGTCTAACATGAAATGATGAAAGAAACAAGTAGCGATTAGTCATTTTAAGCATTTAAACTTGTACCTTTATGGTTACTGAACATTCAGGAAACCATTTCTCACCAGAGCTGTAATAAGCTGCAGCAAGTCCAACTGAAGCAATTCCTGTACATAAGAGGAAGAAGAAAGTTTGAGGAAGTTTTCTTTAACTCCTTAAGATTAAACATGAACAGACTAGCTGCGAATTTCTCTCTGTGAGAATGATAAACCCATACCAACAAGGAGGGACCAAGATCTAATCCCAGGAGATCTCTTCAAATGAAGCATGTCAGATGTGTGCTTCTCCACATCCATATACCCCATCTTTACAGAAAATTAAAAACAAGACAAAACAGGAAGAAAAATAAGCTATTTCTTTTTAAAAGTTTTATGAATACTTCTAGTTGATACATACTTTAGTCAAACTACTACTAAACATTATTTGGCCATTTAAATAATGAATAATGGCTGGAGCTTTGTACAAAGAAAAGCCTAAAAAAGACATTGTTTATACAATATATTCAAGTATAGACATAACAAATATGATCGCATACAGTTATGAATAAATACAGGGACAACACCCTCAATAATGAGATGTCCAACAATCATTTCACAACATCTAAAACATCCCACTTACCTTAAAAAGTCGATTTTTCCCTTTCTGACAAATCAAGATTGAATATCAACTATAAATCATATACTATGTTAGAAATTAGCGACAAGAAAACAGTTTAAGGAAATAAAATGTGTGTAGCTCATTCAACACATGATTCCGCCTTCCCGTGACGTTGACATCCGCTCCGCAGGCTCAGTTATGATTGGACCAAACGAATTAACCGCCCCGCCTCTTCATCATAACCCCTCCTTCACGCACTGGTTGGATCAAACGAAATCATCAATTCAAATGCTTGAATTATCAACTTAAATATGTGTTATAAGAATAAAATGCACTGTTTTACATACTACATGGCTGAAATAATTCTTATAAATCAATAATGCTTCAAAGTCTAAACTACAGCTGGACCTCCCGCTTAAATATTATTCCACTATACTAAATTAATATAAATTGTTTATTTATTTGTTAACATAATTGTATATAATTATCCCAAAATGATGGCGCACACGAGTGAAATAATTATTTTTAGTAATACACGGCACTGTTTGGTCAGGCTTGGGGGAGTTCAAAGAGGAGTTGCCGAATGCCGATTCACGCATGCGTGCAGGTCAACGCAAGGACAATGGAGTCGCATACACCGGAGTCAAGCCAAGAAGCGATATTTCTCCTGCCGATTCGAATTAGTCAGAGTTGCGAAACGGGTTATTCGATGCGTAACAGCGTTATGTCACCTCATTGCGATCATCTCTGCGCTGTTTTTTGATGACCAGTCGCTGCTTTCAATTGTCATTTGAAGTTCGTACTGTAAAGACTCAGTTCTCGTCTCCTCTTCTGAACAATAAGGACTTCATGTGATTTTATGTGAGTAGTCGCCTGTTTGTGTTTTATTTCTTGACGGCTTTTTACCTTCATCGTCGGATTTCGGGCAGACTTTTGAACATGTCACGGTTATCTAACGAAAGTGAAGGTTGGCCCTAGCTTGCACCTTTTTCTCCACGATCTACGAGTCGTGAAAGCTGTTTTCTTGCTCTGTCATTTGTTTATCACATGATTACATGCCGAGAAAATGAACGTGATCCGGCTGCTTAACTGGTGATTATGTACAAAAGCATGTAAAATCCTCAAAACAATAATCAGGTGAAATTGAATGGGAACCTGACATTATCACAATTTCCATGAAATGTTTTTACTGTATGTGCTTGTTTCATGGTAATGATGGGTTTTATTGTTACTTTATAAAATCACTAACCCTGTCTTTAGGTTAAATGCATGTTTTTGTCTTATATAACATCCAGAATGCTTTATAAACTCAAAACTGGAGTATGATAAAGTAGTAACTCATGGTGATCTTTTCAGAAGCTCCATATACAATGTCTGAAGTCAGTATTGGACGAAAGAAAGCAAAGTGTGAGAATTGCACGAAACAGGTAACTAATGTCATATTTGTATATTATTATTGATCTATATCTCACCAAAATGCATTAATATTGAAACATATTTTTGTTTTTGGCACTTTGAAATTAAAAGCCATTTTTGTGTTTTCTTTTTATTTATGGGAACAAAGATTGCTAAATAATCATTGTTTATTTTACAAATTTTAGTGCAACAAGAAACAGAGCGATGAAGTTATAAACTCACTTCAGGAGAAAGATATTCCCAATGGAGAGGTATTTTGTGTTTGTTTTCCATGTATGTAATGTAGGCGTTCAATACAGCAGACCCAAACACGTTATTGATTGTCAGTTTGATAAGCTGTGTTTACATCTGTTGTTTTGTTAATGTTTGGTTTGAGGAAAGGTGAATGAACACATGTTTGTTTGTGTTGATAATCAGAAATGCTGTTGTCCTCAGGTGAGAGAGTCTACCTCGGTGCAGCAGATGCTGCTGAGCGCGTGTCTGTCCTGCGATGGATGTGTATCAGAAAGTGAAAGCCAGAAAATCTCTCAACAGAATCTGGATGAAATCAAGCACGTGCTTGCCCTTAATAAGGTACGTCTGTTTAAATAATTGCCTAATATTAATTATTATAAATATCATTTCATTATTTACCTTGTTCTAAAGTGAGTGTTTCAGTGTTATTTTTTGTGTTTGTGGCAGAAGTGTGACACTTCAAAGCACAAAGTCCTGGTGGTGTCCGTGTGTCCCCAGTCGTTGCCTTTTTTTGCCATTAAATTTCATCTGGACGTTTCGGTGGCTGCGCAGAAGCTCTGTGGCTTTCTGAAAAGCGTGGGTACGTCTGGGTGGCATATTTTGCTGCTGCCTTACTGAAACCTTGTATCTCCATATTTCGAGATTTTTATTTTTTGCTGTAAATCATTATTATCAGCCATGTTTGTCACTGGGTTTATCTAACCAATAAAAATAATTAAAAAGTGGTGTCAACTTTGACAACTCTGTATTTAATCATGTAAAAGTACAGTGTTTTTTCCTTTTCCTGAAAAGCAGCGAATTTAGACATCCGAGATTTCGGAAGGACAGTGATGATTTGTCTGGAGATGTTATTGTCTCTTTTTTTGTGGTTGCTATGCCTACCTTGTGTCCATTTAAATATAGGGGCTTGCAAATATTTGCCGCACGCCAAGCATAACACGTTTGTACATGTGGCACTAAATAAGTTTGATGCTGACAACATGTGTTTTGTGTCTTTTACTCTTTGTTCCCAGGGGTTCATTATGTGTTCGACACCACGATATCTGCTAGTTTTAGCATCTTGGAGAGCCAAAGAGAATTTGTTCAGCGTTACCGCCGTAAGCATCATGACACTAATGCCATGCCGATGTTCACTTCCTCGTGTCCAGGTAAGAACATCTAAGTCTCATTTACATCAGTACTGCAAGGGTCCATCCCTGCATGCAACTAAATGGTGGCTCGCTGTCATCCATCTTGCATCTGAGCTTTCACAAATAGGTCGCAGTTTGATTTATATTATTTTCCCAAACTTTCAAACCATTTGTCTGTTTCTGGAACGTATTATCTCTTGTAGATGTAAATAAAGTTCCAAATGAATGGGATAGTTGTAGTAAGTTTAAATGGGGGTTGTGTTTGAATGGGTGGGACTGTGTTAGATAGCCACATCATTCTGCAGCTGTGAGATAGATGTGTCTAGTCAGCCCCACACGCCCTTCCTGCATTAACCGCTTTCATTTTCACTCTTTTCTCTCTCTAAGTGACCATCATTTCCTTCTCATCTCAAATGAACTCAAAGAGACGTACATTAAGTATAAATTATACTCACCCTAGAGGGTTCCTGGTGTCAGAAAAGGTTGTCAGACCCAGCCTTGGGTCACGTGTCATGCTCTACAGCACAATGACAGAAAAGACATGTAGGGTCTATAGCTAATAGTCATACCATTTTATTGATGTTACGTTTTTAAGTGTATTGCAAAACCATCAGTAATTGAAAAATAAGAGTGTTTGGTTGTACGCAGGATGGATTCGCTATGCAGAGCGTGTTCTTGGCAGCCTTGTCACGCCACACATATGCACAGCCAGATCTCCTCAACAGATTATGGGCTCCTTGGTCAAAGACTTTTTTGCGAGACAACAGGTGAGCAGATATGTCTATAGATGTAAAACTGGTCTGTTTATTATCAGCATTGAATAAGCTGAATCCGTATCTTCGTAGAAACTGAGCCCGGATCAGGTTTACCATGTGGTGGTGGCTCCCTGCTTTGATAAGAAGCTGGAGGCCGTGAGAGAAGAATTCTACCACAGTATCCTGGAGACCAGAGATGTTGACTGTGTCCTTACATCAGGTAGGACTGTGAGAGGATACTAGTGAGATCTATTGTTTTTATATATTTTTAACTGGGTCACAGTTGAAGGTAAGTTTTGATGCAATTGTTTTCTTGTATATGGCTATTTTCCTGCAATTGTATTGCATTTTATTGTTTGCAATTGCACATCAGCAGATGCAGTTTTAACAGGGTGTTTTGATCTTTGTACACTAAAATGAGTGTTTTGGTTTAGGGGAGATTCTTCACTTGATGGAACAAAGCAAAGTTACTATAGAGGAAGTGGAATCTACTCCTTTGGATCACATGTAAGTTAAATTACTGCCATTTTATTAGGGTTGACAGAGATGAAGTGTAAATCAATCCACACAAAAAAGGACGTTGTTTGTATTAGATTCGGTGAGACCTGTGACACAGGAATGGTTAGGCATGAAGGTCGGGGCTCTGAAGGTTTCCTTGAGCACATCTTCAAACATGCAGCCAAGGAGCTGTTTGGTCTTGATGTACAAGAGATTGTGTACAAGACACTCAGGTGAGAGTGGTTTGGTTTTGGATGACTATTTGAACTCTAAATACTTATGTTGTAATTGAATTAAAAAGTTAGAAATGTATGTATTGCATATAAATTCATACATTGTATGTATAACTGTTGTTTTATTCCTTTTAGAAACCGAGACTTCCAGGAGGTGGCGCTAGAGCGTGATGGAGAGACACTCCTGCAGTTTGCTGCGGTCTATGGTTTCCGGAACATTCAGACTTTAGTTCACAGAATGAGAAAGGGAAAAGTGCCCTACCAGATAGTAGAGGTGCTTTCCTGTCCTGGAGGTATTAAATGAATATTTAAAACAAATTATATTGCATGTTTGTTTGTTTGTTTAATACATTGTTATGTTTATTTATTTCGCTTTTATAAAAAAGATTTTGCATGAAGATTTTCATTAATTAAATGCTTGAAAATATTATTAAAGTGTAATTTCAGCAAACATATAAAAAAAAAAAGGGAATTGTAAGGTTGTGATTTTATATATAATAATATTTTTATATTTATAAATAAATAAATTACATAATATACTTTATCTCTGCTTTAAAATATGTCATTTGCTGTTTATTTATTTATTTATTTTTAATGCATCAATATTTTTCTTGTTTTTATTATAAGGCTGTTTAAGTGGCCGAGGACAAGCTGAGGGAGACGGAGGAAAACCTGACCGCTCTCTGGTCCAGCAGATGGAAGAGTCCTACAGCAGTTTGCCGGTCCAACTTCCCGAATCCAACCCAGAAGTCCAACGTCTCTACCAGGACTGGCTGGATGGCCACGACTCTCCACACGCTCAGCAATGCCTTCACACTCAGTATATGAACCACACACAGCCTCCCTCTCAGATACTGAGTCCTGACATTCAGTGGTGATTGGAACAGGCTGTTTTATTACTGATCTGGCGGTGAGCTGGGTTAAAAACATTAAGACTCACTTTACTTTAGACTGCACTGTTTGCCGTCTGACAGCTGAATCGCTGCAAACATTCAATGGAGGACGAAGAAGGTTTTTTGTTCTCTGCAGGAAATCCATTCTGCTATACTAATAGGACTTGAGTGATAAAACTTGCACTCACATTGCTACCAAATGATGTCATGGATGCTCGGAAAACTGTTTGTCGCAGTTGAAGTGGGATTTTTAAAGAATTATAACAATTAAAATGTTCTGTTAGAAAACTGACTATAATTTGTTCTGTTAAAAATGGGCTGTTATTACTGGATCATGCTCTTATGCAATGAAGTAAATGTGTCACAATATTTCTTTAAGATCCAGCACTAGAAAGTGCAACCTAATGCTGGTGCTATGAATAGATTAAAGAATATCAACCATCAATAAAAACTTTATTCCATTTGTTATGAAGATGCATTAAATCATTTTAGCAGACTGGCAGTGATTTTGTCTCAGGTGAATAAAGAAATGAATCATATCGAGGTCTACAGAAGCTGCATGATCCTTTAGGTTATTAAACATTTTATGTTTTTTACAAAAATGTGTAACAGGCTCATTTAAAAGCATTTTTTTTTTTAATTTTTTCCCACAATATTGGTTCAAAAAATATCAAACATTCACAGTGTCTATCTGATTTATGATGATAAAGCTCATATATTGAACTCTATTACTAGAGCAGTATGCTAAAGTGCCACTTGATGGCAGTCTACATCACTAAATGAGAAGACCACAAAACTATAGACCTAATGACCTCAATACACAACTGTTACAAAAGTTTTCTATTCTGTCACAATGTTTCTGTGTCGTAATAGCATATATCACTATAGAAGATAAAAGATGCTATTAGATTCCTCTTCAGATTTTAGAGATAAACATGGAAGACATTATTAAGAAATAATTCTCTTAGTAAGAAATCTTACATCATTGCTGAAATACACACACTTACTCGATTAACCAGTTGCTACTTTTAGAGCCAAGCACAGGTGCATAACCTATTGACTTTTTGTTTGTAGACTTCACACACATATTCTCAGAAAAAAGCACATGACCACACAATGCTGCAGAGGTTTCCTTTGTACTATCAGTGTATTTGCAGTTTGGCTTTCAGTGTTCAGTATGAGCAAATCTTAGTTGTGATTAAAGAGTAACAATATTTTGGGTGTGCTTCTGCCTTGGGTGAGAAGCACAGATAATCTGTGTATCAGCAAGATTTTATTGCCCGGCTTATGATGTGAGTTAAAGGGTGACAAAATCATACTTGACTGAAAAAAGTCGATTGTTTTAGGGCCGGGAAGATATTTATCTTCACATGGGTGTTTTACAAGATATGTAACTACTTAATGATTTAAATAGCTATTGTTGAAAACATAACACTACGAAGGCATAATAGGCAATTCTATACAAAAAATGCTATCATGTAAGTGACCTTTAAGTGATCAAACATGGCTGGAATTCCAAATACATTCCTGAATTTATCAACTATTGGGAAGTATAATCATTTATAATCTGTGGTTTATCATTTAATATTTTAAGCATTGCTTTAATAATTAACCTAGATTATCATTATGACAGGTATGTCAGGTGATGAATGAGTGAACCACGTTCAACAAATAAAAAGTATAAAAAATGTGTTTTTTATTTGAACTTCAATAATGTAAAAAAAAAAAAGCTGAAGTACAGTTATTTATTTTTGCTTTTATTTGAGGAGATATTAGTAAAAAAAAATGTATATTAAAAAAGATGCCAAACGTGGATTCCTAATTGGTTCACCTCCTTATCAGTCACACGAACACCACGCCCCTTTTAAAGTAATCCAGCGCTCGTTCTGTCAGATTGACAGGTGAATGGTCCAATCACAGAGGGCAAAATAAACAGGAGGACCCGCGAAGCACTTACTGGCTTCACTTCAAAGAAAACTGCGATTTTGACTCGTAACATTGCAACACAAGGAAGACGCGAAGTGGGTGGTTAAGTTTTCACGTATATTATTCATATATCAACTTTATCGTGGTTTTCTCTAACTCTTGGTTAGCCTTTACGGTTTCTGTGTATCCGTGGAAGTCTGAAAGTTGTACAAAATGTCCAGCAACCTCAGGCCAAGGCTTTGCGTTTTAGAAAAAGGGGACAACGGTTACGGGTTTCATCTCCACGGCGAAAAGGGCAAACCTGGTCAGTTCGTCCGACATGTCGAGCCCGACTCCGCGGCGACCACCGCTGGTCTGTTGGCCGGGGACAAACTGGCGTTCGTGAACGGAGAGAGAGTGGAGGACGAGAAGCATCAACAGGTGGTGTCCCGTATACGAGATGTCACGGGCAAACTGGAACTCATCGTGGTGGATCCAGAGACCGCAGACCTGCTTCAGAAACATAACTTGAAGTGTCAGAAGGAGTATGTGACTGATGGGATACCGATACCGAGCAGCGCTGGCTCGGATCATGAGGATGAGGTGAAGAACGGGACATCACGGGAATCGACCCCCGTCCCGGAGACAAACGGAGACATAACGTTAAGCGTAGATAGACTGAGCGTCAGCTCAAAGGTGAGTTTACTAAATGAAATATTGTTATTTTTTATTAGTCAATTCCCCTGATCTATAGTCCTATGAGAGATTTGGAAATGCTAACATGCGCGAGAGGATTGATTTCTTTGAGGAAATGCGTCAGGTGTCCGTGAATACACAAGGGTACATTAAAATGCACAATATTGACATTAACTGACTATTATTATTTTCTGAAACTACATTGCAAACTAAAATCATGCGCACAAAAAACACATAGTTTATGGGGAAATTACAGATGCCATTTTTAGTAGTTACATTACTAGCATTACTTCCAGTTTGACCTGTAGGACAGAGAAACATGTGTTCCGGTCTGTCGAAACCTGTCATCAGTTGATCATCACAGATAGTGATGGTCTTTGATAATTATTAATGTCGACCTTTTAACACTTTTATAGGGTTAAGATTATATATCCATTTCTTTATAGGTCATTGCATGGTTCTTTAAAGATGGCAATGTAGTACAAGGTCTCCAAGCAATGTGCTTCAACAATATTAAAACCTTTATGGACGGATATAACTATAACTATATTAGTATTAAAAAAAGATGCCATGTCATTCTTGTTCATTTAGATTTCAATTATTGAGTACTGTAAATAATAAGGGAGAGAAATGGTATTTTATTATTTCAGTGTTCTGTCAGTTCCAAGGACACGAAACAAACGTTTTTCCAAATATATTTTGCCAGCAAGGTAAACTTAGCCCAGTAAAGTACCAATCCCAGCTTGCCGTGAAGATCCTTAAGCAGTGAATGGGGTTATTGTGGAGAGTTATGCATTGTTTGGGTGCATATATGGGATTAGAGAGAAAGGTGCTCACAGAGCAGGACTGAGATCATTTTATCATCACCTTTATAACACATATTAATGTGACATCACATCTAGCTCAAGTCACTGAAAATCTTGTTTTCTTTTGGTTAATGTTTATTATTATTAATCTCTGCTAAGGCAAGCAACACTTTCATATTATTAATGCAAGAGATTTTGCATATTAAACTTTACACCCAACCTCAGTTATTATTACACATGAATCATGATACATAAATGACCTGCGTATGTCCAGCCATTATTATTTTGTGTTACCAGTAGAAGAACCGTACTTGGCTAAACTAAAATATATGATGAAGCTGCAAAGCATTTAGTTGACAACCCCCTGGCAACCACCCAGAACAATTTAGCATATGGCAGGAACTTTTACACACAAGCACCACAAGTGTCTATACAATTATTTTCTTCGATCCATAATATCTGCTCATTTCTGTAGAATAAATCTCTGTTAAGGTTTAAGTTAATGTTACGTGTGCAGTTTTGACGGTGGTGTTCTAGTTACTCGTTGACAGAATGGCTCAAAAGACCAGTGTTTAATTGACATAAGCCAGAAATAGCTTCATCATCATAACCCCAGCACCCCTGATAAGGCCCCAACTCAATAATAGTTATTTAGAGTCTCTGGAACCATACAGATTATGATCGCATCACTTTCCAGCAATTATCCAAGTGCTTTTGAAGCCCCGGTAAACCATGAATGGCCCTTCTGTTGTGTCGTTTTTTCTTCGCCCTCCTGCGTCCCATCCTTCCTGCCTGTGATCATTCAGAAGTGAAATGGAGTTGAAGGGAAAATCCGTAATTTGGCTGTCAATTTAAACCAGTCCGAGTTTTCCTGATGGCAGTGCCCAGCACGATGCTGATACGCTTTAAGTTTGATATAATCGTAATTGATAGTAAAGAAGCAGAACTGGTTTCCTTTTTTGTCTAATTCTGGTGTTTTTCTTGACATAACAAACATTGTTATTGTGTTAAACGCATTAGACATGCTGCAAGTTATTGTGACCTTTGTGTGATTCCTGAGACAGTCAGCTGTGTGTGGGAGGGTGGAGAGGGTGTGTATGTACCTACAGAACAATGTCCACCTCCATACTTTGAGCTTATTTTTTCTAATAAGTAACTTGTGCTGGTGATAGATCATTGAATACATTGTATGCTGGTCAAAGGAGATATAGTGTTTGCTGGAAGGAAACCAGTGTTCATTCAATGCAATATTATTTGTTTAATAACTTGGCATTAAGTGTAAGATGAAAAGAGAGAATTGGTCATTTTGATCAATAAGAAAACGCCATTGTTTTATTGAAGCAAACGCTGTATTGTTATGAATGTTGCAGACTGGTATATTCTAATCTTCTTTGGGCAATTCTGGATGTGACATTTTCAGTCAAAACTTGAAATATAAATTTTCAGAGAATGTATTTATTACCAATATATTGAGCCATCTGTTTATATTTTATACACATAGCAACCATGTCTGATTTATTACAATTTGTATTACCGTAGTTAACTACATCATGAAACTGTTGTTAATATAATGAAACTATGGTCAATTTGAGGTTCCTGTGCTTTATCACAAGTTAACACATGCATATTTCTGAAAATATGAACACATGAATTGGTAAGAGGAATTGAAATTTTCAAGTTTTCGATTCCTATTCCTTTCGATCCGATTCCTAGTCTTCCGATTCCCAATCGATTCCTATTTTCGATTCTCAACCCTACTTCACATGTATTTATACCACAAAAATGATGATCGGTATGGTGAAAACCTTTGGTAAAAACTTGATTTTTGTCATTGTAAGGTTGACATCTTCATAAGTATTACACTTTGGTGCATTTCTTATCACATATTTTATACCTCAATGCTACCTCAAATCTTGCCACGGAAAAGATTATGCTGTTATTTTCTAATATCACTTTAATTTGCAAGAAATCTCTTTATATATTTATCTCTTTTTATATTGAGTTTGGTGCACATATCGATGGCTAATGTGTATCTGAGCCACTCGCATGCTCTCCATCCCCGTTTCTAAAGTAAACTGTCAAGTCAAAGCACAACTGCAAGAGTGGGAGGATTCTTCACACATTTGAATAAACCACTTCCTTAGTTACAGGCTTGTCGTTTTCCTGCTGTGGTATTGTTATATTTTACAGATGACACAAGCAGTAGTGTAGAGGAGAAAGCGTATCAGCGGCGCTCACTTCAGTGCTTTGCTCTTTGCGCTTTTGGTACCGGCATGCATTTTGTTGCCAGTTGGCAGTTTTCAAATCTCTGTGGGTTAATTATTGTCTGTTGAGTTTTGCAAGTACACATGCAGGATCCGCAGTCTCTGGATGGGCCTGTAAATCTGTTTATGGTGCCTTTCTTAGCTGTGCTCATCATTAAACAATCATTTTATTGCATCTAAAAAGCTTTCTTTGCTATTACCTACCAATATGTAAGTGACTTGGGGTTTAAATAAAGCATGCTTATTTGGAAGTAACGGGGTATGGTTTGGGATAATCATTATTTTTAATCATGAGTTCACGTTTTACCAACCCATCCCCTGGGAGTTGAGCAAACGCTGACAACATTATGAGTTACTAAAGTGAACTATAAAGTCATTAACCTTTGTATTATTGAACTGTAGTATCTTTATAGTGCTAGTGCGTGGTTTACTGAGTCCTGCCATAGACAGGTTAGTTTAGTTCCTTTCCTCTCTTGGCTCGTGACAAACAGGTTTACTTCCTGACATGTGTCAATCGCATGAACATTTATTCGTCTGAACGTCAGTAATTTGACAGCATGCAGGACTGCGTCCTCTTGTGAAAAAAACATGACTATCAGTCATTCCACATGTAAAGATGAGCTCAGATTTAAATAATGGGTGGATTATGTTCACTGTTTTCGTGTAACGTGGGGAAATGCCCAACAATTCAGCAAATGATGAGTTTCCTGGACTAGTGTTTCCTACTTGGGTAAAATGTTACCAAACCAACATGGAACATTCTCAGATCTTTGGCTAAAGTGATGTTGCAGTAACATTAAAAGAGCATTTTATCAGCATTATGTCCTGCTTAACTGTTTTAAAACCATATTAAAATGTTGTCAATAAAATTGTATTTTTACATTGTGAATGGATTGTTTAAAACATTCATAAATAATGTTTTCATAACGTAATTGGAATGTTAGCTAAAGGTTTTTAGAGCATATTTTTGTTAGCTAGGATATATTGATCCAGTGTTAGAATGAATCTGTTTTTGTCGTTTAAGGTGCATCTAAAGATCTCTCTTAATTGAAATGCCATTGAAATATTATTTTGGTACTCGCCTCTGATGTGTAGTATTTAATGGGCCACATAGAAGAAAAATATCACCAAAAGAATACAAGAATCAACCAAGTAAAGAGACCCTATATGAGTTTAAATATGTGGGCCTTGCAAAGGTTAAATTATATTATAAAATGCGTAGTGTTCATCTTTGCAAGTAGATGCTTTGAAGGTCACAGGTGATACATGTTCATACTGACAGTTTACATCTATAAAGATCTTTGTCAGAAGAATGACTCCCCACCCTCGTCCATTTACTCTTAGCTTTTTTCCTCTGCTGACTTTAGCTTTCTATATTGAAAAAGCCAAGCAAAGCATTTCCACAAATTAACTATATACTTTAGGAAGCAAGTTCATGTACTTTTGAGATCATAAACTGTATTATGTTAAATGTTTGATTATTTTTGTTCTGAAATATTACAAAGAAGTCATGTCATTGTTCATTCTGCAATGTTGAAAGTCACTGAGAAGATCCTTTTAAAATAGAGTCCTGGTTTCTACAGTGTTTTTGTGCTGTAATCATGAAAGAATGTTGTGTTTGGTGGTCAGACACTGTTTTCGAAGTCTATAATAAACCCCTTTTTTAATATATATGTATGTTTAGCCAAGTGGCTAAATGTTTATTTGTAATCTAAGCATAAGTCTTACTGTTTATTATGAACTATTCTGTACTAAATTAAGTGCAAGATATCATAACATAGTGATAATAAGTTATATTAGACAAAACACCCAACAAACCAAATGTGGGACAGATACTACGTTTGTGTGGGACATCACACAACTGAAAGGTGAAACTGTGATATAATAATGAAACATTTATATATTTATTTTTACCTTTGTTCGTAAAAATGATTTGTTATTCAGTCCATTCCAACTGGATAGAATGTTATATAACAAAACATTTTGAAAACATTTCAATTTAAGGTTAACCATCTCTTTAAATTTTGACAGTCTGTCAGTTTGATTGACAGATGTCACAGCCTCTTGATGACTGAATTCACTGCTGTCTTCCATTGGATAAAAGTCAGGCTTTACAAAATAGTTGGGTTTGTATGAGCTTGTTGGACACTGGTTTCTGCTTTTGACACAGCGCTGTTTAATAGTTAAATAAACAATGGCGCAAACAAGCGTCTAATGTGCGTTTCGGGTAAAAGAACGCGTTTTCTTAATGTGACAACTAAAAACCAACAGACTGTGAAAATGCGGGACATTATCTCAATATGCGTCGTGCGGGACAAGGGGTGAAAATGCTGTGCGGTACAATGCAAAGCGGGACAGGTGGTCACCCTAGACAAAACTCTCACAAAAACATTTGCATGTCTCTAAAATTATACAAATATTTTGTGGTATTATGTTAGTATTCTCATTATTGTAATGAGAACTGGGGGTGTAAATGTATCAAAAAGAATGTCACAATTCTTAATTGTCTTAAAAAATATTTAATGCAAAATCACACTTATTTTTTGGTCTTTGAATTTTGTGGGTTAAAATATGACTCGGATGTTCTTGACCGCTATCGTTGATCGCATGTGGTTAGATTATATTGCTCATTTGAATGTTCTGTCCAAATATTTTTGATAAGGTTGCAGTGTTGCAGGGCTCTTGTAAAAGCACATTATGTAATCCTGATTTAACGTGGATGTGTGGGCCCCTGCCAAACCCATCTCAAAGATAGCAGCTCACACCCTGATCCTTTCCCACACTCCCACAATTCTCTCCTCCTCACACCCAGCTTGACCAAACAGTCATGTGCCAAAGCCATCAGCTCACCCCACTGTGATAGTACAGCACGTATGATTTCTGTTCACATTTGTAGTTTTATTGTTTAAGTTGGCTACACTTTATGTTCGGATGAGTACGCAAAGGTTGCTTGTACAGTAATAGCGTCTATGATGACATAAGTCATGAAGACCCAAAGCAGTGATAAGAGCATGTGGCTTTATCGGGCAGATTTGTATATCTTATCACTGTAGGGTGTATTGTTTTTAAAATATGCAATCTTCTGTTTTTACTTGTGCACAGTTAACATAAAAATAAAATACTCATGTTATTCAAACCCTAAGTATGACACTTTCTTCTGTGGAACATAAAAGAAGATATTATGAGAAATGTGCGTATGTGTCCATAAAATGGAAGTCAAGGAGGGCCAATGTTGTTTGATTACCAACATCCATCAAAATATCATCTTTTGTGTTCTGCAGAAGAAAGAAAGTCATACAGGTTTGGCATGACATGAAAGTGAATCAATTATTAAATAATTTTGCAAGAAAGAACTATGGACTGTACTGATTCAAGCAGACTGCGTATGTTTCATGACCACTCTCTCTCTTTCTATAGTAAGTAGTAATAGTCTTTTAGCAGACGTTCTTATCCAAAGCGACTTATTAAAGAGACAATCCCTTTGTAGCAATTTGGGGTTAGGGGTCTTGCTCAAGGGCACCATGGTGATAGAAGATTGCTGGTTAGATACCCACAGACAATGAACCATCAGCTAATGACCAGCTGCATGCTTTAACCACAACTCCACGGTACCCGCAAACCATCCATGAATACAATTCTCAGGTGTTGCCTTGTGTTCAAAGTGAAGATTAAACTCTTATTATGTAACATATGGCATCTGCTGTCTAAGCCTATGCTAATCAGAGCTCAGATAGGTCTTTGCTTTGCCATAGTTGAGTGTTAGAAAGGCTTTTTGTTTTATTAGTGGCACATGCGTCATGAGATAAAGAAGATGTATTTGATATTGTTAGCCTTGTGAACTGTGAGGCACAGTGTTTTCTTTCTTTGTCAGTCGTGTTGAGCACATGTGGTGACTCCAGTGCTAAACCCTTCAATCCACACCGCTATCTTGTTTCCCAGCTCTCTCGGGAAGTGTGTAGCTTATATACTGCAGCCTTCTGCCGACTTTATCTTTGTTGGTGTATTATAAGCACTTTTGTTTTATAAAGCGACCGATTTGAATGAATTCGTTCGAACTCATTCGTAGGTTTAGGGGTGGGGCTTCATTGTTGCTTTTTTCTAATAATTGCACATTTTTGCATGATTCACATCTTACACATTTTTGCAAAATAGCCCTCTCATAATAAAGTTATCAATTCCCGTACTTACGGCAAATTATCTTTTTCTTTGACTCATCCGTGGATCAATATGTGCATGAGGACAGCAGATGGATGTTTGAATTGGGCTGCTAGTCTTATCTAATTTCAGCCATATATCACAGCTTGGTTTGCTAAAGAAGGAAGTACATAAATGACGGATCGCTTTCTACATTCACTTCTACATTTTAGTGCTGCGTTCTGCGGTTTTGAAGTACAGAGCCCTCTTTAAAATGGTAAATGGGTTATTTTTTCATAAGCATTTCTTTCTCTGTGTAGTGTAAGTTCATAAGTGGTTGTATTTAAATTGATGAGGATGCAGGAATGTGTCTTTAAATCAGATGTTCGATGAGATTGGGTGGCTTTACTGTGGTTGTTCTTTCTGTTTCAGTGTGTTGTACATTATTGTTTTGATATTTATGTGTGGTTTTGTGATCTGAAATATTTATTGTGGTACACTAAGGTTTGGGTGGCAACGTTGTATTTTCAAAACTGATATAAACATATGCATAAATAAATTATGTCATGAAATATATAATAAATCCTTTAATGTAAGTTTCAAATAATCTGTGCAGGAATCTAGTAAAGAGCTGCGTCCACGTCTGTGTCACATGAAAAAGGGCGCTACCGGATACGGCTTTAATCTGCACACAGATAAGTCCAAACCTGGCCAGCATATCAGGGCGGTGGATGAAGACTCTCCAGCAGAGAAATCTGGACTTCGACCCCAAGACAAAATAGTGCAGGTATAATACACCATCTAATCAGTCATGAACACTAATGTGTGTATACTTCAGGAATGTGCTTGGATAATGACTCCCATTCCATTGTTTTATCTGACAATGACTCTCCTCACTGTACACTTTACTAACTGTAAAATCAACAGCCATGACTGTGATGTGACATTGCATTTTTTAATAATAGCAAACATTCTTTCACTAAGTACTGTAGTTCATAAGATGCTTTTTATAATTGTTGAATGTTATTGCACAGATGCACTTGTGTTGTGGCTATGACACTTACATTCGGCACTAAATGCCTGAGCTGTGTGTGCTGTTTCCAGAGCAGTAATCTCATTAGATAGCACTGAAGGAGAGTGTCATTACTGTCTCTGTGGGAGAACAGGATTAGGAAACTCCTGTGGAGAGGTCAGAGGTGCATCTGTTTATCAACCCACCTGAAATCCCACAGGAAGTTTAAGTCGGCTGATGGCAAAGAAAAAGATGAAGGAAGCAGAAAGAGAAAAATATATTTGTAGAGAAAGAGAGAGACAGAGACAAAGAGAGAGGGTAAGAGATGGTCAGGTAGACATACAAAGAGAAGTGGGCAGTCGTGGCCCAGTGGTTAGAGAGTTGGACTCATGACCAGAAGGTTGCTGGTTCGATTCTCAGGTCTGGCGGGTAACGGCTGAGGTGCCCTTGAGCAAGACACCTAACTCCCACTTGCTTACTATACATTGTACTATACATTTGTACATTTTGTAATGTAAGTCGCTTTGGATAAAAGCGTCTGCCAAATGCATAAATGTAAATGTAAAGTGAGAATGACAGATGGAGGTTGAGAAAGTTCAAATAGGTCTCAAAAGAAATTTCACCAGAAGTAAAACGTATGGATTCACTGAAATAGGTTTGACTTTGACTCCTTCAATAACAAGTGTGAACACTTTTAAAGAGTAACCTTTTGTATGGATAGCTTTGTGTGGGCATTTAATTTGGAGTAGGACTGAATAATATTGCGGAAAAATGCAATAACTTGCTTAATAATGCAATTTACAATATGTGATATGAAAATGCTTTAATTCTGTAAAATCGATTTCATTTACAAAAAATCTAAATAATAAAGCCAACTATAAATGTTTCATATTCTTTCCTAAGAAAGCATCACTACAGCTTCTGAGAGCAAGCCATTGCAATATGGACATTTGCAATATTTTGATATATTGTACTTGTTTGGAGACAAACGCCATTGCTTGCTTTGTTGTTTTTGCACACAGTTTAAAATGAATTTACAATATTTATATAAATTGTATTTTCTAAGAAAGGGAATATGACCGTTTAAAATATACACTTGCAGGTTACATTGTATATTTACATTTACGTGTGTTGAAACACAACTAACATTTCTCACGAAAACTCTCGAAAGCTTAGATTATATTATATATCATTATTGTGAGAATACAGGGTAAAGAGACAGTTTTAAACACTGATGGTTTATTGCCTTAAAACGAAAAGGTTTTTAGGCGATATAATCTTTCAGATGATCTGACTTTTTTCTTCTGCGTAGTGACTGTTATGAACAATATGGACATGGGCTGTACTCTGTGAAATAGCGTGTAAGGTCATCCGGGTCAGGGCTGGCGTGTCTGTGGTCGTGTGGTTGTTCAGTTTAATGCCTTTTCCCGGGTGAAACTGTTTTGAATAAATCATTTCTGTCACTGTATGCTCTGTCTGTCTCAGATCTGTTTTTGTTTTTATGATTGCTTGTTTAAATGTTTTACCTGTTAAGAACTTTAAGGGATTGCTTTGTCTCTGATGTGAACGTCTGGTCCTCATTGGGCTCACAGAGGGGCTTTTAATTTCCTCCAGAACCCCACTGAAGCTTTTCTTTCAATGTTGGCTTCAGTCTGTGTGCCTAAAAGCTTTTTCTTAGTTTCAATTCTATTTCATTTCTCAGATTCCAAAGAGCCGAGAGTCGTTTTAAATGCCATCATGTGAAATCACATGGTTTACTTAAGCATAACAATGACAACATGCCATGTCTCACGCTCACAGAGATGAATTTGCTTTTTTACTTCCTGTGTCCTGTGAGTCTGGCCTCTTGTTGTTGTGTGTGTATAATAGGGCCGTGTTTAGGGACATTATGGGACGTATAAGAGGGCTGTTGTTCGTCCGCTGTTTTTTAATTGCCCGCAGAACGGGAGAGTGGGATCGGCATTCTTAAGAGCCCACTTCTGCCCAGACTCTCCCACGCGGATTCCTTAACCTCTAGCCTCCTACGACCGGCCAACAGAGCCATAGTATTCTCCCAGGTGTCTCCTCACTGAGAACATGAGAATCATGTTATTTATGACCTTACAAAATCCAAAATAAACTAAAACTTGTGCTTTTTAAACTATTATTCTGAGCTGAGCTCCTATTGGCTGCTTTTCTTCATAATTCATTCAAAGTCTTCAATTTCAAAAGCATTATTTTGAAGTTTTGTTTTGTAATAAAAAAATATTCTGGCACAAATATATATTTTCTCCCCATATCCAAAAGTAAAACATCCCATTAGATTACAAGGTTTTAAAACATCATAAAAAACATTTTTTCAGTCAAGTAACGCTATAAACATCACTTTCAATAAAATGTCTCCTAAGAACCACAGGTCTCGACACAGGTGGTGTGTTTGTATCCTCCAGGGACACAATGATTTAATATTGTTCTTTCTGCAGGTGAATGGTGTTTCTGTGCACGGGCTGCAGCATTCAGAAGTGGTGGCGGCCATCAAGGAAGGAGGAGATGAGACCAAACTTCTGGTGGTGGATCCTGAGACAGACGCCTTCTTTACCAGCTGTCAGGTCTTACCCACTGAGAAACACCTCACAGGTACCACTGTAATATTTTAACTCAATGTCGCAAGCGTGTTTTTTTTCTGTGCAAAGTGTGACTCTGTCCCTGTTAATTTTGACCTCTAGTGTGGTTTTGCTGATCAGGAACAATTTTGTTTACTTTGTCAAACATTTCACTGTATTATACCAAAGTCCGTTTACGGAAGTTTGCAACGTCTCTGGGTTGCTATTTACGTCCGCAGTCCTATCTACTTGAATGGGGGAAGGCAAATATTTTTAATATCGCTGGCAAAAATCACCATTAAACAGCATATTTCCGATCAATAATTAAACACACACACACACACACACACACAGAATTATACCATTAAACATCTTGTGTTGCCCAACCTTAAAGGGATAGTTCACCCCAAAATAAAAAATTCTGTCATCATTTACTCACAATCTTGTCATTTTAAACCTGTATGACTTTCTTTCTTCTGCAAAACACAAAAGGTACTTTGAAGAATGTTGGTAAACAAAAACTATTGGTCACCATTCACTTCTATTGTGTGGACACAAAACCAATGCAAGTCAAAGGAGAACAGTTTTCGGTTACCAACATTCTCCAAAATATCTTCTTTTGTGTTCTGCAAAAGAGAAAAAAGTCATACAGATGATGACAGAATACTAATTTTGCATTAAACTATTTTCAACACTCATTCAACATATTAACTTTATTGTAAAGATTTTTTAATGGTCAAGTTGTTTTTGTTTAGAGAACTTGTCAACAGTACAATGCTATTATAACATGCCGGAGGGCCACTGGACTTTCTCCATTTTTCATTGAAAGGATGTTGACAGCTGCACCCCACACATCTTTTATTTATTATTCATTCACAACAGTCACGTTTCAGAATTCTCATGAAATTCTAAAAAGGCTTTTTTATGTTTCCTGTTTTGCTGAATGAAACTCACTGTCCAGCTATGTAGTGCTATTATTCGGCACATTTGTCTGTTAGCCAATAGCACATTAGCATTGAATATTTACCAAAAGTCTAAGTTAAATGCTTAAGGTTTTTCTTATATAAAACTCAAAAAGTCATTCATAAATGATTAACCTATAAACCTCAATCAGCCATCCAGTTATAGATTGAACATTTCCCAATGATAAAACGTTTCATCATATGCAGATCAGCTCAGGTTCAGCTAAAGGCATGGGACAGGACACTGTTTTAGATTAATAGAAACCTACAATGCAACGATCTAGATGTGCTTGATGAGTCTAAAATAACTTTTATAATATTATCAACCATTTCTTTAATGTAAATGTAAGCTTTTTTGAATTCAGTATATCTGATCACAAAATTGTTATAAATGCCGCTGCTGATTGTGTTTCCAGGATGTGTTTCTTTGTGGTCTGATGATGTCACGTGTGATTTCTCTGTCTGCAGGTGCGCTGCCAGAGCCTGAAGTGAGCCATGATACAGACGAGCAAGTGAGTGACTTTACCTGCGCTCGTGGTCCTCAGAGACGAGATCATTATCTGCATGTGTTGAATGATGACACATGCTTTCTAACCTTGTGTAAAGCAAACGTTTGACTTATTTATCAGATTCTAGAAAAGTGGACATGCATGTAAAATGTATGTTTTGTTTCTATGCACTTAGTACATTTACACATCCCATGCGATTGGTTGACAAAGGGCTTGAATGGTGGTCTGGATCCTCTCAAGCAGCACTTCTGTTAGATTAAAGAGACGAGATGATCGCTTCTCATTGCTAATGGACGCTCTCTGAACATTTATCTGTATCTGTCAGTAGATAAAAGTGTGTGGGGGGAGATTTTTTACTCATGCTTCAGGCTGTGTGAAAAGAGAAAGAACACGATGTAACTTTATCAGATGTCTGACATTTCTCAGATAATCTCTCACATGTTCTGATAAAGCGTCATACTGTAGCTCTCGGCCAGCTGTAGTAGAGAGACACTGGACTTTGAGTCTTGTTAATCCAGCACTAAGTCATCATTACAAATGAGATTTGTGGATGTTCTTGTGGTTTAGATCATCGGCTCTGAAAAGGGAGCTGTACTGTACATTAGGTCTGTAGACTTTTCAAGCAGCAAGATGACAAAGATAAAGTGAGAAACATTGTTCTTATATCATGTCATATTGCTTTCTAAAGGGGTCTGTGTCAGTCTACACTAGCTCATCGCAATAGTCTGATTTTATTAGTATAACACATAACCCTAGTAACACAAATTTTGTGTACTGTTGTGCTGATCTAGAGAAGCAAAACTATGACTAATGCTGTAAATCTTGCTCTTTGATTTTTGTAATTAAAGTGTCAAACTATTTAAGGCTCATGCCAGGAAAAGATTTTGATTCTGGAAATTCCACCAACTTTTATGTGCTTCCCATTATCTTTATATATATATATAACATTTTTAAATTGTGAAATCAGAAATTGTAAGAGAATTGCACAGAAGAAATCAATTTGATATGGCGGTTTGTTCCAACAAGTAAAAAATCTGAATGTGAAAAATACATTATATATAATTAATTATGTCATGGGTTGTTGGGAAAACATGGACAAAGCTAACCTTTGGTTTACAGGAAATTAACATAGAAAATGTTCAGCATTTAGGTTTAAACAACCCAACATAAGTTAATTTAAACCCAATGGTCGGGTTTTTCCATATTTTACCCAACCCGGCATTTTTTTGAGTGCATTCTTTAAATCTACATTAGTGATTCCTCATTTATTAATCATCGTTAATACTGTACAGTATTGTATTGTTATTAATCTATTGCTTTGATTTATGTAATAACCTGTAATAACACAGCTCAGGCTCCATCTGGTGGTTAGATGTGGTGGTGCATTTTATTTTGATGACTTTATTATGGCCTGTATTAACAGGTTTATGTTGTTGTCAATACAGGTAAATGGAAAAGCAGCCCAGGAGGAAAAACCTAAAGTGTCCATGAGTCTTTCTAACTCCAGCAACACTTCCGACACATCCACTTCTGTTGCTCCAACCAGCATTCCAGCACCAGAGGTATGTCTCCACACACCCACCAGCACTGAGTTAGTTTACAGGTTGATCTCGGAGGGTTTTGATGATGTTATTATGTGCTTATTTTAGGAGCGATCCTCAGAGACGGCTTCAGATGAAGATAAAGCAATATCTCTAAGCATGTCGCTGCAGCAGGCTAAAGAGCGCGCGCACCAGAAACGCTCCAACAAAAGAGCTCCAAAAATGGACTGGAGCAAACGAAATGAGCTCTTCGGCAACCTCTGAAATTTCGTTGTGCCTTCGCTCAGTCGTCTATTTCTGTCCCCCATAGCTTTCATTTCACCTGTTTTCTTTACATCCCATCATGCCTCTCTCCTTTTTTTGGCTCGTCTCTTGCACACAATGAGATTCTCCTTTCACATGTATATTTTAAACCAGTGTTATTTGACCTGTGATTTCTGTTATGATATAAATATTATGATCTTTTGTATGATTACTTGTTATCAACTTGGTTTACCTCTATATCACTGATATAAGACAGAATATAAGATTTAACATTACTGTATAATGTACAGTCTAGAATATAATTTTTCAAAAAACTCGAATGATATCACGTCTCTATAGTAATTTTGATGCAGTATTGATTGCCTTGCAGTTTAGTATTTGTGAACGCTGTTAATTTCTTTCTTAAACCTTATTTTCAAACTTTAAGCCACAGACTTTTGAATATTTGCTTCATAAGATATAGAAGCTGTAGCTTCAAATTTTTGTAAATGTGAACTGTTTGTAAATCATAATCTGGGACTTCTCAACCACTGAAACGATTTGTTATATCTGACTGAATGACTTAATACTGCTGGCTGTAAGAATCTCTTATTAAAGGTTTAATTTAAAACTCTTATTTAGTGGCTGTTCTGTGCTTTCTAAACAGCATGTTTAACCCTCGAATCACACTCATACTCCTTTGGTCAAATAACCAAACCCCTAAAATTTTTGTTTTAGTAAAATCTGTGTAATATTCTTTGTTACATTTTTGTAATAATTTTAAAAGTTTTATTGATGCTTTATTTTTTATAAAAAGATTTTATGGCACGATTTCCAAAATGTTCTATTAAAGGCACAGTTTTGGATTTTTAGCGGCCACTAGCGTTTCAGTAAAGATTTGCAATAAATCTTTCAGTCATTTGCTCATCCCTCCCTTTCGAAGTACGACGGTGGCCGCAACAGTAAAAAAAACATGTCGCTGACTGAGACAGCGGCTGTGATTCTAGTCACACTGTTATGTTACTTCACGTGAAATTACAATGCAGTTACATTATTTCTACACTTATAAGGAAAAACGTTCGTCTCTCGTAGGTAATATGCCTCACTTTCACAAAAGTTAAATTATCTTACCAGCCCAGCAGAAAACAGGCAACTTCGGCGTCGCGTTGAAAACATTTGTCCTTCATCTGGTAATAGCTACACCGATGTTTAGACTAAATTTCTGCCGTCGTTTGTCTCTAATTTGTCACATTTGCGCTTCACCGACGGAGATTCGCGCTCTGTCGGCTCTTGTGCACAATACTTATGGTCCTCCATTGTATCAAAACTTCTAAAAACAGAACGATCTATGCTTCAGCTAGAAGACGATGACGACGACGACTCCTTCTCTAAGTACTACGACTAACTTACTTCTTCGTGGTCTTCGACGCAAGCTGCCTCTATGAATCACTAAATGCGCTCTGTGAGCTGTTTGTCCATTTACGGCTGCTGTAACCAAACATGGCGGCGCAACATGGAAAACTCCACATATATAGGCCCGTGCTGTATGTAGATAAAACTGGGTTATTCTAAGGTAATAAAAACATAACTGTTCATTACGTACGGTCTTTATACACCTCTGCAGAAACAGTTTTGTATGTTATATTGCATTTCTTTTAATAAATCATACAAAAAATCAAGTATTGTTCCTTTAATGCATTGGAAGGAGGTATTTACATTTACATTTACATTTACATTTACGCATTTGGCAGACGCTTTTATCCAAAGCGACTTACATTACATTGTACTATACATTTGTACATTTTGTATAGTAAGCAAGTGGGGGTTAGGTGCCTTGCTCAAGGGCATCTCAGCCGTTACCCGCCAGCCCTGGGAATTGAACCAGCAACCTTCTGGTCATGAGTCCAACACTTTAACCACTGGGCCACGACTGCCCAGTACTATTTTGCTACTTGTCCAATCAACACAATTTTAACGATTTTTTTGTCACAACATGCTTTTTCAAAATTCTACAAAATATGAGACTTTAACATAAAAAACATGTTTAAGAAACATAAATTGCGGCACTTAAATTACTTACATTTATTCATTTGGCAGATGCTTTTATCCAAAGTGACTTACCTGAGGTAAAGCAATAGTCACGAGAAGTGCCAGTAATACAAAGTTTCAGATACAACATTAAGATGGTATAAGCAAGTATACAGAGAACATTAGAAAAGAAAAAGAGAAGTAATTTTTTTTTTTTGAGACATTTAAGCGCTCATGGAAGAGGCGGGTCTTCAGCTGCTTTTTGAATAGTGAGCTAGATTGATCCATCTGAATTATGCTGAGTAAACAACTTTATTATGTGCAACCAATGTATGTAATGTTCTAATGTTAATCTAAAAATTTTTCCAGTGGATTAAAGTAGCGAATGCGAATACAAATTTTTTTGGTGCAAATGCCATAGTGTGGATTTTTTTTCGTTCATTTTAGGTTTTAATTTAGACATTCTCAAACACAAAGTTTTAAGGGTTAAATTGTGTGTTTAAAATAATATGGTGTGTCAGTTTTGTTCGATTTAGATCAAACCTGTACAACAATGGAAGAAATTTGATTCAAAATGTAATGTCCAAAAAACATGAATGCATTTAGTTTTCCCATCCACTTTTTTTTACTACAATCTTGCAATACAAATACCAGTCTTATGTTTTGTAGAATTTATGGGAGCCTTTTTTTCCATGCTGGATTTACTAGACTTGACCACTAGACTAGACTTCACACACACATTCCAGACAACCCTGTTGACCCAAGGAGGAAAAACACATAAATATTTTAATATTCTTTTTAATTCAGTGTAAAAAGTTATTTTCAAATTTAACAGATACATTTTCACAGCCATGCGGAAACAGTTTGAAATGCTTGTAAACAAATTAACATAAAATTCAACCAACAAAAGTTTTCCCCACAGTTAAACTATATACATATATAAGCTATCAAACCCTATATATATATCACAGCACACATCATCATCATCATCATCATCATTAGAAATAAAGCAAAGACCAAATACAGACTATCAAAAAATTACAAACCCAACACTCTCACGTCTAAGTACAATGAGGGTTGACGTTAGTTCTTTTGTCATCATTGTTATTATTATATCAAATGATTAAGCTACTTGTATCCAAAATACAGATCTGAAGTTATAATCACCGACTTTCCAACTTATAATTACAGATGTAATTCTCCTTTAATAGACCTAATGAATGAATTATCAAATATATATATAGCACCATGATGTGATTACTGAGGACAGAGGGAACGTCACAAAAACCCGTGTTAGTATCAAGACCAGAACAGCGACTGGCCCTCGTAAGATTCTCACATTGCTGCATGCACTGATCATCACTCTACTGGACAACATAAATTGTATTTATATTTTGTATTCTGCGTCTCTATTTTTCAATCCATAGCTTTTCTTATGAGACAAAACAACAAAGAGGATAAGGCATCAAACTTGCAGACGAGAGAGGGTTTACTTAAAGGTGAAGTTGTGCGTTAGGATTTCAATTCTTTTGAGGGTAGCAGCTAAATTTGCCTCAACAGTCATGTTTGATAATTGCAATGATTGAGGGATTTTGGTTTTCAAATGAACAAAGAACAAAAAAAAAAACAATTTAGCCAACTTCTACATGATCATAACCAGTGTGTACCTAAATCCTGACGCTATGGCTGGGGTTGATATGGATAAAATGGTACCAACATTGTGATATTTAAGTATGCAAATGAAGCAGCTGATGTAAAATGTGTCTATAAAGTCCCAGTTTGACAAATAAAATAAATGACAGTGCCTTACATCTTGAAAACTACCCATGCATACAACACAACAGCTACTGAAGAAACAGAAAATAAACAGATTGAACAACAATTCAGTACAAACATTTGTTAAAACCCGATATAGAAAAAGGAACAAATAAGTACAACAGATAGGGAAAACAAAAAATGGGATCCTTTACACAATGAATCATAATTTAACATGGATCCAACTACTGGAACATTTGGGTGACCATTTACAAACGTTTGGTCAACCTTTGGAAAGCAAAAACTGATAATGGAGAGGAAATGAGAACACAGTCACATTTGTCAGGAGCTTCAAATATGAGAGACAAAACTGTAGCATTGTAAATCTAACTGAATGATTTTAAAAGCACTTAGCCGCCAACCTTCAAATAAAGCAGAAGTCAATGAAATACGTTTCCTGAGAGTTCACCAACAACCTTACTGGTACTGAATAGAGCTTTGAATCATACGAAGATAAAGAACTATGCAAATGTAATATTGGTTGTATTCTATATGATATCATAAAGGTTATATACACTCAGAACAGGGAAAGCTCAAGTCTAGCTCTTAGAAAATTGTCACAGTTTTGTAATATATTGTAAGAATATTTGATTAAAGTCTATAGAATGTATCTAGTCTATATATTTTAATGAGTTTTTTCAGAGCAAGACATCATAAAACAACAGACATTATTGCATAACATTCTTTTTTTTCTCTCCACGTCAAGGACTCTGTCAATAACATGCTATGATACAAATATAAATGATGTGTAGATTTGTGCTGTGAAATAAGCGATGTGTGTGGATACCTTTCTGTTTGCATAAAATATAAATGAATATACCCTTTCAAACGGAGCGTGAAAACTACCTATTGCAACATTAGCGAGGCAGAGGAGCTCATCGAACAACCTCGACCTGTGTTTATAAACCGCTTGCGTAGAGAGGTAGTACAAATGTCTGGAATGAATGCTGTGATTGAAATACACGGGATGCACGAATCCTCAAGCTAGCGCTTGATCTCTGGTCTGCACGGGCAGGAGGGCTGGTAAACAAACACGCTGGCGCTAAATTGTTCGCATTTGACGGTTTTACCTAGAAACATATCGTGAGTCTTCTAGAAGAATACGCTGTGCTGTCACATTAAACATGACAGAAAGGTAGTGTTCAGGTAGCAAGGATTGCTTATTTTATTCTGCGGCTCACAAAATACTTAAAACTGTCCCATAGAAAAATGGCTCTTGAATATGAATCCACCATTGGCATCACGTCAAATGTTTTAGTTTTCTTTTTTTTTGCATAACATAATCTTCACTTTGACTTGAGCACATCCCACATCTTACGTTTACATAATACAATAAAGTCTTTTAATAAGCCGATACGTATTTTTATCCCTGTAGTGCAAACTGTGAGTGTTTTCCATTAAGCCTGCTTTTCATACCAGTAAGGTTTGATTTCAAATACCATCATCCCTCATTCCACAACTATATACGTTTAAATATTTATATGTGAATGCGTGAGTGTGTTTAATATGAATGTCACACACGTATGAATATACTGTCTCAATATAGATTTCCACTACTCTTACCAAATGCACATCCATCCAAAACGAACCGAACAGCGCGATAAACACGTGGTACTGAAATCTTACAAAAAACTGAAATCAACTTTCACCAAACGAAAAAACAGGGGAAACAAAGAAGAAAATAACAGCCAAGAAAACTTCAAGTACAATGAACACTGAGGAGAAAACCAAAAAAGTCCATCGGGCAAACTGTATAAACCAAAAGTCAGCATCTCAGTTCCCAATAAATTCCCCTTTTAAACACCGTTTTCTCTCAGATCAGTGACTGAAACGTCTTGTTATTCAGCTGATCGAACCTGAAAAGGAAAAAACGAGAGAGACCTGGTGTAGGTGACTGTCTCTTCTCCCAGGTCTCGTGTGCATCACTCAGAGTGGGATTTTTCCAGTGCTGTTGGCAGTGAGGTGGAGCCTCGTGATGGCTGATGATGCTCACGGCTCCTGTCGGATGTAGTAACTGCCTGAGCCGTTGCTCTCCTGGTCTGAGATGCCCTGTGAGAAGGTGAACTCATCGATCTCTGGAGTCTCCTCTTTTATCTGCAGTGAGGCTTCTGCAAAAGAAAGGAGACAAGAAAAACTTTCTATAAATCTATGGAACACGTGATACGAGAGAGGAATTCAATGCAACATCGAAGATTAATGGCGAGGTCACACGAAGACCATTATTTTACAGATATAAAGGAAGGGAGGATGGGACTACAGACTAATGGCAATACAAGCAAAAACTTACCTGTGATATCCAAAATTCAGGTTGTGTTTACACACCCAATAATTCAAACCATCCTTAACTAAACTAACAATACAGGTGTGGGTAAAAACTGACCACACACACAAAATAATAATACGTCACTCCCTTATGCGTTCAACCACACCCGTTCTCTCTCCACACCGCCCGACCTGAAATGTGCTGCAGGAATGAGCTCAGTGGCGCCCTCTCCCTAAATAATGGAGAATTGAGTTACCTGAGTTGAGTGCGTGATCATGCTCTACACCTGAAGCGGGAGGTCGCCCGGACCCAGAGTAGTGGGACAGGTAATGGGGCGGAGTCTGCTCTTCATCACCCGAGAAGCTCCTCCTCCTCAGAGGCCCACCCAAACCGATCGGCCTCCTCCCAACTGGAATCTTCCTCTCTAAACACCAAGCCAGACTGAAGTTACCGAGGTTACTGGGTTGCCCAGGCTACCGAGCTCCACTCCACAACCCCGCCGAGCACCCTAAAGCTGAACCTGAAGAACCCACAACATTCTGACCTCTCCCTTTTCCCAGACATTTGCTCGGACTCTTTTCACCCTATGGGAGCGTGCCACTCTTTACCAGCTGTCTCACCCGGGTATGATGATGGCTATAGTTGTTTGTGCTTATCTAGAACCCCACTGAATCATGACAACAGACCATCAAGAAGGACCAGACCAGACCAGACCCAAGCCAGAGAAAACGAGAGGAAACAGCTCCTGGACCAGTTCTGACCCCAAATTCGGTGAATAAAGAGAGAGAGAGAGAGAGAGAGAGAGAGAGAGAGAGAGAGAGAGAAAAATGGACAGATTCAACATGACTCACTTTTCTTTTGTCCTTTATACTGGGCAGTCTTCTTTTTCTGTTTCGAGACATTTGGTGGTGCTTCTCTAATGGCTGAGGAGAAAAGAAACAAGCTGTTTTTCCATGAACCTAATAAACAAAACCTCAAATACATACAAAAATATTTAAACAAATGACAATATACAGTGAATGACGTGCTGCTGGAACTTTCTAGATGTAGGACGTTCTGTTCACTCACTCTGTGCGGCAGGCGGCTGCAGCTGATATCCGGTCAGTTGGCACCAGCCAATGGGGTAGAGATCTGGAGACCCACAGTCCACCCACTGATCGTACTCATCCTCCCAGCCGTCAAAGTGAATGCGCAGGAGTCTGTGGACGATCCTGGTCACCGTGGCAACACACACCAGTCTCGGCTCCATCAGGTCCACTGCCTCCAGTTTCATCCCCATGCGGAAGCCGTGATTCGGCACTTCCTGAGAGCAGTGAGGACATGGATTAAAGCGGGCTTTGTACAAAATATTTGGAGCAATATGCTTAAGACACACGTTAAGAAGCCAAATCGGTTTTCTACCCATGAAACCTACTTTGTTAAAGAGCTTCACAGGGGCTGCAATTGCACCCACTTCTCTGAGGTAGTCGAACCATTTGAAAGGGAGTTTGGTGTACCCTGCGGAGCGGTTTAAGAATCATTAGTACATTTCCCATTTCATTCAGTGATCCCGAAAGTGCAGAAAGTGACAGGGAACGCACCTCTTGGGGGTGTGAGCTCGATGTTGTTGATTTCACAGAAGCCGACAGGAAAGATGGAGGGTGAGGTGGAGTGGTAGCAGAACCAGTCTGAGCCATCCGCAGCCTCAGATCCATCAATCCCGATCATAAGGTACCCGTCTGCCAATACCTGTGAACAAGAAATAAAAAAAAGGTTATTATATTCCTATTTTTCTGTCATATTAGAGCTGGTCAATATTTTTACAATTTAATTAAATTCTTCGTAAATGTCGTAGATTTTAATTCACTTTTTATTTCGCCATCAAGTTCTATAAAAAGTTAACTTTAAGATTTGTTTTGTGCAACAAAAGTCAAAATGTCAGACAGAAAACAACAACTTGCATTTTACCTTTCGTACAGTAGCAACACATATAGCTGAAAGATTGAGAGGGTCTATCGCCTCTAACTTCATCCCATCTTTAAACCAATCACCGCTCTGGTCTACATCCTTCACCTGTGGATTTCAAAAACAACCCATAAGCAGGTGGAAAAGATAACGTAAACACAAGGAATTCAAAAAGCACAGCTAAAAAAAAAAACCTTAATAAACAACTGTGAAGGAGCATCCATCTGTCCCTCGATTTTCTTCGCCACCTCTGCAGAAAACAACAGCACAGTTACAATCATAAGCCAGAACATAATCGTCAAATCGCATGCTTTAGACCTTCTTTGTCCTTAAAAAGACCACATTTTAACATTTAGTTATTAAACACTATTGTAAGTCCAAAGCGACTTACATTATGAGAATAAGCAGAGGCAACACTTCCTAAACCATTCAGACTGCACTTACCGGATCTTTTAAAACGGTGTCCGATGCTTCGGGACCAGCCGATGGAGTGGATAAGCGGACTGAACATGTGACACCAGAAGTCATCAGTGCCATCTTGACTCTCCTCATAGACCAGACGCAGACGGCCTCCGATCACCTGTTCCAAAAGGGCCACACGTGTCCGGCACAGGTGGGTCTTATCCACCACTTCCACACGCATCAGTTTCTTAAACGGGTACTGCATGTTCTCATGCACCTTTAGATGAAAAAGGAAAAGGACACAGATCTATAAAGATGTTGTGATGTATACAATAATAATAATGTTGTAATGCATTCTACTTTCTCTGTAACAGGATTTTCCTGATTTATTGGAAAACAGGTTTATAACACCTTACCTTTGTGACAAAATCCGCAGGAAGAGTTTTGGCTCCAGTGAGTCGTTTCACAAGAAATGCTTTCCAGTTTGAATACTTGTGTTGGATGGCTATGAGAAAAAACAAAACAATTACTCATATTTAATAACAATTTTATCCGTAGTTTAATCTATTCAAAGTACAGAATTTTCAAGTGACCAGTTAGTTTCACGTACATTTAGGAGGCACCAGTGGTTTTCCACTAGAAGCGCACCATCCAACAGGATGGACTTCTGGGATACACAGATTACACCAGAAGTCTCTGGTTGTGTCGTTATCAAAACCCTCATAACGGAGAAGAGCTTTATAGCCTGAGAAAGAAACATAAACGAGAGTTATCACAGCTCTCTGAAATACTTGATTCTGGGTTTTTGTAGAATCCCCACTAAATTGTAAGAAGTTATTTGCCTGGAACAATGACCACATATACATCAAATAACAATGGCAAAATAAAGCCAAACAGGGTGAAAATAAATTACAGGGCCATTATGTAACACATAATGCACAGCTAGCCAGTTTATCATCACAGAATAAACTGCCACATGATGATCAGGACCTTGTATCACACCCAGAAGGGATTTATTTTGTGATGATAACCAGCTGGAAGCACATTATCTTGCTAAGAATTTGTGATACTGACCTACTGACTGTTTATTATTTACATTGGAAAGTACAACATGGACTCATTTACCTGCCAATTTGACAATCTCTGCTACCCAGTAAACTTTTGTGGAGAGGTTGGTGTCAGAATTCAGGACCTCCACTCTCACTCCCTCAGCGATGTCACCCCAGCACAAACCCATGGGCACCTGGAGAAAAGCATGGACATTTTATAACAAACATAAGCCAATAATAATTAGAAAAATAACAAACATTGTCAGGAAAGCCACATTTCTATCAAAGCACAGGACTCACATGTTTAAAACAGCTGACCGGTGCCCCAACCAGATTATTGCTACCGACGTAATGACCCCAGTCAAAGCCTTCAACAGGAACCACTGCATGAGGAGAAAATAAAAACAAATTAAACCGTTAAAAATAAATAAATAACAGATTGGTTGCAGGAAACTAGATCCATCGATATATTATAACAACCGTAGCATTCAGACAACTCGTAGACTCGAAACATTATATATGAAGATTACGGAAATATTCTTGTTATTTAATTCTCATGTTATTCTTGTTATACATATGTTGTGGTTGTGATGTTTTTCTAAACAGATGATTACAATAATCACAGTTAAGTGATTACATTTACATTTATTCAATTGGCAGACGCTTTTATCCAAAGCGACTTACAAGTAGGAGAGCATAAAACATTTTGTCAACACGCCGATAGTTTACAAGGCCATGTTACTGGGAAGATTAAGCTGAAGTAAGAAAGGGAGAGAATGAACAAGATAAAAGACTGCGGAACAGGTATGTTTTGAGTTGTTTTTTGAAGGTTGTGAAGGATGCTGCAGCTCGGGTGGAGGCTGGCAGTTCATTCGACCACAGAGGAACTGAATGTGTAAAGGTTTTTGCAAGCGACTTGGCACCTCGTTGTGATGGAACAACCAGGCGTCGCTTATTTTCAGACCGAAGGTGACGGGAAGTGATGTAGACCTGGAGCAGTGAGTTGAGTCATGTACCTGATTTTGATTTAGCTTGGTTCTGTTGATTTGCTTGATACTGTGCATAAGCTGCCAACTTTGCCATTAATGGCTGTTTCTGTAAGACCTTTGCCTTTTTCGTTGGTGGTTTACCCTTGATAGGACACAAGCAAAACACATAAAATATTTCAAAGTTCCTATTTAATGACACAAGCAACTGACTAAAAATAAAATAGGAAAAGTATATTTGATCAGACACGATTTCTGGAGTATTTACCTGAAGTCTTGCCAGTATGCTGGCCTTTTTAGAATTGGAGGAATAGCTTCTGGAGCAGGACACACTGCAGAATCTCTTTGTTTTAGAGTAGAAAGCATCCCGGACACCAACCATACCACACATTTCACAGGTCGCTGAATAAGGAGGAACATTTTACATTAAATTTATTCATTTGGCAGACGCTTTTATCCAAAGCGAAAGGTACACAACCATTAACCATCCAGTCATACTATTAAAAACACTAATGTCAGATACAGACTGCTCTGTTTTTAATTCAAATTAATTTCTAAAATTCAAATAATATCAAACTACAGAACAGAACAAAATGTTCTAAAGGAAATCTTGGGTGCTTTAATAAAAGCAAGAAATACTTTTAAGTGCAGAATCTCAAATATTTTATTATATATTGCTCTTATTTTACCAAATCCAAAAATATCCAACCATTTACAAGTTTAAATAAAAAAAATGACTCACCCATTCCTGCTTTTCCATCAGGATAGGTGTACACTTGGCCATTGTTTTTGATGATAGGCAGGCTGGCAGGGATGCTGGGCACCTCATCCTCACTGTCCTCTGAACTCGAGCTGCTACTGCTGTCTTCACTGCAGCTGTCATACCCATCAAACATCCCGAATGAATCTCTCCTCTTCCGCTCTGAGCGGGGAGTGTGCTCAGCCTGCGTGTGACGTGCAATGGACCAATGATCAAAGAAAAGGTTACAAAAATGAAAGGATTAAAGCTCCCACGTAGACCCATAATACTCAAATAAATGATGACCTTTGACATAATATAGATGGTATTTAAGCTAAAATGAATATTACAGACAGTAATAACCATAATCTTCAGGTTATCCAACCTATTAACATGCTGGGAATTGGGACACGATCAGAAGAATTGAATTGAAGGATCTCACAGACACAGGTCATGAAAAAAGCAAGTATCATGTAAATGGGGCAATGTCATCAGCACACAATATCAATAAAAAGGGCATTTCAGGACAGGAGATAGCAAAACCTCAAGAATAAAATGTAATTTTATAGCCATTTGACTCAAATATTGCAGGTATTCATCAATGGGTGCATTTGATGCAAACTACACAGACCTTCATTTAAGATAAATTATTTCAAACCTCTTCCTCACATTACATGTCCATTTCCTCCTGCTAAAGTACCAACTGACGCAAATCTATACATTTAACCCATCACAAAATGTTTGTAGGTCATATCAAAAGCTGATAAAATATACAAATAAGCCATCAAAACACATACATTGAAATGCACTATGCTTCAACATACCTAGACATCATTTTGCATGCGTTCCAAACGTCTCACAACAGTGTGTTTTGCAAACCTATTATTTCCCAAAATACTGCTAACCTACTAGGGTTTGATATATGACCGTAAACACAAACATATACACATAAGTTACATGGGCCTGCGAGGGGATTTCTGTAGCACAAAACACACACATAACCAGTTGTATTTCCAACATTCAATGGGACAGCTGTCTTAAATAAGCTATCGCAGAACGTACTGACTATTGTAGGTGGTTTTAAGAAAATAAATATTGTAGTTTATGTGAACAGCAGGATCTATTTCTGACAACCAAAACAAAGAGGACGGCTAACAGTGCTAGCCGCTAACTACGCTAAATCAAGGAAGCGGGCAAATAAAAACTCCCTCTTACCATATCTCGTGGATTTTCCATTAGCCCTTCATGCAACTCGGTTTTTCTGTTCGTTGTGGTGCGATACAAAAACCCCCCGGAGGGGAAAAGCCTGGCTTAAAATAATTTCACTCCAAAGCAAAAAAAATAACTCCAGTTGATTATCAACAATTGTCATGGCTCGAATGCGCATGCGTACAGGTCTAAAATGATTGACGTGCGTAGTCGCCAATTGCGCGCCATCGGTTAAGAACCAGTAAACCATATAAGGTAACCGGAAACGCTAAAGTGAGGGTGAATAATTACCTTCACTTTACATCAAATAAATACAGACTTTGGGGTGCCATTGCAGATTTATTGGCTATAAAATTTAATAGATTTAGGGTTGTAACGTCATGCTAATACGACAGGATTAAATGATGGATGAGGTGATTCAGTTTTGAAGCAAGTCAGTAGGGTTGGAGCCACAAATAATCGAGATGAAATTCTGGGTGTTATAAACGTTGTGCTATTTTATACAAAGGTATTACGAGGTAATTGTAGGTAAACAACATTATGTGGCCAAAACTTAAGTTCTGCTCCGCAAAAAATCTGTAACTGTTGAGAAACGTTAGACTTAATTTAATACAATCAATATACAACAAAATATTAATATAAAATGTTATAACCAAACACAGACCGGATTTCGGGCCAGGCGTGGGCGTCCGAAGAAACAGTTTATAGATTATACACTTCGTTACTATCTGCTTTAAAATCATGTTAAATGTAATCACTTTATAATACTTGATCAATAATTGAATGAATAAATGTTTTTACCATATTTTGTTACCACAAAGTATACAGTTAAAAGACAATCCTATCAAAAAGCACACGGATATAATAATCTTTATTTATTGTACAGCATATATTACTCCATAGCATAAAACTTAAAATTCAGACAAAACCTTCAACAAAACAAACATGACGAAACAATGGTATCACTCGGCACAAACCAACATTAACTTTAGTGCAACACAAAATGAACACTACTGAAGTTCTGAACTAACTCAGTCATGAGTTCCCTGAGTACCTCTCCCTTCACCGTTCTTCAAACACTTCATAAAAGCCAAAGAAAAGCCGACATAACATTCATCACTAAACAAACACTATGAGAACGCAAAATATAAACATCGACTGCCATCCAGACAGTATGAAAATCAATCCTTTTTGAGAGAATTTTAATGCAGGAAGTCTGAGTAGAAGGCATAGTCAAGTAAGGCTCTTGTTCAGCATCAGGAAGCACGTGCTGAATGTTAAATGTGACTGGTCTCTGGAGAACAGCAGGATGCAGGTAGACATCATTAGGTCAATAACTGATTAGATATACATAATAAACTGATGTTTGATTTTGGCTGCAACTTACCGATATAAAGGCATTCAAGTCTTTGGTCTGCAGTCAGTTGAATTCCTCATCAATAGTGTCATCCACACTTCCAGAAATGGAGGCCACTTCTGAATATGAAAGGGTAAAACAAACTATAAGTAAAAACATCAGTTTTAGTTTCAAGTTTAGTAAAACATGCTTGTACCACTTCATTGTTAAAAAGAGCCAAATCCCATGTGCAGTGTAAATAAAACCTCTCATGTTCTGTATGTCACATGTGAGACATGGTGGACTCACTTCCTCAAGCATAACCGGTCACATCCCAGAGATTCACAAAAACCTTCCACAGACTGTTATATAACCGGATAAAACCACCACAGTGCTCTAGTGTGTCATATTAAATATAAAGGTTACACCCCTTTCATCGACTCGCCATCACCACTTTTGACCGCCTTGCTTTTAAAATCCACCTGCTTTGATTCTTGAAGATCTTCTTCAGTTCCTCTTGCATCACTTTCTCTTTCTGCTTCATCATGCTGCGCTTCTTCCTTTGAGCTTGGACAAAGCGTCTGGTACTTCCCATCACCTCCTGTCAGGTTTAATTCATCTAAATTTCTATCTGCACTTAACTGTTCTCCAGAACCGTCACAAACCAAATCGCTTTCACTGCTGCTTGTATCACTTAAAGTGATTATCACCTGATTCTGATGTGTGCAGGCTGGAACCCGTGCCATGTCGTCATCTTCAACAGATGAGCTTATTTCAATCACGGAGAGAGAGGAAGCAGTGGTCTCTGTCAACGATTCTGAGGAATAAGACGCAGACGTCGCGGTGGAGGACTGAGGCATGAGGCTGAGAGATGCCTCGGACGAATCCATAGAGGAAGTGAGGTAATACCACACACCTCTGATTCCATCACTACTGTTAGTACCTTCTACACTCTCGCTGTCTACCACGCAGGATGAGCCCGGCTCTTCAGATTCAGTAGACGTCACCTTTTCCCTGCCACAACATGGCCCTATGAAAACATCATCGCTAAGGGTGAAAGAATTCAGGGTGGATGTCACAGCCTCCACACAGGAGGGAGATGTAAACGGAGAGGAGATCTCGTGAACCGACTGAATGCGTAATGGTGACAATGGGGTCATGTAGTCAGATTGGATTCTGTTTTTAGATATCGTCTCATTTAATGGTTCTACCCCTGAAGACGACTCGAGGATGTGGCTGACTAGCTCACTCAAGTTCTGCGAAGGAGTGGAGTGGATCAGAGAAGAGGTAGACAGGAGACCAAAACACGCACTCTGGTCAATGTCAGCGCGCTCAAAATCCGGGGAGCTGAGAACACATGATGACCATTCCAGCTGCTTTGTAAGCCACGGATGTGCTGAACCTTAACACACGTCACCCACAGGGTTATAGGAAATAAAGGGTTAGTTCAAACTGTGCCGAGGGCAACATACCTGACAAACTGATGCAGGACATACTGAGTTCTGAGGTTGCTCCAGTCATGTCGTCCTGTGAAAATCCAAACACAACCTCTCTTACTGCTGTTAACACCTGAAATACACGTTGAAACAGAATGCACTTGTTTTCATTACCAGCATCTTCTGGAGTGATCTGGACTCATCCCACTCTCCTCTCAAGCCAATTCCTTCATTCTCACAGCTCACGGCATGACCGAGACGAATCAGCTCCTTACCCAGATCCAAAGCCTAGCACAAAGAGCACATCGGATGATTTAAATAATAAAAAATACATTTTCTCAAGAACATTGGGATCAACGTTTGCCCACGCAAATGTTGTCAATATAATACAGGTATTAACTTTCCTAACATATGCTAAGGTAGTGTGCCCTCTGTTATAAAATCCATGGGATTATATTACCGTTTTACTGTCTACAATGTAAAAATCAGTGTGTCAACTGTTAAGTCAGATCTTAATTTACAACACTTTTCATTACTTTTCATGTCTTCAGTACAAATGGCATGTGACAAGTATATTATAAGAAATATTCTTATTTTCTTATGGCTTAATTGGATTAAGACTTTCACAAAATCAGCAACAACTACAGCATCACTTATATATAAGAGTTTTTTTTTAATTCACAAATAAGACGTTGACTTCTGACCTTTCCCTCGCTGTTATCACAGAGTTTTACACTAGGCCAGGATGACACCTCCGAATGCGAGTAGCTGCACAGTTTAGCCAGTAAAGGTTTCCACTCGGCACAGTATGTCATGCGTTCGAAAACATCCAGAGCGGCTTCCGTCCAAACCTCCCCTGAAACAAAAAACATATATAACATTTACATTTTTCTCTGTCAGTGACACTATTTCACTTATAAACATCTTAACATCACTCTTCACCTGTAGGACGAACACCTGCTAGACTACATTCAATAGCTTGGAAAGGGAGGCTCAGGAAGTCACTTCTAAACAACACAAAACAATTAAAGTCAATGCTAAAACACATCTGTTTTCTATTAAAGATAAAATATAACATAACCGAGTAACAATAAAGTGAATAAATTCAACATTATTGAGACTGTACAACAATCTCTCAGTCTCCTGCTGACCTCATGCTTCGTAAATGTTCCCGCGGTAGCTCCCCATTGTCTCCAAAGTCCACATAATACAAATCCACCAAGCCAGAACTCAGATTTCCCAAAACTCTAGCACGATTCCACGTTCCATGGTCCCTGTATGAGGCAGCCACTATGTCTCCAACAACAATGGTGTCCACCCTGAATTCCTGGAACAGACAATAGAAACATTACTTCTGTATTTACTTGGGTTACATTACGAAAAGAAAACAGTGACTTCAGACCAAGCAAACCTGCGAGGTGTCACTGTTGTAGAAGCGGCTCATTTCATCCGTCAGTTTATCCAGCTGCAGAGATCGGACCCCCAGAATCTGGATCCAGAAGTGCTGAGGATTTTCAGAAGCAGATACATAGACCTCCAGGTGTTCGTCGGGCTGGAAGCTCAGGTCTGGGCTTGGAACTGTAAAGGAAAATGGTTTTATAGTAAACAGACTAACTTACATAGCAATTCGATTTTTGGTGCACAACTTGTTTTCTTACTTTCAAATTTTGAGATCTCCAGAGGTGAGACTGGAGACAGACCCTCCTCCAATTTGAGGGAATTTTCAGATGCATCACTGCAGTCTACAAAGCCATTAACTGCAAGTCTGTCTGGTTTAAGATCAGACCCCAGGCAAGGTAAATCTTTGCCATTAAGCTTTAATAATTCATTCTCTGCTCCTTGAGCTTTGTTAAATTGCTCGATCTCTGGTGGTTTCCTTTTCTGACGAAGTGCAGAGGACTGACTTATCCGCTTTCGTACAGTTTCACTCTCCAAGACCTTCTCCATGATCATCTCCTGTGAAGAGAAGCTAACATTGTCACCGCCTGATGTGCAATGGGATGAATGCCTTATGCCATAATTCCTGCCCATAATCACAAGTCTTGCTGACCTGATCAAAAGAAAGAAAACATTATCGTAGACAGGAGAGTTACCTTTGCATTTTGAACTTCCTTGCGTGTGCCTGTAATCGTAATCTTGCCATTCTCCTCTAAGTTCTGTCCCCGATCTCTGGAGCAGTTCACCCTGGCCCCTGAGATCCTGTTTATGAACTTTAAGGTGTCTCCACCACGACCTTGTGGAAAACAAAATTCATAGCAAACGTGCATTAAATGCAACAGACAGATTGGTATGGAACCCAAAGGCATCTAAAGTACCCTTCTTATAGACCTACCTATGATCCGTCCAAATGCCATCTGAGGCACTTCAATGACATCATTGATGACCTCACAGTCATTGGCCAATTTCTCCAGAGCACACTGTGCCACAAGGACCTGCTCAGGTGAACCCTGGATGAGAAAATTCACAGAGTGCTCTTCAGTGTTCGGCAGCACGTTTATCAGAGCGCCAGACTTCTGATTCACCTACACAAAAGAGAACGTCAGGGAACTGCCTCTTTTCACATTTGCACCAGAACCAATAAAAAAGTGGACCCATCTAGATCGGACAGGCCAGTGTCACTCACAATGTCTAGAAAGTTGCTCTGGCATCTTGCAACAGATCGGTACACATCAAGCGGAAGAGATATCATGGACTCCTTTTTGCTTTTGGTTTCCACTACAGAGTAAAAAGATGGAACATCAATGCTAAACTATCATCGCTTCAGTTGACCAGACATGAACTTTTACAACATACACAACCAGATAAAAATGTGCAAGTTCACAAATATACTATCAAATGTTGCTTACCGCTGCTGCTTCGAATGTGCCGGTAAACAAGGTAGCCCACCGTGGCCCCCACAGAGATGCCTGCGGCCAAAGCCACTTTCTTCCCCGAGCTCAGGCTCTTCCACGGGCCGTCTCGCACTGCAGCCATCACTTGGGTCGGGCTAGCCGGTAAACTCCACCTAAAGATGCAGCATCAGTTGTGAAGTCTACAAACAGACCACTGCCAGATTTTTTACATGGGCCTTATTTAACTGATTCATGATAAGAGAGCAAAGATGGGTCACCGGTAGGTTGTTTACAACCACACAAAATGTGCAATGAATGAGAAAATCTGCAGAGCTGTATTCATAAACTATTACCCAAGCAGGCTCATGACATAAACAGCTCATGGGATTAGTTTAACTAACTTTCATTACCCAAGACCACATTTTACAAAACACAAAGACTTTTAATACCTCTATTATTGAGTCTACAACAGCAATGCATGTTTTTCAAGAACCTTGAAAAGATCTTAACAAAACAGTCTTTGTTGAATTAGAATTTACACACACAGCAAAGCAGTAGACAATGTTGATGCAATAACAGAACAATTTCGTTCAGTCCATGGTTCATTTAAATATGACCTAGTATTTCAACCGCACATCTGCTCCAGCTGAAGGAGAAAGCAAACACCAGTTAAAGGCACTGATGCATGAAGCTGTGTGTCTCCATACTGCAGTCATGCAGAACACAGAAGAAACATCATGCTGAACGATTCTCACTGTGAAAACAGAGACGTGGGGTTGTAGTTGACAATCACACGGGGTTTAGGGATGTCCACATCCATTTTGGACCCTCGGGCCATCGGACTCCTCGGGAGGGCGAGCAGGCAAAGAAGTAAAACATGATTATATTCTTTGATTGATTTCTTTGGCATATCGACTTCAGCATGAAATACGATTATAAAACAAATTGATGTTGATATAACAGTCTGCGTGTGAAGGCACCAAGGAATTGTTTTTCATTGGCTAAAATAAATACTCGCCAAAACAAAATGACTTCTGTGCAAAATGTAGTTCGTCATGTAATGTTGGCATACGAGATATTTTTTTTGTTCTGTTGAACACAAAATAAGATATTTTGAGAAAAGTAAAACAGCAAAACGTTCCGGGGAACCTTTGACTACATTGTAATTTTTCCTACTATGGTAGTCAATGGGGTCCAAGAAATGTTTGGTTACAAGCATTCGTCCAAATATCTTTCTCTGTGTTCAACCAAATAAAGAAATTATATACAGATTTGTAACAACTAGAGATCGAGTAATTCATGAACTATCCCTTTAATGCACAAAAGCACGAATATTTCCTCTGTTCACGTGTAGCTGACGTTATAGTTTTGTAGTTATTATAATAAAGCATTTTAAAACGGTACCTGTTGTGTACCAAGATCACGCACGTGCGTAATGCGCGTGCAATTGTTAACGCAGCGTCTGTAGCGCGTGATGGATGTCACGAAGGTGCGGTGTATTCACCCCTTTAACAAATCTATCCTTCTCGTGTTTTCTTTCCATGCATGTTTCACAACCACGCGACTAACACGGGTTTATTTTGCATTATAACATACAGCAGGTCGTTTGTGTTTTCACCGTGACGCGTCGCGTACTAGACGCCAAATGCACCCAGAAGCAAGCATTAAACTAAACAAACGCGACAGATGCGACATTTACCTCTAAAGCAGTATATAACGTGATCGCATTTACGAGGCGAGTCCTTCAAATGTTCCTTATGTCACCCGTAGACGTGCTGCTGGCTCACCGGTGCTGTGGTTTGCTCTGTAGCACGCACGACGCACAGTTGACGTTTCAATAATGATTGTCCCTCATCGCACTAGAACCAATCACAATCTCTGATTCGGCATTTCCTGGAACCTCACAATGAGAAATCTGATAACACAGCGCCCCCCTTTGGGAATAATATAGGTACAACGAGATGATTAGATTTAATTAATGCAAAAAAGACATAACTTAAAAATCGTATAATTATTTATATGTGCATCATCGATATCTTTTCAAAATTGCAAAAAGCTAAACTTGTGCCTTACTCTGTACAAAGTTAATTGTCCTATTGTTCCAAAGTAGCCCATTTTATTTTTACTTATTTTTTGAAAGGGGTGAAAGTCATATTTTTATCATTTAGTTGAGACAAACTACAACAGGTTGCACAGCTTGATGTCTTGAATATTCAGAAATTATGTTTGAACGCTGTGTTGTAAATTATAGAGACAAACTAGACTGGAGAGCATGTGGACATATTTATTAACACAACATTATTAATTGACAAATAATCTGGAGAGTAAGTGTTAAAGACATTTAAAAAAAAAAAAATACAAACTGTACAACATTTAGAAATCTTATGAACATTCATAAATAGCAAATATTTGTATATTGAGTCAATCAGTGCAGATTGTCCAGGCACATATTTCACATAGTTTTGTACAGCTTAAAAAGCTCAAATTCATGTCTGGTATACAGATGTTGACTTGATGGAGTAGCAACTTTAATCCATGCACGACTGAGTCAACATATTCAGCAGATGTGTAAAGCTATAAAGAAACATGAAGCAGCATTGCATTCTGTGGTCTTTTTCATGCATACAGCAACACGTGAAAAAGAGATTTTTTTATTAAAAATAACAAAAAAAACTTGCTGTACAAAAACACTGCCCACAAACATGTTTCCTGTTACTATAGTTTGTACATCATATCAGTGATTATTAAAAACAAAATTCACCCCTTTTTCAGGTTGATGTGTTATTTTACATTTATCTATATTTTACATTGCCTCATATACCTTTAATTCAGCACCAATTTTAAAAGGAAAAAATAAATGTATTAAACAGTAGCTCGAGTTCCCCTATAGACAACCTTGTGTAAAGTTGTGCGAAATGCACAAGTCGAACCACAGCTATATTAATGGGCCGGCGTAACGCATATGAAATGCCTCCAAAATACATAGCACAAATGCACCACAAGAACATTCTGTGCCTATGACAATCATTAGATGCAGACATTAATATAAACAAGGCTATAAGGTGACAATCATTACAAGATGAGATGAACGTGTAATCAAAGTGAATTCCATAACTAGCTTCTGTGGAGGTAACAGTATGTAGTACAGTAGTTGCACTAGAACAAAAAGGCTTGAAATTAAGACTTTCAGTACATAATGCAGAAAGATATGACTGTGACCCATAGATGGGAAAGGCAGGTTCTTAAAGACCATAAAAAAAGAATATAATTAGCATTGGTAAAGAAGGAAATGCTGGTAATTTGAAGATTAGCTGGTAACCATGAGAAAATACACTTGCAGTGTTGACCAGATCCAATGAAATCCCTTATATTCCATAATCATGAAAAATTTAATAAAATCTATTAAGATGTGTAGAATCTACGGAGGCAATCCGCCAGAGATAGAACAAAAAAATGTTCAACATCCCCTTAAACACAAAAAATTCTGGATGGGTAAACAAAAAAAGCAAAAAGAATACAACTATAAAACATTAATAGTTACATATTATTTACAGTTTCAGAATTCTAAACAGTAAAAAATAATTCTCAAACTCCTGATGTTCAATGAGAAACCAGGCATTTTTTGCATGCAAATGAGTTCAGTGCATTCTGGCTGACAATCACAGATGTAAAAACATTTCACATATCTTTATAGAGAGAAGTTTCTTTAGCTGGAAAGAATATTTTTCTCTCACAAAAGGTTGTTTTGACAGAGCTTAAATATGCAGAAAAAAATATATCGAATAGGGATCAAAATTGGTTAAAAGATTCTACCTCATAAATCCGATATATCCGACCCAGTGTGTGCATGTTCACTATTACACATCTAAAATGGATTTGTATGAGAAAAATAAAAGCATTCGATATTCTAATGGATGAAATTTCATCATATAGCATGTACTGTGTGCCACGCTGACTGCATTTAAAGTTCTTCTGGCTCATATATTCTTGGGGGTTAAAAACATCCAATACACTTGTGCATTTTGATAAATTACAAATCAAAAGTGAACTAAATATTTCTCCTCTCAATGAGGTAAGTTCAGGTGATGACATTCACATTATAACCTGTTAAAACAGGCTGCAAGCTCTTCTAACCCGTGTTACATGGTCAAGAACTGAATGAAACATCTCAGTGGGGTGTCAAAAAAACACTGAGAAAATACAGCTAAAGCTCAACATGTGAGCGGCTAATCGTTTCGTTTACCTTCCACATTCGAATGGAAAAAGGAAATTATAAAAATCTCCAAACAATAAAAAACAGCTAATAATAAAATAAAAAATCATGCTAATTTAGCCCTCCTTTGTTAAATTTGGTATATACACACTACATCGTGCATGACGAGTTATGAGGTTTCATGGAGGAGGCATTAAGGAATGACCTCAACAAAAACCTCCAATAAATTACCCTGACAAAACCAAAGCAGCATGCAGGTAAACATCCCTCAAATCACAAACATAAAAACTCTACTTTGAGTAAAGCCTAAATGAAAACATTTCACCGATAAAAAACCCCAGCAGCCCTCGGTGAGCTCCGCCCATCAGAGGTATGGCAGGAAGAGCTCTGCTGGGAGGAATCCAAAGGATTCAGGATTTGTCTTCACCACCACTGAAATGATCAGAAAGCTACAAGCGTGCAGTCCTGTGCAGATACAGATCAGAAGGGAGAGTTCATGCCCAGCTTAGTCTCAAACTGAAGCTTCTGTCTCTTCTGGTACCGCACACGTACCCTGGAATCAACACAAACAATATGTTCTTATTGTATCGAAAAGTACAGCTTATGTATATGAACAGTCATTTCTTTTAAACAGGCATTTAATATCTCACCTGATTTCAAGCAGTTTTACTGCTTCATTGATTAGCACCACAATTACAATAGACAAAGAAACCAAGAGCCAGACCATCAAAGGAACATGACCTAATGTGAAGACTTGTGTATTCCTGTCATGCCACAAATGATAATCTATAACAGCTTGCATTACCTGCCCCAACAACCTGTGAGGAGGACAGAGAAGTCCAGTTAAATGATCCTGAACCAACAACAACAACAACAACAACAACAACAAACATCACTCTTGTGAATCTGTTAAATATATAAAGTGTGGATCTGTGTTCAACACTCACACCACAGGTACTGTAAGGCACCACCATGTGTTGCTGAACGGGTTCTTCCTCCACAGGGGCTGGGAACGATGCACATAACTCAGAGAGATGACAACTGGAGAATAAAAAAAACAAAAGAGTTGATTTTGAAATATAAGTGTACATTTTAAAATATTCACTGAAATCAACATGTTCTCAAATTATATTCCCAATTGTTTTTTTTTATTCTACACTATAATTTAATCATCTTATTTTGTAAAACACTGGAACATTACATTTACATTTACATTTACACATTTGGCAGACGCTTTTATCCAAAGCGACTTACATTACATTGTACTATACATTTGAAAATTTTGTATAGTAAGCAAGTGGGGGTTAGGTGTCTTGCTCAAGGGCACCTCAGCCGTTACCCGCCAGCACTGAGAATTGAACCAGCAACCTTCTGATCATGAGTCCAACTCTCTAACCACTGGGCCACGACTGAACATAGGTCGTGATATTCTTATTGTGCTTTCAACCATCTGTATTGTGTATATAAGGACACATTTAGATGCAAATTTATGGCCAAATTCTAATATTCATTTTCAAAGATGTAAAATAATCAGATGCTTTTGGATGATGTGTGACCATTTTGTTTCTCTATTCACCTGTGTGTAAAGCCAGAAAACCTGCCATAATCTTCTGAATCAGAAGCAGCCCATTGGATAATTCACCAAACCACTGAGGGGCATCCTGGGAGCTGTGGGTACAAACAGGGAAAAATGCTTGACTTTTTGCGTGAGGGTTATGCGAAAAAATATAACTAGCTTTGTATAGATCACTTCAGAAAACGTTAACAATGCTAAACCAATGCTGGTCCAGATGAACTTCCTGTTTCAGTTTAACATTAAGACAGTTTAAATATAATAGCCAACAGACCAATTATAACTGAATCTTTAAGATTTTAACCTTACATATATAATTAAGGTTTATTATACATGTTACATTAAAAAGTAATGAAATGAATATAAAATAAACAAGTCCCCACCAAGACAGAAAAGCTAATGTGTGTGATTGTGTATACCTGGATGTAAGTATGTGAGAGCAGGCAGCAGTCGTGTTAGCAGTAATGTTAGCTGCACTTGAACACACTTCCTGTAGAGAAAACCCAAAGCCGACTAAATAGACCAACACCGTCAGAACAAACTTCAATAGGAACCAGCCCAAGAAATATTGCTGCGTCTGTGGGAGGGCGTCAAAAATAACCTGAGTGCACGTTGCACATGTCAAGCCTGCTTAAATAGTTTGCAGTTCAACTAGGGCACGTGTGGTCTCATGACCGACCTTGTGCGGTATTGAATCCAGATTCTTTCCAGTAGCGACTGTCATCACTGAACTATCAAGAGGTTTTCCCAGGAAGGACACGCTGCAAATTCCAAACATTTATATAGAAACATCACATATACAAGGAATCTGATACTTCCCTCAAACATATATGTAGGTGTTTTTTCTTACCTAAGCAAAGGGTAACAGAAGCAGGAAAGCCAGAGTATATCAGTAATGTTCATGGGAGGGGGCAGCTGAATGAGGCACGCCAGGAACTACAACCCGACAACATATTAACAAAACTATATATAGTACACAATCTAGATTTATTTACATTTACTGAGAAAATTCTCAGCAAAGAATCTATATTTGCAGTCTTTTTCCTCACCTGAAGAATGACCAGGGTCAGCTGACACTGCAGTAGAAACAGGAAGCACTTGCGTATGCCATTGGTGGTGTGTCTCGCCTGAAAATAAAACATAAACAACTACTAGAGTCTTTCACTACATACATAAAATCACATTTGAACTTAAAGGTCCAGTTTGGGAAATTTAGCGACATCTAGTGGTGAGGTTGCATTCCAGGGATTGCTCGAAAACAAATGTATAATGCAATGTAAGTCGCTTTGGATAAAAATGCATAAATGTCATGTAAATGTTGATTATCTTGCATTTCTATCAAAAGATGCTCCTCAATCTTACACACTGGTCTTTGAACCAAGCTAACTTATGCAAATAAAAAAATCTTGTGTATGCATTCCCAGACTAATGCATGAGAGGTGCCTATACCTGTTCGATGAGTCTGACCATGCTGACGCTCTCTCCCTGATGGAAGGACACAGAGCAGGCGAGACTGTTTAGACGAGAGCTGAGCCCCAGTGGAGAGAGCTCATCAGAGTCTCCATTGAGCCCACAGCCCGCAGCGTAGCCAAACGTCTCCCACGAGCACCGGGATGGGTATAGAGGATCCAGAGAAATACTGTAACACAAAAGAAAGGTTATATTGATAATTGTTAAAGGTTATAAGGCTAATATGTCTAGTCCACAGTCACTTAATAGTCAAACGAGCAATAACAAGTCCTCAATACAGACCTAAAACACATTTAAAACCAGCCTGAACAGGCTCAGCTAAATTGTTTTTTAAGGCCTCTGAAGCTTAAAGGGCCGGTGTCAGCTCTATCTTTATTAACACTGTACGAAACCTTTAAGCACTTCAGTAAACCGCAGACGAGTCATTTGCAGCGCACCTGATGTCACTCTGCAGGAACAGGCAGCTGTTGCGGAAGTTGGCAGAGCTCCCCAAACAGCAGGTCACCTCTCTGTTCTCCTGCATGATCTTCATCATTTCACACATCGCTGAGGACACACAAAACTCAGCATGAACATACAGTTTGTATTTAGAAATATCACATTCAGGTAATATTGTCAGTGTATTCTTCACAAAACTGTTGAATCACTTCCTGTACATTGGTGATGCTAATGGCTAAAAGCCAACATTTGTTATAAAATGTATACCTTGCGAGCACTGCAAGTAACTTTGGACAAAAGCCAAACACATAAATGTAAATGTGCTCACTCACTTTCAGGGGTACAGTCTGTAAACAGGGGCACCAGTAGAGGCACATTGTCAATGTTCTTCAAATGAGGACGAACCTGATGGATGCCACGAGGCAGTTTGGCCTACAGAACAACAGTGCGACAGTAAACACACATATCTTAAACTGCAGTGATGTCATAAAGCCCGGAGTGACGCTATTAGTCAGAATGCTCACTCTGTTGCAGTCTTCCAGGAAACTGGGAACATCACTGTCAGTAGGTTGGAAGCTGGCGAGATCTGATTGGTCCTCAGGCAACAGTGGCCCCTCCGCATTATCACGAGAATCTAAGAATAATACAAAATTATTAGCCTTATTACAATTCGGCTCTTTGTAATACTCGATTCTGATTGGTCAATGATGGTAAAACATAAATTGCTCATTTATAAACAAAATAAGCCAAATCCCAAAGAGGGGATTTCAGTTAGACAAGCACAAACTTACCCTGCAGTAGATCATCATGTAGAGATCCAGCTTGGCTAGGGCTGGACGGAGCACCATCACAGTAATTATCTCCATTTGGGGTCAGAGAGATGTGACAGTTCCAGCCTGTCTCCAAACCCATCTTCTCTGCAAACACCTGCACACATACACAGACATTAAAGTGACAAAATAGAGAAATGCTTTTTATTTGGGTGAAAAGGTTTTTCTATAAGCATCTTACTTTGCTGCGTAGCTCGTCCTCCATGGAGAAGTACACGAAGCGGATACAGGCTCCAACAAGGTTCTCGATGAGCCGCACCGTATCCAAGCGTGCCTGGAACTGGGACGACACCATGCCCATGAAGATTTGTCCGCTTAGGGCCTGCACACAGTCCTCTTTCTCCAAACCTTCTCCAATACCCTCTGAAACACACACACGCACAAAAAAACGAATAAAAATGTTTACAGATGGCTTGTCAGACATTTTCACATACAACGTGAGATTCTGCATAAATTGAAAAATGATAGATTTCAAAAGCCAAACAGGCCATGTTTCTTACCATCAGAGCTCCAGCTGTTCCTGCGGCTGCCATGTTTGATGGGGGTGGTGCTAGGAAGCTCCACCCCTGAGAAGAGCGAGGGGCCTGGTGCCAACTCCACACATTTCCCATTGAGCTGACTGGACAATGCCACCTGCATAGGCTTATAGGCAAAAGCAGAACAATATCCTGACAGACAGGCACGTTGGTAGAAATCTAAAATCTTCTTCCTAAGAGGGTGGAGAAAAGGTTTTATTCAACTCATCAGAACATTTGATTTGGTATCACAATTGTACAGTATAGGGCTTGCACGACTATTCATTTTTACTTGTCAAATAAATGTTGACTTTACATAAACGACTATACAATGCTTTTGTCTCTGCCTGTCACCAAGCACAGAACAAGCATAAAGAAATCATGTGATCCAGTCAACAATCACATGAAAACTTGTCTCATAATTCATGTTCCTGACCTATCAGAGCCAGACATAGGGTAGATGTCCGCCCCGTCCCAGAAATCCGTGCAGGCTTCCAGGATGAGGTCAGCCGAGCCGTGGGAGAGCATTTGGACATTGTCTAAGAAGGGTTTAAAGGGCAAAGTTCAGTGACTAAACAAACCACCAAGGACAAACAGGAAATGGGACGGATAAAATGGGCCGTACTGGTAGTGCCGTCCCTGACAAAGAGGCTGATGAGGTGACTGATGGGGGGCTGGCGTTTGGTGAAGTGATGGAGGCGCCGTGGGGCAGATTCTTTGGCATTTTCTCCGGAAGGGATCTGGTACAGGGCTAGATGGTTCTCGTGATTAAACAGTTCCCTTGCTCCTGGAGTAAAACCTGAAACAAACACATCCATTTAATGTACATGCAACATTTTTAAACACAACATATTCACTCAGAGAAAAAACTTCATTTGTAATTTTTTATGTTGTTGGTTAAAATTTCGTGTTTTATAGGTGATTTCTTCATTACTTCAAAAAAAAAATCCCCCCAAAAAATAGCCAATCTAGCATTAAAAAAAATCTTGTTTTTGAGCTCTGAATGTGTATGTAACAATATGCGTTTCTCATTCACACCTATAAGGCGAGACAGTTCACAGAGGCCCCAGGGAACGTGGACGGGGAGAACCGCCCCATGGCATTCCTGCAGCGCCAGGTTGGAGAGGTGGTCTGAAAATCGGCAGAGCTGCTGGGTGACTGTGGCGTTGCAGAGGTTCAGCAGGATGTTGAGTCCCAGAGGCTTCAGAGATGAAAGGTGGTTCTGCCAGCCAGAGTCGTCAAACTGGATGCTGACAGGATTTTGCTGATCCTGGGACAGGCTCAACATTTCCAGGTGATAATCGCACACAAAATCTTCTGCTTCACACATACTGTCACTCACACCGCATGGCTAGAAATACAGACAAAAACAACCGCAGTTAAGTTCTAAAATCTGAAGTAGGTTGCGTGATAGTTGTTAGGGTGTTCTGCTGAAAGGGGTCAGGGTTTGGCTGGTTAGCATGAGACATCACACCCCAGCGTTATCAAGGTGTGGTGTTACCTGGGCAATGGCATCTTCTCCACCCTCTGTGTCATGACTGAAACTGACATTGGAGCCAGACGGGTGTTTGGAACGAGTGGTCTGGGGTCCTCGCCGTAGCCGCTGTGTGTCTGAAGATCGGGCGGTGTCATGTGACGTCTCGCTGGGCTCATGCTCAGCCATGTAAAGGGAGGGTTCAAACGTGGGCAAACAAAGCAATGCTTCACCTTCCTGAGATGAAACACCGAAAACACACATTTCATACAGCAGAGACTAAAATAATGTAAATTATTCAGGTGCATCGCTTTCACAAAAGTAATAATGATATAGTTTCAAAAATTCACAATAAATGACCTAAAATTACAAATATGCACAATTGGGATAGCTCCTTAGGACTTAAGTCACTTTGGATAAAAGGCCGTGTTCACGCTAACCTCATCTCTGTCCTCCTCGCCCTCTGTCCGGCAGAGGGAGTTGACTGACAGGTCATCTCTGAGGTCATCCTGGCTATCATGAGGAGGTTCGACACGTCCACTGAAGAACAGCACAGTTTCAGGACTCGGATTTGGCCAGGAGAGAATGCCCTGCTTATCCACACAGCACAGCACCTGTCAGAGGGTTAGAAAGGAATATAAAGCAAATTACTATTTTTCCAGTTTAATTCATAAACACTTAGCTAATAAACTAAATAGAAATTCTGTACAAGTAAACATAATATGTTGAAAATAACACACTCACAGTACAATGGATGTCTAGAGGTCAAGCAGGCCAGAGGGTTTAAAGCATTTAAAGTTGTTTTCCGCAGTACAAAATGTTTGTAACTTCCTTCATTTTTACTGAATACTGACTATATACACAATATTCTGTACACCATGCTATATTATCATACTGTACCATGTAAGTAAGTATTTTATTTGTGCTTTCCTGTGGCTCAGTGGTTAGAGCATGGCACTAGCAACGCCAAGGTCATGGGATCGTTTCCAGGGATTGCAGAAACAAATGTATAGTATAATGCTAAATGTAAATTTTAATGTACTTTATTTACATATTTCACATTACACTGGAAATGTCAAGCACAATGCATTGTGGTATACATTATTCCATGCAGTGTGCTTTTCTATTTACAAGCATACAGACAATTTCCATACTATACACAAAAATAGTTTGAGTGGTGTGTTAATATGATATTCTGAACACATTCCATGTCAACAGTGTATTAGTTACGTCAGGAATGTGAGCAACAGCATGTATTTACTGTCAACAATGTTTGACGTTTGTTAATATAAGCTGAAACAACTAAATTATTCCCTCAAGTTGAAATCAGGTTAAAATTAAATTAAAATGTATTATTTATTAAGTAAATGTCAACAAATTGCAACAAGAAAGTGTAAGATCTCTTTTACGACAGCAGGGAGAGCACTCACCGTGACTGAACCCAGAGAGTGCAACAGACTTGAGGTATTACAAAGAGTCTTGGACTCGCCTTTCAACACGCTGACAAGGTGTCGCCACACACAGCGCAGCATCTCCTAAACATACACAAATACACAGTGTAAGTCTCATCCTCGGACAGAAACAAAATCCAGCGTGGGTTTCGATTGGCTCTGCAAAAATGTCAGGATACATAAACCTGAAACCTGATTATGAACGTTATCCTCACACACACAAAAATAGTGAGCCACAAACAAAGAGAAGCTTGAGACAGTGAGAGGCAGCAACAGGTCCAGTTTTGAGTAACTCGTCCGGCTTGAATGCATTTAGAGATTCAGATGGGTTCAGATGCAGCAAGCAGAAATTGTAGTTCAAAGAGGAAGAGGCTAAATGACAGAAGCTTTGAAACCATAGCAAAGATAAACTCTTAAAGCAGAAATGCTTAAAGCATTGCAGAGCATTAAATAAAAATGGTCCCTAAAGTCAACATGAAATAAAAATCATAAATTTTCCTGTGAATATTAAATAGGATTTAATAATTTTTTGGGACAGCAAAGAGATTTAAGTAACATTTTTATAACAACTTATTTTTAAATAAGAAAAGGTAGTGAATGTTATTTCATGTCGACTTTAAACACTCGACAATCTCACAGACACGCTCGCACTTTAACTGCACATCTGTAAATATACCAATGAAATTGTTTATGAGTATAAAACTTTCCTTTCAAAACCACAAAATGTTTAAAGTGAACAAACACCTGGTGTCCATCCGGCCATGCATTGGTAAAACTTACCGAACCCTCGATCATGCAAAAGTTTTCCAAGTGTACATTAAAGTGACTGTTCACTTTAACAAATATAATCCAGGCAAGCACCATCACTAAAGAGAGCGAGTATTCTCTATCATGCAAACCTCAGACAGGCAAAAGGTGGGAAGCCAAAGGCCAAAGGGTTGGGTCACAGGTCAAGGGTCAGCGTGGGGGTGCCAAACTAACCGGCAGCTCAGAAGTGGAAAAAAGATGCAAATCATAACAAAATGGCCACGGGAGTCCTGCCTGAATTGCAAACGTGGACGAACAAGATGAGAAAATGAATACTGTGCACTTGTGACTTTAAAGAACAAATGAAAAGGAACTAAAAACAGATGGTGAAAAGAAAAAATACAGGTACTTTTCGCAGTGATCCAAGCTGATATGAAGAATAAAACTATTTAAAAAAGATGAAGTCTAAGGGTCCAGAGCAGGGGAGAAGGATCACAAGAAGCGTGTGGTGAACGGTGGGAGAGGGGAAACACAGAGGATATACCTGGGAGGACACCACTTCCGTGTAGCTGCTTAGAGTGTCCTCAGAGAACTTAGCAAGCTGGGACAAGAGAAAGGTCTGATTAAAAACCCTGAGAGGACGGACAGCCCACCGCTTCAACTCTGATATCATCGCTTTACCTTGTTTCTATGATTCCTCCCTAAAAATCCATAGAACTACCTTAAGACATGCTAGTGAGTCTTATGCTTATGCTGCAAATCAAAGTTAATACACACAGTAATGACTGACAAGACGGGTTATAATTTAGCAGCAATATCCGTTGTGCCGGATTTAAGTTGTTATGCAAGTTGTCTAGCACTTTCTTTCTTTCTTTAATATGTAAAACTGTTAACAAATATGTGAAAGGGAGCATAAAAACAAACATGTAAACAAATCTGTGTGTGGTGTTTTGTCAGCCTTACCATCCCGGTTGGAGAGTTACGTCTGGATTCAGCTAACACACGTGCCTCTCCATAGGCATTGACCAGAACCCACATGACAGGAAATAGAAGAGGTAAAATGGGAAATACACCCATCATCTACTTATCAGAAAGAGGATACAAGATGGAGGAAAGATGAAAAGCCTCTTCCTCAGAGAGACCTTAACCATTAATCCAGGACATGCCAAACAGATCATAAACAGCAATATGTCTTTCTTCTGAAATCTTCCTCAGATTACAAAGAATGGGTAGGTTTAACCATTAATCCAGGACATGCCAAACAGATCATAAACAGCAATATCATCTTCTCACAGTGACCAATATCCTGTCCAGTGTTGAATAGTACTTAAGTATTTAGAATTTTTCAAGTATCTGTACTTTATGGAAGTGTTTTTACTTTGGAAAATAAATACGCCTGTAATTGGCCAGCAGCTCATTACCTGCAACTGGAGGAAGTTGAAGGGTCCAGGTGTGAGACCGGGAGTGTCGCAGAAGTAACGAATTGTGTTAATAGTAAAAAAGGCCACCTGCAAAAAATGTGTCTGTATTTAGTCAGATTTACAAAGAAAAAGCTGAATTTAAAACACAATGCTTACTTGCCGCAAGCTGCATGAGAAAGATTTAAAAACTTGTCATACCAACACAGCAGGGCAGGCAAATTTTGCGATGATGGACTGCACCGTAAACCGTTCATTATCAAGAGCAGTGATTGGGCGAGAGAGAGCAAGTTCAAGACTGTTCCTATTGGCCAAACAGAATGAGATCATATCAGAAACTGTGACTGATTTTACAGAAAAATAGAAAAAAAAATATTTTTTGCATGTTTACACTGGGAAAATGATGTACAACTGCCTGAAATAAACCCCATAGAACACACACACACACACACACACACACACACACACACACACACACACACACACACACACACACACACACACACACACACACACACACACACACACACACACACACACACACACACACACACACACACACACACACACACACACACACACACACACACACACACACACAGATATAAAAATGCATAGATTGAAGTTGCTTTGGATAAAAGTGTCTGCCTAAACAAAGCATGAATGTAAACCAATATTTTTGCATTGACAGCAAGTTCCTCCAGGATATACCTGATGCTGTCGAGAACAGGTGTGCGCACAACCCTAAAGAGGCGGTACTGTTGAGGACTGTGGGGGCCCCTCCGTTCGTTCCCTTGTGGGGAGGGGGGAGGAGAGAAAGGTGGAAAAAGGTCTCCCGGCTCTAGCACGATGTGTTCGTCATCCTGGTAACAGAAGATACGGTGATTGAGAATCGCTCATAAATAATCAGTGTTCTCGGTGTTTACATTCAATAGTTGGTAAGCAAGTCATTCAAAGCAGAGCTAAACAATGTTCGTACATAAAAGATGATAAGAGTTTAATAATTGCGTTGCTGTTAAAAGTAATTGCCTTAATTCCTCTGAGAGATGCAAAGGCTTCCTGGCCTGGTCTAAGAGCGATGACATCACCCTCCACCAGGAGACTAACAGGCAGATTGACCAATCGATCATCTCTGAAAGTCCAATGCAGAGACCAGGAAGGTGAGGTGGGGGTGTAAAGATCAGGGTACAGAGACGAAGCCCATCTCGTAGGATGTCCTGCACTTCTCTCCAAATAATCTGATGGCACACAACAAAGTTAAAGTGTTACCTACTAAATTTTCAAATACCTCATGACTTTTTCCTGCTTGCTTAGGTTGGACTTTTATCCAATCTGATTGGATGAGAATTTCACTAGTGCTTGATGAGTCACCAATAATTTTAGCCCATTATCCCAGAAGAGATGGCTCTCACCGTTGAGCAGTGAGATAATGGACTTGAGCCTCCGCACCATCTCACTCATGCGTAACCTCTGCTGCCGCCCGATGAGGAAGAGGTTCAGCAGCAGGAGGAGGAACAGCGCGCCCGCGTTCACCATCTCTATGCCCTGGCTGAAAAAAGAAACGAATGAAACGCAGGAGCTCGTCTGGCTGTGCTTTTAAGTGGTAATGATATAACGTGTCATGCTTTAACTCTGGAATCGGAAAATGGAAACCTTTTTCCTACTAAATCCCACCCACCTGCCCTTCGGCTGGCTGCCGTGACAACACAACAGCCCGACCACCACGACCAGTGTGAGGACAGCTCCTGGCCAATGAAAGCATGAGTGACGGTTGTCATGGTGAAGGAAGCTCTTAGCCCACAGATCCTGAATTGCAAAGAAAAAATCAAAATGGTCAAAAGCACCTTTTTCATTAGTATTCACATCCATAATGTTAAAGAATCAACAAGTAAGTGATCTAGAACGAACCCGAATAGTGGATCTGCGTGGGCTGAATTTCTGGTGTTGTCCCAGTAAGTTGGACAGCTGGTCTCGTAGGGTGCAGAGAGCCTTAGTCGTGGACAGTCCCAGTGGAGTCAACTCCTCCTAAAAGCCAATCAGACTTTCATTATAATAAAATGTTTTACTAAAACGTGAAAATGCACAAAAAAATCCTAATGGTCAGTGGTGGCTATCATCACATACAATCATATAGAAATGCATCTTACAAAATAAAGAGTGCAGCAAACCTGGCCTTGCTTACTTATAACTCTCTGCATACTTTAAAGGGCTAGTTCACGCAAAAATTCTGTCATCTTTTATTCACCTGCTTGTCATTTAAAACCTGTATTCTACAGAACACAAAAGAAGATATTTTGAACCATGTTGGTAACAACTGTACCCATTCACTTCTATTGTACAAACACAAAACCAATGCAAGTAAATGGGTACCGCAGTCTCCAACCTTTTATTAAAATATCCACTTTTTTTTGTTCTGCAGAAGAAAGTCATACAGGTTTGAAATGACCAGATGGCAAGATATGTTTAATTAAAACACAAAGGAAACGCACGCATACAAAGTATATAAGCTGAAACTTTTGGATTTTTTTGCCTAATATGGTCATAACAGAAGAATCTCTCTCTCCTGTCTGACCCATTTTTGCAGTCAATATTTGTGGAGTGGAACTCTGAGATAGTCGGGGTGCTGTACTAGCAGATGAGGCCCTCAATGCTATAAATAAACATAATGCTTTCCCACAGCTAGAGTCTGACCACCCGCGAGCCACCCGCGAGCCTCCGTGCTGAGAGAGCATCTCTCACACACCAACAAGCAGAGATTTACCATCAGCTCACGTACAGCCACATGCACTCACATATGTTGGTTTATTATGGGCGAAGACCTCAAAAAACACACCGCATGGTCGACCTCGAAGCCCACAAAAGTGCCCACGTAAACAACAGGAAAGTACCCTCACCTGTTACTGGTAATCAAGAAAGAAAAAAACCCCCCCACCAAAACAGCTCACGTCAACATCCACTCACTTTATCCATCCTCAAGCAAGTCTCATTTTTCAGGATCATGGTTGCGGACATCCGTTCCAGCTTCAGCTCAGTGTGAGACTGACGCACATGTGGGGTTGAACAGGAGGGATAATGTATGCTGCTGTTTCAGCACCAGTCGCGCAGTCTGGACCGCCTGCGCCTCTGCGCATTCAAGTCTCCGCTCTGGGCACGCCAGCTAAAAAAAAGCTTTCACTAAAATCTGTGTAATCGAGCGGGGAAAGATGAACACAATTGTCACCCAATTGTGGAGTGAGAGGAAGTCTCCTGAAGCCACTTAAGCTAAAAGAGGCTGAACAGAAATGAAAAGACATTTTGTGAGTTGGGCTTTTAATGAACCCGAAAGCTCTGCAGAGGCAGCTGCGACGCGATGCCTGAAGAGTAAAAGAGATAAAAACAAAAAGCCAGAGCGAGCAGGTATGGGGGGGCTTTAAACAGAAAGAATTAAGAGTATGCAGTGAGGGACCGAGGCTTGACAGACAAGCCAAAGGGTGGTTTGCCCTCGGTGCCCTGTTCAGGCATTCATCCATTTCAGCCAACACAGCAATTTCCAATCCCAGCAGCGGTGGGGCGGGGCAGGAGTCTGGATAGGGAGCATCCTCGCTGAACCCAGAGACAGTATAGGTAGAGACGGGACACTTGTAGAAAAATCAATAAGAGATATACAGCGTCGGTAGGAACTAAAAGTCTTTATAATAAATAACTGTGGCATTTAACTTATCCTACGTTTATGCAACGGACATGTGTGAACTTTTATAACAAATATAAGACAATATATAAATTATATTCCAAACCTGCATGACTTTCTTTCTTCTGCAGAACAAAAAAAGAAGATATTTTAAGAAACATCTCTGTGGTGTTGTGTCCATACAGATGAAGTCAATGGGGTGCAATGTTGTTTGGTTATCAACAATCTTCAAAATATCTTCTTTTGTGTTCCACATAAGAATCATCGTAATATAGGTTGGGAATGATGGTGTTTAAATGAATAAAGAATTGAACTATCATTTTAACTCTAGAAGCCACCCAGACTACCCAAGCATCACGGCAGTGACTAGATGAGCAAACACAATGCTCACAAAATCCACCTCACAGAACCTCACAACCTTGTTACACCTTAACCACACTAACCTCAATCTCATGGAATCAGATTCCAGCAGCAGCCACAGGACCAACTGTCCCCAACATGCTTCCATTTACACAGCAAAATCAATACAGGTAATACAAGAACCAAGAGATGATCTCAGCAACATTGCTGCCAATTACGCAGACTGAGTTTAATGAGTGCAATGAGGGCTTTCCTGTAGCTCAGTGGTTAGAACATGGCACTATAAACGGCAATGTAATATCCCAATTATTACACGGCTACTTGCCACATGAGAAAAAAAACTGGACATGAAATGTGCATTCAAAATATTTTAGTAGCTCATTTTTACCAAATGCAGACCTGCGAGGAAAAAAACTATTTTTTGTGTAATATTAAACTGGGCCTGTCAAAATGATTTACAGCATCCGGTTATTAGTTTTGAGCGGTTGTTATCTGTGAATAACGAAACTGCAAATGTCACGAATGGCTAAACAGAATCAAGCATTCCAATAAGCCGTGTAATAATAAAATAAGTAAGTAACAGTTCAAATAAATGGTAACTGTATTTTAACTAATATAAACATATACATATATTTTTAATAAAGTAGTAAATATTGATATTAACATGAGGTGAAATTAAAGAAATACTGTAGATGTATTGTTCATCAGTGTAGTAAACATACAGAACCTTACTGTAAAGTGTTACCAAAAAACTAATAAAATACAGTATTATATTGTGTTTAGGAAATAACCTGCATGCTTTGACAGGATATGGGATTAAAAACATACTTAGTTGCTGAAGTTTTGCTCCACGTTAGAAGTCCATTATGAACTACAATACAGATAACACTTCATGTCCAAAGTCAAAGAGAAAAAGGTGATATGGTTTACTCAACCTCTATACCTTTCACCCCCATGTAAATGTGTCTGCTGTGATTCAAGCTGAACTGGTAATTATTACACAATTATTACAGCACACTTCAAAGTAGACAGAAATACACATTAACATGACCGGAAGAATGAAATTCCAATATACAATAATCTCTAAATAAACACTATTTTCAGATTTCTCATCCCTGAGACAAAATAATAATGTTTATAGTTTATCTGTTTATGCCACCTCCTTTACGGAGTACACACATCCAAAATATCATGACTTTATTAAGGTGCAACAGTACAGAGAACACATACGCATTTCAGTTTATTCAAGAAAAACAAGCTTTCACAAGAACTCACCTGTTTCTTATCCTGTAGCTCCATGGCAACCACTGTCTCTCACCATACTCTGTCGAGATGCCCAGGGCCGGCAGTCACGTCCGATGCCGTCCCAATGCCGACCCTGCTGGCAGAAGAAGGCAACCGTGGCCCCCAAAATCGCTGCACCTGAAGGCACTGCCAGTCTGGGGGCGGTCACTGCTGGAGACAACGCTCAGGAAGCTGTAGCCGGTAAGAGGGTGGAACTTCTCTTTTCTTACATTCAAGGTGATCTGGTTGAAAGAGAAAAAGTTATTAAAATATTTGGTGACCCACTGGTGCTTTTTCTGGTCAAGACATCATTACATATACATACATATACACATAATACTCACAAATGCCAATTCATTTTAATAACCACTAAAAGTAATTGTCTTGTACCTGTGTAGATGTGGGGAGTCTTGTTATAAACATGACCAATTAAATAATGAAAGTCTAAACCGTCTAAACAAATACAGCTTTTGACCAACCCCAAAAACAGGCCATTTAAGTATTTAATCTTTGGATTTCTCAGTAGTGAGCTATATTTGACAAACTAATCACTCCATGAGCCAGAGTGTTTCTGTAGAGAGAGAGAGAGAGAGAGAGAGAGAGAGAGAGAGAGAGAGAGAGAGAGAGAGAGAGAGAGAGAGAAAACCTATGGACTACAGTTACAGGCTAACCTTGTGCCCAAAAAGGTCCACAAAGCTTACCCATCGTTTGCCAAAAGTACAGAAGTTGTTTCATAATCTAAATTTAAAATTCATTAAAAAAATTTTTTTTTTAATTTATACTGTATATCGTCCTGATTTACAGAGGGGGCTATATTAGAGAAACCTTTAATGCTGATGCCATTAAAAAGATTTCTAGTTGAACAATTAGAGAACAAAAACTTACTGAGGAACTTAAGGGTATTAATAAATAAAAGCACAAATAAATCAATGATTAAATAATAAATAAATTGAGAAATGCATAAATAATAATAATAAAAAATCTACTTTATATTCAATTATTTCTGTATGTATTCATGCATTTGTATGCATTTTTACATTTTTTATTTATTCAAAATATATTTCTACATTCATGTATACATTTTGTTATATATATTTAAGTAACTAATTTCTATATGTACATTTCAAGTACATTTCTTGAGCAATGTGCACATTACCATAAAGACCATAGATATCTATGATTGATACACTTCATCAGCAGTACGACTACAGAGGACTTTACTAGACAGTAGACTCCGTCTAACAGCTTGCATTCCCATAATTTGTGTCTAAGAAACAACATATTTAAGATTCTTTTTCATAATTATTACATTTTTACCTAAACACTGAAACAGCCCACATTTTCCGCATTGCTCATGCAAAGACACGCGAATTGGAAAACTGAAGCGTTATCGCACTTCTACAGTAATTCAATACACCTGTACAGTAACGATGCTTTATGTATAAACACAATTACACCGTTTATAACAGCTGGTTGAGTTCAGCAGAGGTGGCCTAGGGGTTAAATGATGCCGTTTTGAATACGTAAAACCGAGTTATGCGAGCAGAAAAATTAACGTAAACTTACGATATAGATCTGCAACATCAACGATCCAAGGGAATCACCGTAAATCATCAAAAGTCTTTAAAAAAAATATCTAAATAATGTCCGTCTCAAAATCCTTGGACTCACTCCCTGTTGACGGCCATGTTAGTAACTCGAAGGGTTGTGTTTTGTGGAGGAAATATGTAGTGACATCTTATTGGCCTGTGTCCTTAAAGGGGCGGGAATTATTTAATGTTGTCCTTTGTGATTGGTCTGATATTCGGGGCGGGTAATCGGCTTGCCGCTGTCTGAGTCAGAGGGCGGGGGCGGGGCCACCACAGAAGAAATCTTTAGTGTCGTGTGGCCCATAATGAATGCATTTAATGAATGTTGCTCTTTAAATATATTAATTTTAATAAAGCGTCGGCTTACAAAACAACATAATGTTTTTAATTCCCCTAAAGGAGTAAGACGTCATTATTGCAACACGATGGCACACTTTACCTTATAACACATTATACTTTAATAGTTTAAATAGTTTGACATCCATATATATTTTCTTTGATTTGAAGGCAAATAATTAAACATACAAACACACAATAAAAAACAGGTTATAGCTTTATACATATGATTAGGTGGCATAATTTGATTGGTTTTTAGGATATATGAACAAAATTATAACTTACAAATTAAACATGTGGTATGCATTAGTCTGAATTTCACATAAACTTGTCAGTATTTTTATCAAAACATAACATTTGTATTGTTGCATGACACAACATAAAAGAACCCTGTCGAAAAAAACGTTACAAATTCAAATTCTTCATTACAACTACCATCATAAACCATCAGCTGTTTACCATTAAATCCAATATAAAATTCCATTACATGGGCCTTAATCCAGTAGGATTTAATGGTTTTCTGTTGGTTCCTATTCACCAGAACATCCACCAATATAACTACATTAGCAGTAGTGATCCATAGAGACCATTATAGTTTCTATAAAAACCAATACAATTCCCATTATAACCATTAAATACATTCAAATTTCTGGGAGTTTCTATTGTTTTATCAGAAGGAAAGTTTGCATATATCCGCTGTTTAATGTGGGGTTTCAGCCCGACTGGGTACGCTGCTCTGAGAGCCTTTCACCACTTCTTCCATAATCACAGCAACGGTGTGGCAAAACTCTTTCGCCTGGAAAAAAATGAAACAAGAAATGAAAAACATGCAAACCCTCTAGTAAACTTTACTCTTCATTATTTATAAAATAATGTTTTCCTACTGTACATACGCACCTGCTTCAGGTGGAAGGTGATCATTTTAGGCAGGGTCTGGCCAATAAAGTTGACTTCAACTGTTGGCAGCTTGTCTTTCCTAGGACGAACTGAGCGCAGGGACTGCACATCCTCCAGAGACAGGGTCAAGCATGTGTTCTGTAATGGTTATTGATAGTTAACAACAACACATTGATACAGATATGATACAGTCAGTTATGTGAATTAAACACAATGCAGCTGCAAGTACACTGTAAACCTGGAAACTGAATATTGTCACTGTACCTGTGTTTTTGGGTCTAGGACCAAGATAATTTCATGGTTGACTGCGACCAGGCAGGGAGAAGGACAGTTGTCATGACTTACTTTCTGAGCGGTGAATATATTAAATCCCAAAAGTGGCAGTGAACTAACACTTTCTGGAATGTAAAGATAAGTTTGTTTAGAAAATGTAAACTGTATCCCTGAAATTTTTTTGAATGGATTTGTGGTTATTCTCTCTGTGGTCTTCTAATGGTTGTGTATGAGGTACTATTGGTGTGAATTAAAAGAACACCATTACACTCCAGGAATAAAACTAAAACACACTACATAAATGAATTTTCTGTAAACAGCTATTACAGAATACAGAATCTGTATTTTTTTCAGGCACACTCATTAAATAAATAGATTAAAAAACAGTACAAAACCATTTAGACAGATTTGTTTACTCACTTAGGAAGTGAGTTTTGGCATCAAGATGGTTAAGGGAGCTGGATCCAGAAAACTGTGCCCGTATAGTAGCGAGAAGTCTCTCGTCATTGGCGCTGACCAGATCCGACCGGGGAAGGTACTGTTTTAACTCGGGACTGATGAATAATAAATATGAGTGTCCCAATAACTTCAAATATAAATCAAGTCTTTAGAAAAGGTATTATATTTTGAAAAGTACTTGAGAGGTAAATATTTACTTTGTGGGTGGCTGAGTCAGTCCAAGGGCGAGGTGTTGAAGAGCGGTCAGCTCAGCCACCTGCTGGTAGATCGTGGAGCTGGGCAGCAATATTTTCCCTTCCAGATAATCAGCCAGAAGCTGTAAGACATACATAATCAGTATCCATCATACTCTGAAAACCAACTAATGTTAACAAATGGAAATCTAGTACCTGTTGGTAGTGGAACTCCACATAAAGATCATTTTCAAAGTTGAGTGGCTGTTTCCAGATAATTCGATGAAAAGAGAGAGAGACGGAGCCGTCATCCAACAGAAAGTCAAACAGATACTCATCCGAGTGAATTGGACGTGTCACATTAGCTAAAGAAAGTAATACATGAAGATTATGAATACATTAGAGCATGTATTTACTTAACATGCGTTCAAACATGAATAAGAACAACAGAGGGCATCTTACCCCCTTTTTTAGTAGCAAAGATAGAAAATTCCTTCATTTCGATTGGATTCCCGATGCCCATCTCTGTACAAATGTCTGTTACTACCTCAAATGTGACCTATAGAACAGACATGTGATGCACACACTATATTTGCATACCAATTCATGTTAGATTCTGTTGCAGACGTCTTGGTGATTAAGAATGAAAACAGAACGAGGATCCAAACTCACACTAAAGCTGCGAATCTTGCAGGTAAACTCATTTCCACCAGGCAACATGATGGGCAGCCGTCGAGAGGTCCTGCCAGCCTGCAAAAGATATAAAAACACTAAGATATAATTAAAGATATAATTAAAAGATATAATTACATTAAAGCTCAAGGGGCTTGAGGCAAAAATGCACCTGAAATTAAAACCGTGGTTGGAAAAAGCCCCCTATATGATTAATAATCATTTTAATTTAATTTCTGACACAGCACAAGAAAACATTTAACTTTTTTTTGCTTTTACTCACCAAGATAGCCTCCATCTCTGATTGGGAGGGAATGTGCCTACGTCCTCCAAAACTAAGAGATCTCCTGAGATTCTTTTCGCACGTATTTGCCAGCTCTAAACACAAACCCACACACGAAAAAAAAAAATAATAATATCGAGAAACACAGATACAGTCTTGAAAATAGAGGTGCTTAAAAAGGTGATTACAAAAACCAACAAACAGGTTCTTTGGATGTTTTTAAAGAGTGTACTCGCATACAGGTTGAGATTGCTTTTAAACATTCGATATGAATACTGTACCCTGAAAGGGATGGTTAGCATCATGCATGATGATCTCTAGGTGCTGGGTGAAATATGGCAGAAGTGTACTGGAACAGGGGAAGAATCCAGTCACCAGATTTAGCAAACGCCAACCACGCGTACAGCTCTCCCTATACAAGCCCAAACCAAAGAGATTTATACACTCACAAAAGTACACAGATGTCAAATTTGATTTCAAACATACAATATTAATAAAGACACCCTGCAGCAAGACACTTTTTACTACACGTAAACTTACTTGACTGCGTTCTTGGTGGTCTGCTTAATGATCTGGCAGTAGATCTCATCTCTGAGGAATTCCTTCTCTTTCCCCAACTAAAGCAAAACAAGTTATTATATTACAGATCTCACAGTATCACTCGAATGAAAATGCTGTGGGTATGTAGATAAATCTCACCTGTAGAATGAAGTTCACACAGTCGCCTTCTGACTGATTTTTCTTCAGAGGCAGATCTGACATGAACTGCATTAAAACTGTAAAGAAATCACGATGTGTACAATAACTGTTGTTTATTACATAGGTGCCTAAATTTCTCTAAATTCGAGTCTTTAAATTTGAATTGATTTCAATATTTAAGTGTGTTTATAGATTTATTTGGCAGATTAAGTTGCAATGCAGGACTATGTAAAATTAGCTGTAATCATTTCCAAATAAACTTCTTATTTTGTGTATTGAAGGCATCTTGCATGCACTTGTGTCTATGTGGATCAGTGTTGTGTGTATGTTTATTTGTTCTCTTACCCATGAAACACTGTGCACCCTGACGGTTGAGATCATTGTCTGAGAAAAGGATAAGCGATTCCTGAATGGGATTCTAATAAAAGCAAACACAAGTTTTAAAGTAATAAACACACACTTAATGATGAGATGAAGGGACTGAAAGCTTTATACATACTGGAGTGTATTCAAGCATCTCATTCAGACTTTTTCCACCGTTCGAATGACTGTGAAAAAGTGATAGAGAGATTTCATTTTGGGAGTTACGTTTCTTAAATCCGATTCAAACTAATCTTCCATGGTCCTTACCTGGTGATGGCATCTGCAAAGTATTTCCTGGCAAACTCAGTCATGGCGTACTGCTGCCGATCCGGTTCAGATCTCCGGATGGACGTCCTCTCTAGACTGAGTTCACTGCCGGCCGGTACTGCACGGATAGCAGGGATGTTGGGGGAGGAGCTATTGGCTGGGATGTTGGAGGTGGAGCCATTGGCTGGGATGTTGGGGGAGGAGCCAGTGAGTCTCATACTCTTCCTCCTGTATAGCTGCCGCTCCATGTTGCTGCTGTGGTAGTCTGGTGGGGCACAGGGCTGAGTGACATCCACACGAAAAAGTCCTGAACGACCCCCAGAGGAACCAAACATCCATCCTGCAAAGACGCCAAATAAGTAAAAAAAGTGTTTCACTACTTTACCCATCTATGGTTTCACTAAAGTTAATTCTCACCGTCTTTGAGTCCATCCATGTGCAGAAGTTTGATGACATCACCTCGCTGAAAGCTCAGCAAGCTCTTGTCATCTGTCACATAGCTCTTCACAGCTATCACATAGTCTGAGTCCTGCCAAATGACAGCAAATGGATTTAACTGTCTTTATAATAACTATCGCGAAAAATAGTCTGAAAAGAGTTCAAGTAAGTTGTGAAATTATGTTTATAAAATCTTTCAGCATTACTCTCCCTCGTGTCATTCCAAACCTGTATGACTTTCTTTATTCTGCAAAACACAAAAGAAGATATTTTGAAGAATGTTGGTAACTAAACAACACTGGACCCCATTGACTTCCATTGTATGGACACCACTAAGACATAAATATCTTCTTTTGTGTTCCACAGAAGAAAGATTCACATATAGGATTTGAACAACAAGAGGATGAATGACTGATTTTTATTTTTTGGTCAACTTTTCATTTATGTGTAAGCAGGGAATTGAACCTTGATCAGTTCCATGAGGAAGAGACTAATGACAGCAGCAATTTGAGGAGACTGTGGGGAACGAAGCTCCAGGTCCTCATTTGTCAAAGAAACCACAACTTTTCCAGCTCCTTTCTGCTGCGCTGACAGAACATGTGCATAGCTAAACAAGAAAAACACATGTTTACGTTGCATGATGGGACATTTTTACTACAGTAAAACCCTGTAGCTGTACCTGTAGCTGTGGAGCAGTTTCAGGTGTTTGGGGTTAATGCCTGAAGCTCTGGCCACCGTCAGCAGTCTTATTCCTCTATGAGAGACTCCTAGAATCTGAGAATCTCCTCGGTTTCCTACCTGTGTACACACACATGCACAAGAAGATTGAGACTGAACAAACTGTGTACGTTTTTATTGTGCGGGTTATAAAATAAAATCATTTTACCTTCACGTTAAAGAGACGGGCAAAGTAATTGGACCAGTTGTCTCTTGCTGCCATGACAATCCTTTTCTTCATTGCAACATCCTCAAGAGAACTGATGCTGGTGCCAATGTGAAAGCTCGCTGGTGAAGAAGGCAGAATGAAACATTACAAATGATCCAAAGTTGTTGGGAAATTGTTTCGGGGAATTAAACAGCACTTGTCATACCCAACAGGTCTTTCATTTTTCGGCGTTCCTCACGTGAAATCCTCAGACAGGAATCTGAGTAAGTGTCTCTCATGATCTACAGATAATAAAAGAATGAGTTAGAGCATCCAAGAATATAGTTGTCGTGATGACTGCATATGGCCAAAAGTGTGTGGATACAAGATTTTTAAATTTTTTCACAAATAATAGCCAAAACCATTCGATTTCAAAACTTATTCCTGATAAGCAAACCAAGTAACATGCACGACTGACCTGTTCACAGAGCAAGTTGAGCGAGTACGGGTGGTTGAATTTCTCTTTGGGATAGAACAACTGGGTATGAGAGATCACAAATACAATGAGAGGTGTAAACTAAGGTAGAAATGACAATTAAACATGAGTCCTAAAAAAACCATCTCTCTGCTTTATTACCTCCTTGCGCAGGAAGAGTTTGCCAGGCATACTGGAGTAGGAAAAGTAGACGCTGGCAGAGAATCTGTGCATCTGTGAACGAACACTCTCCTCCTCTGCCATTCTGCTAAAGTTATCTTCGGAGACACACAGAGACAGGAAGAAATTACAGGATTATATTATTAAAAGAGATCAATTTGTCTTAAATAGTACGAGAACATTTCCATTAATAGCCAAAAATACGTCATACGGGTCAAAATTGTCGATTTTTCTTTTATGCCAAAAAACATTAGGGTATTAAGTAAAGATCATGTTCCATGAACATATTTTGTAAATGTACTACCGTAAATATATCAAAACTTTATTTTTGTGAGTGGATGCAGCAAAATCGCTAACAAAAATGTCAGAAACACCTACAAACTTTGCTCGCCGCTCTTTGGGAATCATCCACTCAAGTTTGGTATCTATGTAAAGTTTAGAATTTCAGCTTTCAGGTTCATCTATTTTCACAACATCATTACAGCGGTAAGACAATAGAGAGCATTAAAACAAATAAACAGCGCCTCTAATTAACAACTTTAAAGACGATTTTCTCAATGTTTTGATTTTTTTGCACCCTCAGATTCCAGAGTTTAAAAAGTTATATCTTGGCTAAATATTGTCCTACCCTAACAAAACATATATAAATAGATATCTTATTTATTCAGTTTTCAGATTATGTAAAAATCTTAATCTCAAAAAACTGACCCTTAAGACTGATTTTGTTGTCCAGGGTCACATATATATGCTAAAATATAACTGTGATGACAAATATATATTGTGATACAGATACCTGCCTTGATTTATTCATGAGAATATGAAGAATATCACTTACTAAGTCCAGGTGCAGGCATCAGTGGCGGGTCAGGGATGTTAGGGGGTGGGGAAGGGGTGTGGCTAGGAGGTGGAGGCGGAGCTTGTGATCGCTGAGAGCTGAAAAGATCAGCTAGTGAAAGCTGTTTCTCTCTCATACGGTTGGAGATGGCACGAGGGCCTCGGGACTCAATGGGTGGAGGGGGTGGAGAAGACGTCTCATTCCACTGTTTCTGCAGCAGAAAACACAGTAACGTGAAAAAACGAATGTGAAGTTTGAGATTTTAATGTAAACTTAAAACGTAGCAGGACACATCTAGTACCTTCTGTTGAGTGACGGGACCCTTAGCTTTCAGAATGGCCAGTGCTTCTTCTTTCGGGTCATTCTTCTTTATAAAGTGCTTGGCTGGAACCCTATAAAGATCAAAGTACACATTGTTGAGATTAGTCAACACTACTGTACACCACCTGTTTAACAACCAAGATGAATGCCAAGTTATGAAGGGGAAGGACAATATGTGCAAGAATGACAGGAGTTGGAGTCACGTTGCAACACCATGGTGACATCAGATAAACAGAAAGCAAGCTTCAAAGACATGCTTTGGAGTAATGTGAACGGTTTTGCAATATGAGCAGGAACGTGTATTGAACAACTAAATGGAATGTTGACTAATTGTTTTGGCCTACCTGACCGGCTCGAAGGCTTTAGGTTCTGGAGCAGGCCGGTTCTGGTATTTCTTTATAATCTCTCTAATGTTACGAGTAGGTTCTGGTTTAGGAGATGTAGGTTCTGGAGGTTCGGCTTCAGGTTCTGGTATTATAGGAGGTGCTGGGAGAGGTTTGACTGTGTAGAGCAAAACAAGGTTGAGCTTTTCAACACAGTATTTTAGACAATAGCTTTATGTGCTGTTATAGTAACACATCATAATCTTTAAGCTGACCTTCATTCTTTACTGGAGGAGGTGAAGTTGGTTGGCACACTGGTGGATTTGAGTAAATCAGTGGCTTAGCAACCTTGGGGGCGGGCTTTGGACGTGCTTCAGATGTACCTGAAATACATAAAAAAATAGTGAAAATCGTATCTTTTATTCAATTATGCTGTTTATATAAGGATCTGATTTGATAGAGTCTACTCACCAATCTTTTGAAAAAAATTTCTCTTATCTTGAAAGGAGCCGAGATCTTGCGGGGCCTTAATATCTTCTCTCTCAGGCTGTACCTTAAAAAATACAAGATAATGATAAATGTGAGATTATCCAGTGCTGTTGTACAGTATACAGATACAGGGAAAACTTTACTCTACCTCAGGGGGGCGCGGCTTTGGAAGGGTCTCAGGGGCTTTTCTGGAACTCGGAACGCTGGATCTCTCGAACGAGGAGCGGCTGGGTGAGGGTGAACGTGAGGGTGAGCGGGTGCGTGCCCGGGGAGGTGAGCGGGTGCGTGCCCGGGGAGGTGAGCGGGGGCGCGCGCGGGAAGGAGAGCGGTGCCGTTGCCGTGGTGATGACCTCTGTGAATCATTCTGCCGTTTACGCATCTCGTCCTGTTGTTGCTGCTGGGACAGAGTCATCGCCTGCATGGTCATCTGCTGAGCCTTAGAGAGTATAATTTAGAAAAAATTATAATTATATTAATTATTATATTATACCATGGTCTGTTTGAATACTCGATTAAAACCATTTAATGCATGTGTAGTTCCAGTCAGTATGATCATCATTAGATAATAAGTGTCATTTGTTTTACCTGTCTGATCTAAAATTGCACTGTAAACATCAATAACAGCTTTAACTAGGCAAATGACCATGGTATAAATCCACGGCTAACCATGCATTAAAGGATTTTAATCTCGTTCTTGGCCTCCATAGCCAGCTTTCATTTAATTTGCTCTATATGTGTTTCACGTGTTTTCCTCACCAGAAGCAGAGCCTGCTGATTGATAAAGGCCTGCTGTTGGGCAGCCATTTCCTGTGTACCGACACCTGGTGTTGTGCCAGGCATAGCTGGTGTGACGGTTGGCATAGCAGTTGGCATCATCATGGCTACGTTCAAACAAAAGCAGTATAAAGAAGAAAAAATAAATAAAACAGATGCAATTTGAAAAGCATGACAAAAGGTGGTGACAAAGACAGCGGGTGTGCTTACGTGGCATGGATTGCATCATGGGAATAGATGCAGCAGCGGGCATCATGTTTGGCATCATTGGCGTGGCAGCATAGCCAGCCATGGCAGGATTGTATGGCATTCCTATGTAAGCAATGCATTTGGTGGGAGTAAATAAAACATTTGTAAAATTGATTTTTGGAGTCTCTACCTTCACCTTTTGGGCTCTTTTATATTGTTTGATTTTACATTTTATATATAACACCACTGGTCATATTCCAAAATATTCAACACTCTCAAAGTAATTTTCTGCATTACTTTAAAACCAGAGATTAACATTCTGTTAGCATTAACATAAACCAGAGATATGAAATCTGTACTGTACCTGCTCCAGTGTACATGCTGGGCATCATTCCCCCACCACCTCTCATTCTCCGATTCAGCATTGCCATTCGTTCAAAGTCCTAAAAACACAGCAATGGTCTCAATAAAAATGCACATAATTACGCCTCAAAGATAAAAAACAATATGTGCCTCAGAGTTAATAAGTGCCAAAGGTGTATAAAATTTGGTAGTTTACTGAACTTTATCGACCTATAACAACAAAATCTGTGTGTACACGTGGCTTAGCAGTCAGGACATTAAAAGTGTCTACATACTTTTATGCATGAATATTTTAATTGATATATTTGATAGTTTTTCTCTATTTTCAGTTTTTTATTTGATAGTTTTTCCTTGTGGAAAGATCTCCTTGACAATGTATTTGAATGAACCTACAATATGATGAATCTACAATAACTGTACATTATTCACAAGAACTGCACAAAAACATTAATGTTACTGACCGGAGGGCCGTGATCCAACACTGGATCAAAAAGGTCATCAACGTAAGAATCGATCTGCTGCCCTCGTGATCCTGAAAGAAGCATTTTTACAGGAGTGTCCATTATAAAGCTCGAACGAAATGTTATTTACTTAACAGGGAGAGTCTCTCTGCCGGTAGCTTGTTTTCTTTCATTTCCATAATCGTCTCACGACAGAGCAATGAAAGAATTTACTGCCTGTCTATAGCAAGTCTTGCTAACTTACCCTGGGATGTTGAAGGGGGTTGGTAGGTGTCCCATGGAGATGCTTGAAAGGATGGGAGACCAGGAGCCTGCATGGATGGGGCAGGTGGTATGAAATCATCCAGGTTAGTGGACATCATCCTGATAACAAGAGATTTGTGGCTTTTAGTTTATGCATATTAGCGTGGAGTCCATCTAAGTGCTGCTAGTGTACTTATAATATTTTCTCTTCCATAAAAAACAGAACCTCTGACTCTGCACTACTCATTACTTTGTCCAATCAAATGACTAGAATAAAAGCTCCCACTTACCACCTAAAATTGACCAAATAGCAAATAATGGCACATAAACAAAGCAAAATGAGTTCTAAAAAAGGTTTGCTAAGGAAATATGTCAATAAATATGTTACCTGTCACCCATGTCACCAAAAAGGTAATCGGGTTGTGCAGGTGGGTGACCCAGGGGCACATCTGCTTCCACTCCGGCCAAAAGATCCATGACAAAGTCACAGCCAGCCAGATCGGTCCAGCCCTCCCCAGCCAGCAGAGACACAGACCAGCCTTGTGTAGCTTCAGACAGACCCCTGACAATAAAGAGTTACAAAGCTGAATTAAAAAACATGACATAGCGCTCCAGTCACTGTGAGCACATGTACTGCATTCAAATAAATATAATTAATGTATTTATTATAAAAAATACAAAAAAAATCATATATAAAAAACACGTTTTGCATCTCGGCTACCTGTAGCTTAGAAGCCAAGAAGCCAGTTGCTCCCCTGTGGTCCATGACTCCACCTCCACAGTCAACCTCTCATCTACAAAATGATATTTAACAACAAACACCTTTAAAATCTTTCACAATACACATGATAAACCAAAATCAACAATTAAGGAAATCATTTATTAACGTCTAACTTATTTCCTTGAACTGAACAGGTAATGCACACGTGACACGCTACAATTACATGTTCACACTGTATCCTGGTCAACCGTGTGCCAAACCAAGAACACCTAAATTATCATCCTCACCATTAAAAGTGTTGACCTCCGCTACCATTTTTCCTTTTCTCTGATTGGCTGTCCACTCCAGCTGTGTAGGAGGGTGCCGCCTACAGGCAGGGGAGGGAAGCTGGCGGGAGGTGAGGAGCTTGTGCTGGCACAAAGACCGGTACTCCCCTGGACCCCGATCTGACACATATCTAACAAATACAAATCTGTCTGATCTGAAAATAAAAATCTATTTATTTGTGGTGCCTTTACATGCATCAGGTTTGACATACTTGAGCAAAGGTTTCTCCAGGGCTGGAGACGGTGTAAAGGCACTCAAACAGCACGCCAGAAGCAACCAGCCTCGCAGGGCGCTCTCTTCTCTCTCCCTGTCCCAGGTGTGGTACACCAGTTGAGCTAAAACCTCATCTCTGATGTTGGGCTGAGTCTGGCTCTTTTCTACAATGTAGTTTCCCAACATCTGCTCTTGCCAGCCAGTCAGATCAGAGTCCCCAGTGAAACGCAGGATCTAAAACAACAAAGCAAGAAAGGATTCATTATTAGCTATTACAGCTATTAGTCATGTTCGGCACTCAACTTTCTTCTAAAGAATATGTGACGTGCTATATATAAGCGCTATATATATAAATAAAAGTGAATTGAATATGTTTAAGGCATCACACTGACCAGTTTGTAAATTTCTAAGGCAGTTCGGGCATCCTCAGGGTCCAGAGATGTCAAAGGTCTGTGAAGCGGGTAGCCGTTTGGTTGGCACCACCCGTCCTGGAGGAGAGAAAACAGATTAGATATCAAATGCAAGACACTGATTTTCATGAGAAAAAAATCATTAATTGGATGGTTTAAAAAAACGTAATGTCATACCTTCAAGACTGTGTTGGCATATTTAGAAAAAGGATGGTTGTCAATGTCTCGGGGAAGTGAGAAGCTGTGTTCTGATTTGACCTGGGGCAAAGCCACTTCTGTGACCCCTGATCCTTGTGGTCGTCCTGCAAGGCATTATGGGAAAATGTTGTTAAAAAAACATTGCATGGGATTAAAGCTTCATCTTTAAAGCTTTATCCACGCAGATGTAAAACCTTAAGGATGCACACTACATTGTTAGTAAAGTATTATTAGCTATGGTCATTCTTGCAAAATAAAAGATCTTAAAATGTATTATGTAATTATTTAAAATCATTTAAACATATGTATTTAGTTTTTAACATATGTATTTATTTTAGATGTTTCATTGGACACGCTCGCTGGCCCGAAGTTAATTTCCGGTCTCTGCTTAGTTATAATACAATTTATTTTAAATTTAATTTATAATAATATTCAGCTGTATATTAAATGTATTAAATTAAATTAAACCTCAACAGTTATTGATTCTTTGCGGAGGTCTACCGGAATTTAAGTTTGGACCACATAACGTTTATGTTGTTGCCGCTGAATCCGTCTATACATATTTGTAAATGTGTATTTTTAATGGTCCTATACTTTGGCTTTTTTTTTACCATGACAATAAATCTTTGGTAGATTCAAACCTTTGGCTCTTACCTGCGGCACTGCGTAATCTGGCCGACAGTTCAGCCGGGATCTCCAATATTCCCACATCCTTCAGAAAACATAAAATAAATATTAGCTCTTGAGATGTAAACAAGCATAAATGTATGATGACTTCTTAAGTCTTATTTCATTGGGAATGTAAAACAGGCACTGAAGTGTGAAAGGGTTAACTTGAAGTTTTTAGTTACAAAGAGGACAATTCCAATCACATTACATCAGATACTCAGAACCTCAAAGACTGAAGAGAATAACTCTTATATTGTGGTACAAATAATAAATAAATAAACACAACCAATAGAAAAACAAAAAGCAACAAAAATAATGAGAAACAGTAAAAAACTCAAGGTGTCTCACCATCTCTGAAGAGGTAGATGTAGGTTTTTCTACTTGTTTCACACTGGTTCTAGCTGTATGTTCCTGATCAAAACAAAATATCATAAAAATATTCTGTTTAACAATGTTTTAACAGTACCTTAATTCCGTCTATTCACATGTTTGTTTCTCTCGTGACTAAACAATGGAACATTTATGTTGTAAGACTATCCCATTTGTGTGTGCTTTTACCTGTCCATGGCATCGTATGAAAGGTAAACAGAACTATTCTTAGTTGCTGGGTGGCTTTTATATGCCAGGAAGACCCTCCCTCGACTCGCTCCTCCCCAAACCCATCCCTAACGCTTTATCTTATCATTTATTGCTCATTTCATTTAACTGCATTAATCACTTTTCTGTTTTGTGTATCAATGTTGCCAATGGTGCTGAATTGACACCAGTGAAGAAGGAAATCTGTTTATTTTTAAATCAGATATTTTCCTGTCTACATGACATTAAAGCTTCTGAAATCAAACAGAGCCACACAATGCAGCTCAACCCATTGAATGTGTTTAAATCTCAAACCCGTCTACAGCAGAGTACTTGACAGCTCAGGAGGACAGAGTCCAAACTGCATAAACAATGGCAGGAAACAAGAAGCCAAAAAACCGAAAGTAGCTGGTTATGAAACTTAGTGGATCATTTGAACACGTTAAACTACCAGTCAAACATTTGGACACACTTGACTGAATTTATGTATGTAAGAATGAATACCTTTTGATCTATAGCTCATGCTTCAATGCTTGAAATTAGTTGATTAGATAAAGCAAGTGCTTATAGCAAACATGAAACTACTTTAATACTGTAAAAAAGATCCCAGAATGCCTTTTTTCAGAGTAGAAGTGAAAATCTTTTGATTAATTAAATTGAACTAAATTAACTAAATTCTGTACTTTTTTTGTACTATAATTTAGAAATGTCAAAAATGAAAACGAATGTATTTAAACTTTTTGACCGCTACAATATACAACACAATACAATAAAAACCAATCGATCTGAATTTAAAAAATCTTTAGCAAACATTACTCCACACCTACAAGACCTTATTACTGAAATCATGTCATGTCCTTCTCCTGAATATTGTATTATTAACATTTCTGTAATGTGAAATATGGATACATATTAAACACAACCTACCTAGGACGATATTAACTCAATTGCAGCTCCATAGAGGTTATTTACCAGCAACATAAATATACATATTATCTCATAAAACGTCAGGGTTTGAAATCCAAACAGGAGAGTTGTGGGTTCGACACGATAGAGAGAGAGAGAGAGAGAGAGAGAGAGAGAGAGAGAGAGCAAGAGCGAGAGCGAGAGCGAGAGCGAGAGCGAGAGAGAGAGAGAGAGAGAGAGAGAGAGAGAGAGAGAGAGAGAGAGAGGCTGGGGCAATCAAGGGCTGATGGGATCAAAGATGAAAGAGCAGGTAAGAGGGTGGAGCTCACCTCACCCAGCTATGACATGTTACATTTATGCACACTATGACACACTATAACTGAGTTTTTGTCTTTTTTGTACAAAGGGACAAAGAACTAAACTGAGCGGTCAGAAATTTAGTGGAACAAAAATTAAACTACATTATAATAGGATACAAACATTTTAAGAGCCGTAAACTGAATTCCACCATCTCATAAATGCACAAACGGGTCCAAAGTCCTTCCAAAGAAGGAAATATATATACACCGATCAGGCATAACATTATGAGCACTGACAGATGAAGTGAATAACACTGATTCTCTCTTCATCACAGCATCTATTAGTGGGTGGGATATATTAGGCAGGAAGTGAACATTTTGTCCTGAAAGTTGATGTGTTAGAAACATGAAAAATTGGTAAGTGTAAGGATTAGAGCAAGTTGAGGATGTTCCCAGTGTGCAGTGGTCAGTTTGTTGTGTATACACAACAACACAATATTAGGAAGGTGGTCATAATGTTATGCCTCGGTCTATACATAATATATAAAGACTTGTGACTTGTGATGTAAGTTTACACTCTGATCTTACACGTCATAATTTATGACACGAATAAAGCCCAGAAGCAGTTTATTGCAGTCTAATAAAATAAACTTCACACATTTAGGTGAGTTTAAGGAGTCTGAATATGATTTATTCAATAATTATTTGATAAAATAAAGGATTGGGGCTTCAATTTACTGCTTTACATCATATTTGTAAAGTGGTATTGGTTGCCTTGCAATGTGCATATAAGAGAGATAGAGAGATAAAGATTCTCACCCTCCATTGACGTCTCTTGATTGTGTTTCTTGTTATCATCATAGTTGCCCAGAATTGAGTAAAGGATTGCTTTAGCTTCTTGTAGTACTTCCTGTAACAGAAAGAGGGCAGCATTCATTCACATTAAAGGGACAGTTCACCCAAAAATGAAAATTCTGTCAACATTTGCTCACCCTCAGATTTGTCCAAACCTGTATACATTTCTTTGTTCTGCTGAACACAAAGGAAGATATTTGTAAGAATGTCAGTAACCAAACAGATCTCATCCCCTATTGACTCCCGTAGTATTTATTTTCCCTACTATGGCAGTAAATGGTGGATGAGATCTGTTTGGTTACTGACAGTCTTCCAAATATCTTTCTTTGTGTTCAGCAGAACAAAGAAATGTAAACATTAGCATTTATCTATTATCCTCAAATTCACAAATCTCTACATATTCTCTTCACACACCTGGCCTGGTGGCCCCTGATATGGGATTGAATGACAATAGCTTTCTGCTTAAAGAAACGAAAGTTGCGTCTGCAGATAAAGCCCCGAATGTTCCTCTGAATGGTCACTGCCGCCCATGTTTGTGTACAGCTCCATTTTTCTTCCACCCGCTGGTACAGAATTTCCTTCATAAACACCTGAATTGTAAGAAAAGCATGGACTGTTATAGAAACACATGTAATAACCCTAATAGTGTTTATTAAGCTAAGTTCCTTTCTATACCTTAGTAAGTCCTAGCTGATACTGGCCTTCCTCTGCTCCTATTGTCTCCAGCAAACTCACTACCTGCTCTTTACAGGTCAAGTGGGCAGGCTTTTGTGCTAATAACACACCATACCTGTCAGAAAGAAACTAAACCTGTAGTAACTGGCACCATAACAAGGTAGTTGTTTAAAAGAAAGACAGTGTTTAGTTTAATAACCAGGCAGGGTTTTTGCAATATTGCTAAGTAAGCATTGTTAGACAGTTGCAGAAGTGTTGTAAATGGGTTTAAAGTGTATTGTTTGGTGGTTGCAAATGTATTCTTTATCCAAGTCCAATTACAAAATGAAAGATGTTGGATCAATAAATCCCACCTTTACTTTCACATGTTTGTCTACAAAAAGAGTAACTCCAGTTGCATAAAAATATAATAGTATGTGTAGATGAGAGGATTTGTTCAAGTATGAGCAAACGCTAAAATGATGTTTATCATCTGGATTTGGTCATCCTGTGTTACCTCTCCATGAACAGATTGAAGGGTATGCGAATAGGAAATCCCTCTTTCCGAATGTGAATGGTCTCCAGTATTCCTCCATGCCTCAGCTGTGTGGTTACATAATCGACATCAAATATTCCTGGAAGCTGAAACAACACAAGCGCACAAAACCCTGAACTAGAGAAGGTCCATAAACCAAAAATCTGAGAAGTATAAAAATGTTTATATTAATCTAATGAAGTTACCTTAACATAGTTTGGTTTGAAACAACGTATAAATGTAGTTTTCGACCTGGAGATCAAAACAAAGATGAAAGAAATGAATCATCGGTTCACAAGACCGTATGTTTCCAAGAGCGTATGATAATTATTTTAGTTTTGTGTATAACATATATGAATTATTAAAGTGATGTTATTTGTTGACCTCTCTAAGCGGGTGGTGAGCTCAGTTAGGGACTGCTGGAAGTGAGAAGCCAGAGTGGTCATCTGACTGCGTCCTCTTGCTCTTCCCAGCTCTTTCTGCTGGATGTAATGCTCTTGTACCTTCCGGAAGAGACTCGACACCATCTACACACAAGATAAACACAATCCTCACAGGTATTTGTTACCAAACATTGGTCCTTTAAAACTTAATGCCACTTAAAGCTTGTATAAATGATACAGTGTGTGTTGTAAGTCTCGTCTTTGTTGTGTTTGGGTGTGTAGACAGTTTCATGAATATATAATACTGCGCACTATATTGTGTTTCTTTGCAATCCTGACGCATCAAAAATCTCAGAGGACAGCGTGATGTGTGTTTCCATTACATTTACCTGTAACCTACTGTGAGCAAAAAGCTCTAAGACTTCAGGCCGAAACTGGTCGTGATTTTTGTTCAGAAAGTTATGCACCTGGTGAACAAAAACAAAATTTAGCCACAAAGTTAAAGAATTCAAATATTTCATAAATATTCAGTTTATGCATACTGCCCTTGCAAACCTAAAAAAAATGACAAATGACATGGGTTTTTGAAGCAATTCATGAATAAGTAATGCTCAGATAAAGCATGGCTGCTTGCCTGATACGTGACAGCACCGGAATAGTGATATATTGTGAACACAGGCAGAGGAATTTTGGGCTTGGAGTAGTAGGGACTGTTGCCATGGTGATAGTGGCATTTCTGCAAGAATGTATGGTCTGTGGCCTGAAACAGAGAATGAAGGGGCTTAGAAATAAGATTAAAACTGCCCATAAATAGACATTTGCATTTGAAACAACACTGGGTCATTTTTTGTGGAAACTGAGGTTTTATGACACGTGCTGAATTCATCACTATGGCAGAGTCTCAATCATTTTTTTATGAATCATTGAAGCATATCTAGCTTATGGATGTTTTGGTAAGTTTTAAAGTTGAATTGTTTAGTTACTTGAGGAAGGCAGGTTTGATCATCCAGGATGCGAAGGATTCCATACGGCCGTGCTGAGATGAGATCCAGGCAGCCATGAGAGGTTTCCAGTGTTATCGGATACCACCGGATCTGCTCTGCACTATATTCCTCCTGATATAAACACATATCCCAGCTAAGACAAACAGAAGTAAACAAGTCACTGAAAACAAGAACAAAGAGAGAATGATTCGGGATGAAATAGAAAAGCAAGTTTTAAACGAATAGTTTTAGTTTTACAATGTTTGAAGAATAACGCTGCTCTGTTTTTATAGCTTACAGTGAAAGTAAATGGAGACTGCCCAGAGGAAAATGTTATTGTTCTTTCATAGCTCGGGAGATTTGATGTTGTACTCATTTGTTTTTATTTTAGACTGAGATGTTAATCTTAAACTTGCTTAGGAGAATTATAAATAAAAACAAATGAGACAAATAAACTATAGAGTACTGAACTGAAAATTGTATAGGTAAAATTCTTGAGAAACATTGAGAAATGTTTAATATTGAAACGATATTCAGTTCAAATGCTATTATTTTTTATAAAACTGAAACTCCAGTGAAATTTCTCTTTCTCAGGAGAAATACAGGACACTTAAGCAAAAGCTCCACATTTAATCTCATTGACGTCTAGGAGAAATAATTGAAATTGATCATTTTGGGTGAGGCTGTCGGGCACTAATGTTCTTCCTAAAATTTCCTTTCATGAGAAAAAGTCAACATGAATGAGAGTAAGTGGTTATATTTTTATGAATACAGTATATAACTTCATAAATGCAGTGAGAAACACACCATCATGCAGAGACGATTAAACTTAAAAGCTTCTCAAAAAAGTCCAATTTCATATGCAGGAAAAAAAATCTTTAAAAACTGAATAAGAAAATTTAAGATGTGTGTTAAATGTCAGGTGGAAATTGATTTGATCAATTAGAAACTGATAGAAAATGTCACGCACACATGCGCGCGTACACGTACACGTACACGTACACACACACACACACACACACACACGGACACGCACACGCACACGCACACACACACACACACACGCACACACACACACACACCTGCTCTTGTGCTACCAGGGATTTGTTCACAAACTGTTGCAGCTGCTCGTTGGCATAGTTTATACACAGCTGCTCAAAACTGTTCACACTCAGGTCCTGTAACACAAATACATTCAGTTTCTAACTTCAGAAGAGGCTGGCATATTTTTAACAAAGGTAAGAATTAAGTGTCACTGTGTGCATAACCGTAGATGAGTCAGAAATCAAGGTTAAATGTACGGGAGTGAATACCTCGAAGCCATATATGTCCACGATTCCAACAGTGCTGTCCATCTCTGTGGGCATCAACCATTCATTGATGCGTTCAAGTATCCAGTCAAACAGAACAGAGTACAGCGTCTTGGCAATGCCATCTCTACAACAAGAGCAATGTGTCAATATGCCTAAAGCATTGTGTTCTGGTTATCTCACAGAAAATCATTATAAGGATGAAAGATGTTTGTCAGACCTGGATTCAATGGCACTTTCCACAGACAGGGGGCAGTAGATCCTGTCATATATTGTTTCCTGTGGAAACAGATGAGACGGTTCTTAGGAGAGTGTTATATTTTTTGCAGAATGCCTTAAAAGAAATGAATGTGGGACGGCGTGTGTGTTTCAGAGTCTTACTGTCACTCTGTGAGTGATGACGGTCTGTAAGGCCTCAGCGGATACCTGCAGGAGATTCCCAACTCTCCGAGCTTCTGCTTCACTAAAAATACGAGCCACCTCGAATGACTCACTCTGATTTTGTAAAAAGATACAATTTTATTAATAGTAAGTTGCTCTTTTATAGCTTAGCAAACTTAGCGAAAAAAGGCGTTTATTCATTTCTCATTCCTCTATGGACAAGCTAAAACTGACCATGCTGATCAAAGCATGTATACCTCATAGGAGCTAAAGCAAATGTTGCCCAGCTGTAGGATAGATGACAGAATGGCCCAAATGTTTGCAAGTTGATCTGCATGTAAACCAGTCGTCTCCAAGCAGTGGACCAAGAGCTGGAAGTCTTGACTGTCATGTTTCCCTTTTAGCTCACATGCCCTACCCTTGACAAAGAACAAGAAAATTAGAAAGAGAACAGACATCATAAACCAGGTTACACATGGGCTTTATCTAACCTGGTTGAGGTAGAAGTAGGTCTCAGCTCCTTGAAGGTAAATATCCTGCTTGTCCCACTCGTTCAATCCAGCCAACAGTTCATAAAACACATGGTAGTTTCTCTCTTCCTTTGCCTAAAGGAACAGAAATACATTCACTAACATTTATAGTATGACACACTTGTTTGGTTGTAAATTCATATGTCAGACACTGAAGAACAAACTAAAAAAGTAAACACTCAACCTGGAAGACAACTCGAGATTTTTCAAGGAGATATTTCGACAGAGAAGTCCCGACAACAACACCACTAAAGAGAAAAGAAGTTATATTATGGTCATTTAATAGTTCTGGCCCTTGAAATCAGAGTTATGAAATGCGGTCGGCTTACTGTCGGATGTGGATGTGCAGGTACTTTCCAAATCGACTGGAGTTGTTGTTAAGTATGGTCTTGGCATTACCAAAACTTTCAAGAATGGGCAGAACATCCATTGGCTAATAAGAAGGTGAAATATCAGAGGTTTTATACTTAAATCTTATCAAAAGATTACAAAAACCACAAGTGACCCTGGACAAGAAAACCAGTCTTAAGGGTCCATTTTTCAAAATTGAGATTTTTACATCATCTGAACACAGAATAAATAAGCTTTCTATTGATATATAGTTTGTTAGGATAGAACAATATTTGGCTTACCGTTGTAATAACGTTGTGGACAATAGATGAACCTGAAAGCTGAACATTTAACATTACACAGATACCAAACTTGAGTGGGTAATTCCCAAGGAGCGGACAGCAGCGAGTGAAGTTTGTAGACGTGTTTCCGACGTGTTTTGATATATTTACGGTAGGAAATTTACAAAATATCTTCATGGAACATGATCTTTACTTAATATCCTACTGATTTTCGGCATAAAAGAAAAATCTATTATTTTGACCCATTTTTGGCTACTATAAATGTTCTCGTGCTACTCAAGACTGCTTTTGTGATCCAGGGTCACATATGCTTTGACAAATTTTTCCTTTACCTGACGTAATTTATCATTTCTGCCCTGATACATAGAACTCAGGTAGTGGACAATGAGCTTGGCAGCTTCTGTCTTTCCTGATCCACTCTGACCACTGTTTAGATGAAAAAGAAGATAAGTCATATTCACATCCGTGGCTATATATAGTGCATATTTATATGTAACTGTAAAAAACCCATAATCCTCCTTACTTTATGATGATGCAGTGCTCCTGGGTTGTATTCTGAGATTGGCCAAAGGCAACATCTGCCATGGCATAAATATGACTGCAGAGACGCCGCAGATGAGATTAGTATTGAATAAACACGATCTGCTACTATTTTGACCAAAAATAGTCACTCTTAACTAAACACTGCTGAAATAGATCCGTAAAAGCACTCACGGTGGATTATTGTGCTTCTCTTTACCCTGGTACTGCTGTCTCAGCTCCTCAGTGTAAATACTGAGAGGTTTAAAGGGGTTGATGGACAGCAGCATATTTCCTATATATGTCTGTTGATGTGAATAAAGTGAGAAAGACTAGTAGAACAATACAACCAGTGAATACACCTGAGCAAGGATGGATTATGGACCGAACCGACGGTGTCAGTGCCTTGGCACCTCTGTATGCCGGGGGCCATAGACTGAGACTATGACTTAAGGCTTAGACTTAATCTAAAAATGAATCTATCAATAATTACTCACACTCACATCATTTCAAACCTGTATGACTTTCTTCTGCAGAACACAAAAGAAGATATTTTGAACAACACTGGCCCCCATTGACTTTCACAGGAGACTTTCGTAGAAGTCATGTGACCATAATTCATCCTTACATCCTTTAAGTCACAATTGCACAAAATGCGTACATATATGGCGTCTCGATGAAAGCGCTTCTTCAAATTCAGCAAAACTGAACTCTCACACACCTCTCTGAAAAAAAGTGAAGTTTGGTTAAAGCAAAGCTTTAGTTTATATGTATGTACAGTACAACACAGAAAGATAACACAGGAAAGTCAAAACTTAGGATGTCAATGTTAAAACACTTTTGACTAGAAATGACACACTATGGTGAATGTGAGTCCTGTGAAGTAAATAACATGCAAGAAAACATGTTTGTTATCACACAGTATACAAGTAAACAATTTCTCTAGCAGGTGTGATGTATTTGTGTCGTGACTCACTCCAGCTGTGCCAAATCTTCCACCTCATCCACCTCCACAACTTCATTGCTTCCTGGCATGATTACCTGAGACCCCAAAAACACACTCGAACCAACTCCGGCTCAGAATAAACAAGGAATATTTCAGGCGTGGCCACAAAAATGACAAGGCCAAATGCAAATTTTTTATACCTGAGTGCTGTTAAGTCTCTCCTCTAGCATGTTCTGGGTTGGATCTTCTGATTCCCATGGCCCTCTGGCTTTATGGACTGGAATGGTGTGTGCGTGTTCATCATCCTGATACACCGTCCATTTGGTGAGCTTCTCGACTGTCTGATGTGGCAGGAGGTTCTCCGGACGCATCCAGTCTTGAGGATCCCCGTACATCTGGCCACTTTGAGCCCAGTGTAGCTCCACAGTGGACGGCATGAGACCATTCCCCATCAGATCGGCCACCTCTTGATCAACATCCTCCTCAAAAGATGGTTGCCTTACCCCGTTTCTCCATATCTCAGCTTCGGCTGACTGGTCTGCGTTCCTCCAATTCATCTCCGCTTCTCTACTCTGTTCAATGCTTCCACCACCGTTGAGCAACATTTTTGACATGGACAGTTTGGTGAAATTCAGTTGTGATTCTCCAAGTTTGCCCTTGGCTGCTTGCAGTATACCTGAACCATCTTTACTGCCTACGATTGGCTTTTTGTTGTCTGCTTTGACTTCGGACTCCCTATCGTTCGCTTGAGTCTTCGGGATTACGTTTTTATCACCGTCTTGTGGGTTTTTCTTGATGGATCTTAGGAGGCTCAAGTCTGGCTTTACGGGAAGAACCAGACGGGCTCCAGGCTTTGGTGGTTTACGTTCAGTGGTTGCACCGTTTTCCGTGCTTGTGGATGTAACAGCGGCTTCTTTAGTCTTGGGGATTTCGTTCATCCGGGGCAACACTATTGCATATTTGGCATCTCCAGAGTTGGCCTTTTCTTCTAAGTCTTGTGGAGATGTACAAGGGTCGTCGGATAAATTAGCTTGGGGAACAGCAGGGGCATCCTGGGTCTCCATCTTTGAATCATCTGCAGTTCCGTTTTTATTTGCCATTTTCATGACCATCTTGTGTCGGATAAGGTTCTTCTTTGACCTTGTGCTGTTACTCTTTTTCTTCAATACTAAAGCAGGAAGCCATTTTGAAATCCCAATTGCTTGAGTGACTGCGAATAACTTTCTTCGGACGTGGATGCTCTTTGGCATCTTCTTTGAAATCCATCCCGAGACGCGCCGCAAGGTTGCCATGCCTCTTTTTCGGGCTATTAGCCTTTCTGTCGATTTTGAGGGCATCTGCTCTTCGAGCTCAGTTGTCTCTGTCAATGTTTCCTCAGAAGTCTCTTGTTTTTGCTCTTCCACAATTTCCTTTTCGGTGTCTTTTGAAGGTTCCTCTTTGGCGTTCTTGGTTTTATCATCTTTTCCTTTGCCTTTCATTGTAAACAGCAAACGAGACTGTCTGTTCAACAGTCCTTTGCGTCCTGTTGTAGAGGCTATTGCCTGATCTTCCTGCTGATCCTCTTCGGTCTTATTCAAAGCCTTTGTTTTACTTGCCAACTGCAGAATTTGAGATTTACCTTTAGCGGCGCCACTTTTGGAGAAAGACATTCCTTTAAGCTGCACCCCTTCAGAAGGACCTGCCTGAGGTTCCTCTTTTTTGGAAAGCCTCTTCTTTTGAAGCATCTTGGATTTCAACATCTTTTTCTGACCTTGGAAGTGTGCAGTCAGGTTTAGCGATCCTGGTTTCATCAACGAACCGGCTGTACCATCCTGTGCGCTCTCTTGTCCGGTATCGCTCAGCACCTCCTCAGAGTCAACCTCTTCTACACTGCTAACAGGTTCCTCCTCAGGTTCTTCTTTAACTTTGCTTTCCGGGGGTTCATTATTGTTCTCATTGATCTTACTTTCCTCTTCTTTTTCTTCTTCTTTCTCTTCTTCTGTTTTCTTGTCTGCGTCTAAGAGTTCTTCCTCACTGCTTACAACACTTGCTTCGGTTTCGGCTGTCTCTTCCACACGTTCTGGCTCCTCCTCCTTGTCATCGGTACCTTCTTCTTCACTCTCTTGTTCTGAGCGTTCTGCTTTCTCACCCTCTGAATCGTTTTCTTCTGTATCCTTTACTTTACCTCCTCTTTTTCTCACACCTTTAGTTTTGTTCATAGGTTTGGCTGTATTTTTTTTCTGCTCTGGTTTTGATTTACCAGCCTTCCCAGCCCTTCCTCTACCCGTAATGCCATTTGTTGGCACCTTGGCAGGTACTGTTTTGTCATTCTGATTTCTCCTGGCGATTTGCCTGGAGGTCTGTATCTCTTCATCATCTGACACCTCGGCCTGGTCGTCCTTTCCCTCATCTTTTTTGGTCTTTTCTTTACCACCCGTCTCTTCCTTTTTACCTTTTCCGCTCTCAGTTTTTGAGAGGTTTTGGGATGCTGTCTTGACTCCTTTATTGGGGGAAACTTGTTCCTGTTTTTCTGTCTTTCCAGCCACCTTCTTTTTTCCTCCTCTAGCTCTGCTGGGTGGTTTGGCGGGAGGCATGATTCAGGGTCACTGTGTCCTCACAGGTCCTCTTTCTTAGTTGTTTTTACAGATGTTAAGACATTTCCCTATGCCTTTCAAAACATTAAAAGGAAAATAATTAAACAACAATGCTGAACTGATCTTTCTTACTAATCATTTATTTCACTCATTTTCTTAGTCTTGTGCCAGTGAAGCAAATTCACACCGGTGACCTAAACTACCAAGGGTATAAGATCATATGTCACGTCTTTCAACTAAAGTGCAAGGTGTACCTGACCTAACAGTCATCATTAGGACCAAGTTTCAGGTATTCACTCTAAATGATGCCCATCAGAGATGTGACTTTAGATCAAGACACAGTATAAGCATCTTTAAACTTGTTACCAATTTGTAAGTTTGCAATTTTATGCAAATCTTTTAAATAAACATTCATGCCCTTAAATGCATCAGCTAAATAAATCAAAGGTGGGATTTTTTTATTCTTAAATGTAATGTTACAAATGTAACAAAGTTAACAAAATACTTCTCCAAACACTGACATGAATCAAATAATGACTCACCTGTCTTCTCAAGTACGCAGGAGACATTGTGGGGGTCCGGTGAGTATTTCTTCTAGTCCTGCATCATTGGTATCATTGACACACTGCATGGATTGAACCTACATGTGGACACGAACACCTACACACCTAAACTCTAACACAAACACATACATAGACAAGCATGCAGAAACATTCAGGGCTGTAGTAAATAATTTAGATTTGACGGCACGCCATATAGTTATGCGCCCATTGATATCAGCAGCTGCTGAACAGACGGTGGAAAGGTGAGAGGCTTCACTGGAGGCTGACAAAAGGTGTTGATACATGAGAGAGAAGACAGGGACAGATGCAAACATGGTAAGAAATTCCACCAGTCATCTCGTAATCCATAGACGTTTCTACCGAAACTGGAGGATGATGAAATGAAATTTAAGAAATGCGTTTAGAAACAAACAACAGAACACAAATGTTGATATGTTAAAACTACTAACATATTGTTATAGCTACATATGATATATGTATATACATTTAGTAGTAATATTTTCTGAGACATTTTGTGCTGTCTTGCAAAGGCTTTGCTGTCAAAGCACAAATATCTAATAATCAAAAGTAGGATTTAGTATCTGTTTTGGATAAAAGTCTTTTAATCATTTAAATCTCATGTGTCATAAAGCTATTTTCAACAAAGTATGTTCTTTTTTTTTTATTGTCGTGTGACAGAATGGTGTGAACAGCTATTCTTCTACATTCTTCAAGAGGTGGTGTCCAATATCAGGCAAACATCTGAGCTTCTGCGATTAGGGAACAAAGCGTCTCTCAATAATAGATGATCAAAACTCCTGGCTTAAACGTGTATGACAACTGATCTTACCATGGGTACATTTTCTTAACTTAGTCATGAAATAATAACTTTTAACATAATAGAGGATGTCATGTACACAAAATAGTGTAAGGACATTAATAAATAAGAAAGAGTTAATTAAATTAAATCTTAAGACTCCTCCAAGTATTCTAAAAGATATGGGTTAATTCACTACCATATGAACTACACAAATCAAAAGAAAAAGTAGCCGTTTTTATTCATCTCCAGTGTGGTAAAGTTCACATTTTTACAAATCACACTTACAAACATAACCTTAAATGTACTTTCTGCAAAGTGCAGACTTCTCAAAATAACCTCCTGGAGACTTCAAAAGGTCACCAATCTGAGGAATAAACAAAACCTACAGGAAAAAGTTGCTCCCAGAAATAAAAAATGCTAATGAAATTGGTTGTTGCCATCAAGGGACGGGTTTAGCTTGTAAAATTCTCCTACTAAACACTTTCAATGACTAATTTATGACTCATAAAAATTAGCCTGAGCTTATTTTTCTGAATTATAAGTATTATTTGGTAAAACTGCTATTTTATTAGCAATTAGTTAAAGGGACAGTTCACCCAAAACTAGTCAAAAGTACAATATCAGGACTGTACAATATCAAACCAGAACAGTTTGCTGTCCTACATTCTTCAAAATATCTTATTTTGTGGCCAACAGATTATACATTATAAAGTACTATATTTCAGAATATACTAATACATTATTAAAATCAAACGCTGTCACTGTTAACATTAGTTAATGCACCAGGAACTAACATGAATAACTGTGTTGATATTAACCAATATTAACAAGGATTCATAAATGCTGAAAAACTAAATTGTTCATTGTTATCGAATGCATTTACTAATGGTATCTAATAGCACCTTATTGTAAAGTGCTAACTATTCATTTTAAACACAAATCAAAATAAATCAAGTTATTCTCGATTTTTAATAAAAACATTTTATGTAGACTTCATGTAATATGAATTTTGATAAGCAATTTGAACCATGCATTTTTTAAATAAATGTGATCATTTAACTTTATAAATGACACATAAACTATGTGCATTCATGACCTTTGTCATTCATATAAATAGCTGGATTTAGTTTATCATAAAAAAGAAACATTTTCATTTTTACTGTTGAGTACTCCAATATTCTTATTTCAGTTTGGTTATATTTTCATCATTAGTCTGCAGTAGTTTACCTTATGTGTACAATACTCTACAACTACAGAAATGGTGAAAAAAAGAAGAGTCGCTAGTACTTTGGTCAATATATGAACGCCATCACCCATTAATGGAGTTACCAGAACTGATGCTGAGTTAAAACTAAATAAATCCATACAGACAGACCTTTCGTGTGAAAAATTTACTGAGAAGACTGTAGTGTGAAGTTACAAAGAATAATAATTAGTGTTCTCATACATAATCATGTCTCTACAAAAATATATTCTAGAACCCCCCAAAGAAAACGCTAAAAAGCATTTCAGGAGACAGTACCAAAATATTTCCTCGGATCAGAAAATACAGCCCTCCAAAAATGAACCCACTGGTAAAACAGGTACAGATTTTCATATACACATATATTAAAACATTTGACTACAATATCTTAAAATTACATTCCTAAATTACATCGTTCATAATTGGCATATCAAAATGTTTTACAATTAAAAAAGGAAGTTCAAATCCTAGCCCCTCGGAAAACTGTACACCCCAGAAACTACAGCATGTGTACTACACAGTAGTGTAAAAATAAGTACCTATATATCATCTGTTATCTACCACTGTTCTCACTGGCGTGGACGGGATAAAAACAACACTACTTCCTGTGAAATACTCGGTGAGGTGTTTCATACTTTATATAGGCTACTTTGTCCTCGGATCTAGTTTGAAAGTCCTAATGTTGCCTTGTCGTCCTACCCTAAATCGTCAGCATCATCCATTAGAATTTTTACCACATATATCTATGCAGACTGGACTTCAATCTGGTATAAAAGAAAAATCATGCAATTAAAATTAAGTTAAAACCAAAAAATTCCTAAACCGCCAGTTTCAAATGCCACAGCTTTTGCATGATGCTGTGAAGCGTGCGAGGTGGACGTTCAGCATGTAATGGATCGAGTGAAGATACAGTGATTGGTCTTAGCAGGCACTGGTGGTGGTCCCTCACTCCATTTTGTCCCCCTGGGTGTAGAAGCTCTGAGCGGGAGGTTCCTCTCTCCAGGGCAAGGCTTTCGTATGGTTCAGTAGTGGTACTAGCAGTAGTGTTTAGATCGTAAGCAAATCTGGAATGCAGAACGGATCCAGAATTGTTCAGGCACTGGGATTAAAAGGCTCAGTCTGTAAAAAGCCAAGAAAAAAGAGCTTTAAGGCGTCTGCCGTGTTATAGTAAAGAGGTTGTGACTTAAAAGTGTGGCAAATTTTTAATGGTAATACAAATAATAGCCACTAACAAAAAAAGCTAAATATTAACTAAACTAAATATATATATTCTATCATTATACAGACAGGAAATAATTGCTTTAATTTATTGTAATATATTACCATTAAAGATATATATATATATATATATATATATATATATAGTGCTGTCAAATCGATTAATCGATTCCAAAATAAATGTTTGTGTTTATATAATATATGCACGCACACACAGGTATATAACACATTTACAAAAATATATATACATTTATATTTAAATATAATAAACGTAATTTATTTGAAAATATAAATATATATTTCACTCACATTTCTTAAATATATACATTTTTGTGTATTTATATATGCATATAAATATACACGGCACCCACACGTATATTATGTAAACACTATTTTATCACGATTAATCGATTTGACAGCATTAATATATACATAAATATGCAAGTTATTTACGAATAAACTAAACCATGACTTGCCTCCATTGCTCAGCACATTGCCTGCTTTTGGCTTAGTCTTCACGTTGTTCTCTAGAAAGGACCTTTAATCGAAAACTGTCAGATTAATCGAGCTGTACCAAATATTAACAAAGCAATTCGATCTAAATTAAAATCAAAGTCCTCACGTTTGATCTCCTTCTAGTGACTTCTGGATCTCCTGAAGCACTCCTGAGTTAGGGGAATATATTATTATATTATATTATATTATTATATCAAAAGTCTTTCATTAAAAATACCAACAAAAAAAAACATTCTAAATACTAATAATAAGCTAGTCGAAAGCTAATGTACTGTCTAGCAAACTGACAATTTTACTTGAATGTTGTATTTTCAGACTGCAAATTCATGGCAATAACAACAACATACAACAATATTATTGTGCAGGCGAATGAAAGTTACAAATCATGCACACACAACTGCACAGGCCATTATTTATGAAAACAAACAGCACGTTTAGATTGTTACTTTAAGCCATTTGCACGTTCAAAACACAGCAAGCATGATACACACAAACTGATAATCTGTCATATGCTCTGAGCTGCCAAATCCGCGGAGTTTCATGAATTATTTCTGAAAATGGGATTTTGTTTGACTAGCTGCTTATGTACTCACTCTCATCGTTGAGCAAAGCATGCTCCATTACTTGACTAGCAGAGTTCTCTGGAACACACAAGCACATCGATCAGTCTAGTGAAAACATGCAAAAGCTTCATAGAGAACTTTAATACAATCTGCGATTGGTGCAACAGCCGTGAACAAAATAATAATTTATAATAAAACCATAGGGTGTTGTTGCATCAATGACAAATTGCGTTCTTATGCACAGACCGATCGTGTTTGTTTGTGAGTGATTTCACTGAATGACATGGTGACACATTCAAAGAAACACTAAGAACATGCATGTTTTTAGTATTCATTGTTTAGCTTGCAAACATGACGCAGATGCTTGGAAAAAGCACGAGTCTCACCATATCCTTCACTGTCTCTTGTGAAATTCCTGCGGCGACACAAACAAAAACATACATGAATAAAACCAGTGCCAGTGTTTGACATCCGAATAGACAAATATTGTAAACTGTATAGCTCTTAACTGACAGCTACACAAACCTGTGTTCTGTGTCCAGCTGGTTCTTGTAAATGGGACTCGATGGTTTCTTGGACCTCATTTGAAGAGGAGCCTCAACCAAACAGTGTGGTTCCACCACCCAACGGGTGGAGAGAGAGAACCTTTCGAACTCAGATGGGGAGATCAGGTAGAAACCTAAAGAGTTTCATGATACAACATTTATATTTGAAAGAATACGTTTTGAAGTTGCATTGGAAAAAATCATAAGCTGAATGTAAAATCTCCTACCCTGGCCGTATTTGGTGAACACGCAGGATGCAATTCCGCTAACGTCCTCTCTCCGTATGCATGGATAATGCACCAGCATTTTGATGGAGGGCAGAGAGATGACGTGTAGCTCGCCCTGATTGGTCAGAACCACCAAACTGCTCTCCAGCTGTTCGTCGGTCCGACTTCCAAACCAAGCAACGCCCACACGGCGCACACGGGAACCGTCGACCGCTGTGAGCTTCAGCTTTGACTTACTGCTCACTTTAGGCAAGGTAAACAGCTGTGCACACAATCACACACACAGTAAGAAACACAATCTCGTGACCAATTGGGAGAAAATAAAATTTATAGACTGTTTCAAAGCAACAACATAAACAAATGTTACTACGCATGCACGCTTTTGTGACCCAAACTTAACTTCCGGTACACATCCACAAAGAATAGAGTCCCTGCAGATTATTTCTGATAACAAGCAAAAGAAATAAGTAAATTACATTAGCTAGCAAGTTAAAAGTATGTCTAGTCAGTATTATTTTGGGTTACCAGTAGAAGAACCGTTACTTGGCTAAACTTAAATTACACCACCCATTCAACAAATTTATTCTAATTTATTTATTTAAAATTAATATTAGTACAAATTAATATTAGTATAAAAGAAACAAAAATAGTTATATTATTAGCCACTAGTCAGACCGATCAACAAACACAGACCGGAAGTTAACTTCGGGCCAGGCGTGTGTCCATCCGATGAAACCTATAATAATAATGTCAACCGCCACCTTAAACTGCTCTTCTGAAATGACCAACAGATGGTGGGAGCCGTGCATTTCAGGACTGCGTGCCAGGTCGTGGGCAACCTCCAGAGGTTCAGGCAGAGGGACCCCTTTCCCATCTAAGACCACCAAACCGACTACTGGAGCCCGATGCATCAGCTGGATCTCTTTAGCTGCGGATAGAGAATGTATAATGTCATTTATATTATAATACATTATTTGTTTATTATGTTACATTTTATTTTATTTGAACCTGGATGAGCCATCACATGATCCTCCATCCTCCGTTCCACCGAGGGGATGCGGAGAACGTAAGCAAACACGGCTCCTCCATTGGTCCCGGCCCACAGTGATGGTGTACTGTGAGAACCTGCGAAAACAAGACAACAAAGGTTGAGATTTTCTTTCGGCTACAAACTACATTTCAGAAATACTAAAAAATAATAAAGGTGAGCCTAAAAAAAAACTTACTATCACTGACGAACGTGTTGGCCAAGTAGAGTGTCCTGACCAGGCCAGTGAAAGAGTCGTCTGAGGAACGGGCTTCGATCTTTCTCTGTACGGGAGCCAGCTCCATCTCCTGCAGAGCCTCAGCCTCTAACTTGGCATTGATCTCTTGAAGCTACAGAAATATTTGCAATATTTTCCATCAAGCCACCGTAGTTAAAAAACAAACGCATACAATACTCTTCTAAAGCTGCACACCTTGGCTGCGTTGTTGGTGTGATGTTTGCGCATGGAGACCCGGCTACGACGGATTCTGCGGAAAGACTGGCGAAGGGATTTTTTTATGGACTTGACACGGGACAGCGGCCCTTCCAAGGCCATCTGATCACTGGGGTTTAGGGTGCACCTGCAAATGGAAAGCCGGCAAAAGTCATTAAAGCATTCGGTTTGTTTGTATCTGTGTGAGGTACATCATGTTTTTCCTCACTTGACGAAAATGTTGTTCTTCTGTTGATAGTCATAGAGACCAAATCCGTGGCTGGTGCCGAATGCTACCAGTTTCCATTCCGAGTGCAGGGCGATTGCCGTGACCACAGCGGGCGGCTGGCACTGGACCAGGGCGAAGGGCTGGAAGCCTGGAGGAAATAACACCGGCTCCTCCCGCACGTCTAGACGTGCCTGACCCTTCCACCGAAAGCCCTCTTGACCCTGCAGCAGGTCCACCACTGTCGCCTCAACCGTCTGTTCAGCGGCCTCATCGTTCAACTCCAAAACCAGAATCTGAGTGGAACACGCATAAAAATGACATTTTATTCACGCCATCTAAACATTTACATTTAGTATACAGTATACAAAGCTAAGAAAGTTTTTTTTTTTAAACAATGAATTGATGTACTTTTTCATGATTTTTATGACTTTTTAAGGCATTTCAGATTTTTTTTTAACGTTTAAAAACATGACAAACTGAAAGGACTGAAAACCACAAGTTTAAAACTCCCAGATATTTCCTGGTTCTCCATGATGGTGGGAACTCTATTCTCTTCATAGGAATTGATGTGGGAAAGCAATATCTAATTTCTGCAAAACCATTTCCTTACTGAACCTGTAATGGCAGGTTTACGGTTTTTTGATTGTCACTGCGTATCAGATTGTGCAATATGATCCCAAAAAGATTTTGGGAAATGATAAGGCACATTGTGCAACATCAACTGTTTTTCTTTTTTGGCAGACAACATTTTAGGTCATCAATTCTTGTCATGTGTGACACGTAAAGAAAACTGAAACAGTGCCAGACAAACCCAAGCAGCTTCATTCACAAATGCTGGGCACATTTTGCCCTTAAGTCAAAGTGTAACATCAGTTGCTGTCTTCCTAATGGATGGTAATTAGACTTGTGGGAGGAGCCGGGTCGTGTGCCAGAATTTGTGACGTGCCAAAAAAGAGCATGTCACATTAAATAATCCAAGGCTGTCAATTTTAACCTATGACTTTTTTATAATGATCTACAAAAAAAGTACAGGTCTCTGCAGAACATGGAAGGGGCGTTTTCAAGTCCTCTCAGAATAGGGCAGAAGCCCATCTCTCAATTATAGGGGGTTTTCAAACAGGATACCAGAGAGGAATTGGGAATCTCCAATTTGATTTCCACCAATCAATTGAAGAGATTGAAAAACACCCAATAACTGAGAAACCCTCTTTTTTATTGTGCAGAGACCCCAGTCTCAATCATGCTGAAACATCTCTGTAGTTGAGTGAAAGGACAATTGGAAAGTTACTGACCCTGAAAAGCAACCCTATAGAGCACAACCAATTTCCTAATGGCTGATGAGGACATGATGTGCACTGTACTGTTAATAAGCAGATCAATTAGAGAGGTTCAGTCAAACTCTCTAGCAGCCATTAAAAAGGACGATGAATCAGATAGTTGCTGAGACAACTGTGTGCAAAAGATTTCAATGAATAATGTCTATTATAGTAACATGAACAAAACACTGTCCTTCATGAAATGATGTAACAAACGAACCCAAGGGATTGCATTTTATTTTGACTCTGAATCTGAAGTGTGAGAACCAAATAAGATCTTACTTGTCCTGCGGTTCCAGCCACCGTGAGGTAACCGCTGTATTTACACAGGTGGATCTTCTGAATGCCAAGCCGAGGGTCGTCACTGTACGGGTCAAAGCAGCCCACCTGACATTCACAAATCATAAAAAAGTATCAAATTAAATCAGGTGTTCTGTAGTTCTCTTCCTCAAGAAATCTTGGAAAAGGCTACTAGCAAAAGCGTCAATGTAAACAAACCTTGCGGAACGGAGGCCACTCTCCCTCACTGCCCTGGTTCAAGTTATCGTTCGGGTCGGCGTCTGTATGGAAGACACTAGCCGTGCTGAGCTTGTACATGGGGTAAAGACAGACACCTGAGGCGTCCCAGAAGCGCACCGTGCCATCCTCATGCCTTCAAGAAAAAAGAAACAAAGAAACAAACATTTTGATATCTGTTTTTATTTTTCATCTCTATTCCTCATTCTGTACAGATATTATGCAACTGTGCAAATCTATCTGAGAGTCCCGGGACACGTTCCTGTAGCTCAGTGGTTAGAGCATGGTGCTAGCAACACCAATGTCAAGGGTTCAATCCCAGGGATTGCATATACTCAGAAACAAATGTATAGTGTAATGCAATGCAAGTAGCTTTGGATAAAAGCATCTGCCAAATGCATAAATGTAAATGGGACAATACAGATGTTTAACAGTACAGATCCTTATTACATGCTTCCCATTAAATAAAGAAATCCCAGTGGTTTTCCATTAACACATTTAAAACAGGCTCAACAATTTACATTTTTAAAATAATCCATGTTGTATTCCTACATAATATGACTCAATAAAAAAAATGAAACTAAAGAATAAAAGCAAAAAAATATGACTGGAGTTTAAGTGACTACATAGTGTTAAGTTGTTTGTCAATGCCTTTGGTTTTGTTTCTTTTTCTCTGTGGTTTTAATAAAGTGAGACTTTTACAGCACTTCTGGGGTAAAACTTCTGTTCTTTCATGTGCTTTTTAAAGAAACCCGTTTGCGCAGTCGGCCTCTGCTGGTAAAAATATGCCCAATAAATTCTCTAATATAACATATGGAAAAAAGTTAATTTTGGACTGTGCTGTTACGTATCTCACTCTTTATTATTACAAACAAAGGGATTTACAAAATACAGAGTGTTTTAGTGTGTTGTGTTATTTGACAGCAGTCCACTCACCCCGTCAGGAGCAAGTCTCTCTGCGGAGGGTCTGGAGCGAGATTCTGCCCTCCGTTTACAGGCCAAGGCTATAAAAAGACAGAAACCGGAAAACAAGCGCAGAATGAATGCAAGTCAAAGATTAAAGACGGCCATGACGGAATCAAAGAGAAACCACAGTGACAACACTTGACACACTTGTGGGTGTACTTTGAAGTCAACAGTAGTTAACATTTAACTTGATAACACGGAACAGAGGCACAGAAATACACATGCATGCACAAAAGATCTTTGCTTCAGATCTGACATCAACATGCAGTAACAAAAAACATAAAAAAATCACATATGCACATGTGTGGTTGCGTACCTTCAAGGAGTAGTGTGTGCTTTGATGGGCTCCGACCGCCTGCACTCTCTCCCAGAGTTTGAGCGGGATAGATGAGACATGGTGAGAACACGTGATGGCTGAACAGTGTAATGGCACAAGGTAGGGTGTCTGGATGACGGGCCAACCTTCAGTCTGCAGATCGATCACCACCAGCTCCTCCTCCACCAAAACCACAAGTGCACTGGGGTCACCTGCAACACACACATATGATGAGTTCATGAAATGCAGCAGGAACAGTTTGCAGCTTATTTTTGCAAGTACAGTGAAATGAAACTGACGTTCGAAAACGCACATCACCAGACACATCACATTAGCAAACACTTGATGCCTCCAACTCACTAATCGTTCATTGTGCTAAACCCTGGTCTCAAACATTGTTGGACACATACAGCTTTAAAAGAAATCATATATACACCCTTGAAGTCAACAAACTGATGAAGAAAATATAGCTATAATATAGCATGAACATTTTTCTTGTGCTTTATAAACATAAGCAGTTTTTCCTCACATGATTTTCTAAATGAGCTATTAAATGCAAAGCATTAACAGTACAATCCAGACCTACAGTATAATCCCTGCTTTACAACGTTTTTGCAACGTTGTCGAACAAAATCACTATTCAACCCTGTTTAAAAGCAGCTGCTGTGTGGTGATTTATATTTTTCTAATATAATATTTTTTCCTCTCATGCAGTGCATAGGCTCCATCTAAGTAACAAACTATATGTAATGTGGATATCTGAAAACAAACCATGATAATACGTCCAAACAGCTTCTTTTTTTTTTTTTTACGGATGCAAACAAGTGATGTGCATATTAGTAAAGCGGTTTTAACAATTTAGTAATCATGAACAATAAAAACAACACGCAAACAGAGCAAACACTATTTTACAATTCTCTAAAGACTCTGAAATCTGTAAATGGTCACAAGAAACATCAATGCATCACGAATTTTAACTAGTAAACAGGGATCAGTGTTCTCCTGTATTTGTGATAGAACGTGAGACAGATGACAGGTGTAAACTGAGACAATAAACATCATCTTCCTTTTACCTATTTGGTTCTCTCCTTCCCGGATGACAAAGAAGTCGATAATGCGTGACGTGAAGTCTAGAGCCTCGTGGGTTTTGCTGTGGATGATGGAGATGCAGTGTCTGTCGCCGTAACTTGCCCTCGGCATTCCTCCACTGAAGATGAGGAATGGGGGACTGGGACAGAAACATATGTTTTATATGCAGATTACAACAGTTGAGCATGAGTAGACTGATGAGCCATTTTGAGGTTACTGCCATCAGCCAATCAAAATCTACTTTTTCAAAATCTACCAAAAGCTGAAATATACTTTTGCTGAAACTTTAATATAAATTAGTGGTATTGTGAGTGATGAAAATGTTATGGTAGGTTGTGGGTTTATGCTGAAACTGACAAGTACTGAGTAATGCGTTCATAATGTTTCTGGAGAACTTTTCTTTCGCATGTCATTACTGATAAGAATGCACCTAAAAACAAACAAAAAAAACCTGGCTTTTCCCCAGCTTTTCAATTCAGGACACTTCACATGACATGTGTGCTAACTTTAAGAGAAGGGAAAAAACAGGAAAAACGGCAGAATAAAATGTGCTTGAAATCAGATGGAAGATCTGAAGGTTGAGTGGAAAATATGAAGCTCTGTGAATGGTTTAAATATTAACCATACAGTGTGAGTCACAGAGAAGCGCTTTGGGTTAATGACACAACAAGCAAACACACCTGCCTCAGCATCAGTTAGAAACACACATCACAGTCTCATAAAACAATATAACACTCACCCTTGTTTTGTCGGCAACTGTATAACTTTAGATATAGCCTTGCAGGGAAAGGTGCCATATGGTATCTCTTGTTTCTCCGGCTCGGTTTGCGGATCCTCGCCGGTTACTGTCCAGTGACAGTAGCTTCCGTCGCTATGGGAACTGAGAATGTTCCCACCGTCCTCCATCCACCAAACACTCTCCAGTTGCTGCAGGAGATACAGAGAAACTAAAATATTAGATTTCCGAAAGAAAATTCTGTATCCTTAGAGGGCGTTGCTATGTGGTTCCTAGGGTGTTCCCTGTGTTTTTTTAAATGAACCCAGATCAAAAGTACACCATTAAGTCTGTCACATTTCAGTTCCCACTTTAAAAGCAAATCTCTGAGATTTTTCCAGTTTACCGCTTACACATTTTTCCTCAGCAAGCCACCATTCACCATGTTGTGAGGCTTAAAAGATGTTCATTATGAGTTCTCTCAATGCATAACTGACAGAGCAGTTTGTTACCTGTGTGCCCAGAAAATGTTGAATGGACCGCCTGCGATCAAGATCCCACAGAACCATGAGGCCCCGGCTGTAGCCAATCAGAACCTGCCGTGGGTTGAGCGGGTTCTCCTGCAGGGCCTCCACACACTCCAGATTCCTGCGGCCAACATACTCTTCTGGAACTCTAGAAAAGCATAGAGACGTGGTCAGCTGTCACAAAGACTAACTGTATCAGGCATAAGAAAGCTTCGTGTAATGTCACTGCACAGAAAATATTTGAAGAATGATGTCATGCGTATACATACACAGGACGCACAGTATGAGGATTTAGAACTGATGGGTTTACAGATCAAAGAAGAATGTATTCAAATGCGTCTTATGTAACCTTGATTGATAAATTAAATAATATTGACAACGTTTGTTTATAACAAAAAGACACAATCTTCAGATTTAGTGATATAGTGCATATTAATCACAGAACGATGTCAGTAGTTTTAAAGAACGTGTTACAGATGTTGCATGTTAACAGTGTGATCTCTCACCTGCTCTGTACATCATCTACGCTAATGTTGTTCTCCTCCATCTCTCTGAAGCCTGGCACCTCGACCACAAACACATGCCCTCCCTCTGTGCCCAGCAGCAGCAGTTCACCAGACGAGTGAGCCAGGACTGCCGTGACCCGCGTCACACTGGGTGGGGCGCTGTCGTCATGACATCACAAATGTGTAAATTAAATGTAGTATTTCAGAAACATCAAGTATATATATATAATGCATTATATAGGATATCATTATTGCAATAAAACAGATTGATGACAATTCATGAAAACAAGCAGCTGATTAAAATGTAAAATTCTATTACACTACACTTCAAGTCAAGTGTTACCAAACTTGTTTTGAATCCTGAGCTTACAGGATATGACATAATTTATTGCAAAAAGCAGAATTTTGAATCATTAGGGTCAGCTGACATGTCATGTGCACATGATAGGAGTCAGAACAGAGGTGAGTATCAGTCATGTCTGCTTGAATGTGAGTCAGGCCTCCAGCATTGGATGGGTAGGTGTGTGTGTGTCTGAGCTTCATAGTGCATTCAAAAGACATTCTTAAGCATGACAACATCAGATTGATGCAAGTGTGTGTTTCTGACGAACCCAGGTGGACCAGAGAGAGTAAAACGCCCGATTTCAAGCAATTCGGACATGCCATTATGGGCCCGAAGAGTCCACATGTGCAGACTGTTATCATCCAGCAAAGTGACCAACTCCACCTACCAAAAAAAAACATGTCAAATTAAAGCACACCTGCATCAAAAGACTAAAGACATTCAATATTGTAATAAATAAAGCTACATTTAAAGGACCTGTTCACCTAAAAATAAAAATCCAAACAGTATGATATCATGATGCATGATGCAGGTTAGTGACCAAGGTTACCTTATAAATTAAATCTGACCTTGACATGATATAGAATTACTCACACCGTGGAAAACATTTTTAATCTTTTAATTGATTTGTGTGTCAAGGCGATTTACGTGCAGCTTCTTGAAATAACTTCTCAACCTCGCCCAAACCCACAAAATGATTCACTGCCAATCTCAAAGATCGGGAATGAAATCTACATTTTATGCCAAAAAAATCCTGGCAAACTTAAGGGCGGCAGGAATAAAGTCCAAAAGCGTACCTGGTTTGGCAGGAAGTGCACCTGTGTAACTGCCGCATTCTCGTCATGAAGTCCCATAAACTCCACGCCAGGAGCTCCATACCTGAACACTCGATAAGGAAACACATGCCAGCCATTCACACATACACAACTAAAAATATTACACAAAAATGTACATCTGCTGTGTAAATAAAAAAAACATATATGATACTAGTGACACAACATAAGCAACATCCCCACTGACTCATTTCTATTTCCTCTGTAAATGATTAACAAGCATTTATGCAATACCATGTGAAAAAAAAACATACGTTCTCAGTGCTACGTGCTTATATAAACTGTTCCACCTTCTGGAGTGCCTGCGTGATGGGTGTGTATCACTGCCACTAGAAATATCCTGAGATCAGATATGGGACATCTAAGCACTTCATTGTAATATCACGATTTGCTCACTTCGCCTGAGGATTCAGAGACAGGGGAATGGAATGTGGAGTTATTCAAGTCAAGCTCAACGCCGAAGCCCTAACAAAGATCAAATAACACAAACTCTGCTTTTCTGGTTGGTGGAGGATACAGTTTAATGGCTCCTGATCTGGTACCAATTGCCAGGAGCTCTAGGCTGGGACTGAATCCTAGAGCGCTGGGCTGATGGGGGAAGCCATGCTCTACGGTCTATGACAGGAAAGAGAGAAATAAACAAATTAATTAGAAACATGTCACCTCAAATATACAAATATATATTGTAATGGTAACTAAAAACAGAATTAAAAACAACAGGATGTGTTAGAAAAATTGAGCTAAATCAGTCTTCAGTCCAACCAAGATGAAAACAAGATTATAAGTTTACTAAAACAAAACCTGTTGAACATCAAAAAATATATAAGGCATATATATGCACAAGCCTTTATAGAAACTTAAACTAAACAAAAATTGAAAATTGGATATTGCCACAGCAATAAATGTTATAAAAGTATTAAATGAAAAGAAATTAAAAAAAAGGTTTTTTTTACAAAAACATTTTTGTATTTATGTTATTCTATTTTGATTTTTAGATGTCTTGCTATACATTTTTTTGTATTAAATTTAAAAAATATATATATATAATAATACATATATAATAATACATATATATATATATATATATATACACACACACAAATAAAATAATATTGATTAAATATAATATAAGAAATATAATAAAATATTTATAAGTATAATAAAAAAAAGATTAATAAATATTTTCATTAAAAAAAACTACTATAAACTATCAGGTTTGGTAAATGTTTTTCATAGACATACTTGCCTTTTTAAAACTCTAAAGCAGCTAATATGATTAAGAAGATTAAATCAAGTCAATGGGAGTCTGATCCCATAAACTGCTCATAACAGATGTACATGCAGAGTCATGTATGATATTTATTTATTTAAAGTCACCATGAAACGGAAGTTGTGATTGTTGTCTTTTCTGTATCGTGACGACAAAAAAAGTAAGGCAGGACTTTATGTCGCCCTCTCCTAATTGATTGGATGGTTGTAAGTTAACCTAATACACCACCGGTACTCACTGGACAGTCAGTATAGTCCTATCTCTTATTCAGGCATGACGTCATGCAGAGAAGAGAGGAAGTGGAGCTTAATATTTTTGATTAAAGATTACAAGTGCAAATGAATTTTACAAAAATAATGATGTACAATCATGTAATCACTGCAACGCTGCATAAGAAAATTAATATTATCGTTTTTAATTGCCTGGTGACTTTAATACATGTCATAATAAAACACTGAAGTTTTATTTGTTGTGATGTACACTTTCAAAGCATGTGAACTTTTGTAGCCCTACCCCCAGACAACAGACACTCCCACTTAATTACAAAGAGCTAATCCCATGCAAATCTGCATAGAAAAAAAAGAGTCTTCCTAGGTAAATAAAGGTAGAAGTGCTTCAGCTAAATGTAAATGTATGCGTAACAACCAAAACTTCACACAAAAAATCCGTCATAAAGATTTTTGATCACCTTGTTGAACTGATACAGATCCTGTTTGTGCTTGTCCCTCTGAGACTCGTGTCCATGTCGCCGGAACCTCTTCATCCTCCCTGGAAGAGCAGGAACCACGCACTGCCTCACTCACGGTTTCTCCTCAGCCACCTGACGCAAAGACAGGAAAGATACAGGGTTCGTCAAAGGGTAAACAGGCAGACAACCATAGCAACATATCAACAGTAATTACAGCAAATAAAATGTGCAACAAAGACTTGGGTTAAGCAGAAGCGAAAAGACCTCAGAGACGGATATGTGTGTATTCCAATGGAAAACAATGGATCTGCTAGTGCCTGGAATTCCAAGGATGGGTTGCAGAGTGTTGACTGAAACTACCCCCCTCACCACCCCCTGTTCTCTCTCTTTCACTCTCACTGCCCAGCCCCCGCTGGGAGATCTCTGCACTCCTGACTGAAGCAACTTTTGTTCTTGTGGTGCCCAGAGCCGAGCGTTTTCGCAGCCCCTCCCCTCATCTGAACAAACAGCACCTGATGAAACACCTGTTACACCTGAAGTAGATTCAGAGAGTCTCTTTCTGTTAGAGAGGAGGGGAGCTACCTGCTTTCCATTACAGGAGCAGTCCGTCCTAACAATACACAATAAGCTCTGTATAAACTGCCGCTTCTCTCACCTGTCGCTTTAGATATTTGCCATTTCATTTGCATGCAACAGAAAAGCCACATGGGTCGTTTTTCTCCACTGACCTTTACCAAGAACTACCAAAGTAACCAAAGCAAGCATCACTAATACTAGCCTTAAAGGGATATTTCAGAGGCAAACTAAAATTACACCCTAGGCGCTTTCCGACCGAATAAGTTCAGGAACAAAGTTCTGGAACGAGTAAAGAGGCCTGTCGTTTGGGATCCAAGTTTTCCCTCAGGCCATTTCCCCAATCGCATTTGCATCGGCAAAAGGAAATATTTAGTGATGTAAGCCGGTCGACAGCATTTAAGTGCATCTGTCGAACAACGACAAACAACAGCAGTTCGTCCAATCAGCGTTCTCTTTCGTAACGAATCGTTCCTGTCCTGCTGGTTTAGACCCTGCTTTGGAGAAGGAGCTGAAGTGTTCCTCCAAAAAGGTTCAGCGGAACTGAAATTCTGGCTGGTTTCTGTGGTGCGAAAACAACAAAAAGCAGGTACGAGAGAAAAATCCACATTGACGTTATTAACATGGTCTTGTAAACTATCTGTATTAGTGCAGCCGTAAATGTCGTGTAAATGTCATGTAAATGTCAATGTATTAACGATAATGTCTAACTTGCGCTATCCCTCGGCTGCACATGTTGATCCAGCAAATGACGCAGACGTGTCGTAAGTTCAGGTGACGAACGCAGCATTTTTCCATTTGTTTGGCTGATTCTAGTCATTTGCTGGAACAACACGCACAGCCGAGGGATAACGGAAGTTAGACATTATCGTTAATAACATAATATGGATATTTTTAAATATCCCTTTAAGTTTACCCCAAAATGAAAATTTGAATTTATTCACCCTCATGTTGTTCAAAACCTGTATGGCTTGCTTTTTATTTTGTTTAACACAAAAACAATTTTTGAAGGAAATGGCTCTGTAGTTTTGTGTCTATACAATGGAAGTCAATGGGGGCTAATGTTGTTTCCCAACATCCTTCAAAATATATTTTGTGTTGTGCATAAGAAAGAAAGTCATACAGGTCTGAAATGACAAGAGGGTGAGTAAATAGAGAAAGAAAATGTAAATAAAAAAGCAAATTGTAAAACATGCACAAACCAATATTAACTATTTTAATTTAGCATTGTATATTTCTGTAAAAGGAAGCTATGCTACTGTTCCACATAGCAAATATGTGTAAACACTTCAGCGAGACATTCTGAGAGAAAAAAAACAAATGAGAAAACACAAAACCTGGCCAAACAAAACAAGAATAAGCCAAACATTGACTCAGAGACATCAATATTCACAAAGAATGCTGTGACACATTTAGATAAGAATTACGTCACATTACGATCGAAGTCTTAGGAAAGTGTGTCTAGACTTAACCAATCATAAACAGCCCGTAATTTATCACACTTTCTAAACTAATCAAAACACATCGCCACTATCAACAAGGAAGTTTGTTTCCTAAATCCTTTCCAACCTTTCCAGTGAGTCAGTTACCCTGTTCGGCTCAGACGCATATTTCTGTGATTATTACCACTATTAGCCAAGAACATTTAGTCACCATCATGCATGTGGGCACAAATGTTTCCAGAGAAGGGCATGAGATCCCATTTCCATATTTTTGGAACCACAAATCCAGGAACTGTAGGACCCTGAAGAAAGTAGCCAAGAACAAAACAACAAAGTCTGTCAAACTCAACTTAAGGGACAATGTTAAGGTGGGAGGTCCTCTGCTTAAGAGTAAGCCCGGCTTTATGAGGGAAAACTCAGCAGGAGAGCTGGAATTGAGCGGGCGAGGGTGAAAAGACACGGTTCATTCAGAACGAAAGAGTCTAAAACAATGTGCCTTCATATTGGGACTGTTTTTGTGATGGTGTATTTGATCAATATTACACCTCCATACATCTAATCCTCAGTTAATTAGAGGCAGAAAAAACACAGTTTGTTTGGAATCCTGTTGGGAGGAATTATAAAGGAGGTGCGTTTGAGGGCATTTATGTAGGAGTAGAAGCCCGAGCTAGTCTAAATTAGAGGTGGGAGGACTGCGCAAAGAGTTTATAGACGTTAAGAAGAAACGGTATGTTGAGCTAAGCAGCACCCGAGAGGTTGCTCGCAATAATCAGCTCAACCGTACAGATGACAGATTTATACCAGTGGAATAGAGAATCGTTTCTTTTGAAAACAAAAGCAAACTGCTATGAATTATATTGTTAGTTGATAGTGAAGCCCAATGTCACGGTACAGCGCGATAACTTGTAGTTTTGTGTTCATGTTAAAAACTTAAACAGGAAGCTCTTCTTGACCAGCGTATACAAACAACTTGTTATAGAATTGACAACATTCAAGTATAACTGAACCTGTATGTAAATTAATGAAAAAACTACCTAGAATTAAAATAAATGATGCACCATCATAGTTAGCATAAGGGGTCCCATAAAAACCCACAGATTGAACAACTGTACAGTTTAAACAAAACCCAAGACTCTATAAAGCTGTTGAAGAAAAAATTCCTAAATCTCTACAAAAATCGTACCCAGCATACAGGAATTTTAAAATCATCCTAAAGTCCAAACAAGGAGAACCCGCAGTAAACAATGATATGACTGTAAAGATCGATACGCTTACAGATTCCTCTTTTAAAGGTCACGGTGAGAGGTAATGCATTACGCAAACACATCAACAAGTCTGAAAACGAACTAACTGCTGTGTTACCAACCTAATACCCTAAGGCCAGCAGCCAAAAACTAGCACCCTACGGTCAGGAGAGGTCAATTGCTTTTTGGTTTAAAACAGCATGTACAAGCCAACAGTGCCATCCCACTGACTAATAAAAGCAGACTACTGTGTGTGCCTCTCAAGCCGGCGTACCTCTATTCGGAGTAAAAGGGAAGCAGCTATTTCAGCAGGTCTGAAGTTTCTGATGGCCAGTTTCAGTAAATCTGGTTCCTCTCCTCTACAGATGTGCTTCTGTTCGAAAACAATAGTCTCAGAGGAACTCTTGACCAGCAGGCTGAAAACAAAAACAGGCTACTGCAATTAAAACACATTGAGAAGTAAATGAAAGCCATTTAATAGACAAAAGGCTTAACGATAAGCACAACAAAAGTTTGGATCAATTTTTGTGTTTCTACTTCAATCAGTAAAGAACGGGTTACATTTGAACCCACTCCTTACATTCAAACCATACCAAATGCCTGCACCTTTTACTTTTTCAGTCATTTGTGATCACTTATTTTCTATTTATCTTTCTTTATTTTAAACATGGAGCAATTTCTAGACAAAGACTTTTCCAGACCTGGAAAATCCTACAAAAATCCAATTGAAATATTTCCTTTTAAATGACGAGTTTTAGCAGAACGTATTGGGTTTGAAGGCTAACCGTGCCCGCTAACACATCACAATGACATCACAGCATTCTCGGCATAGCATCCCACAGGAAACAAAGATCGGAGAAGACGACAAGAACCGTGAGCCTGCCCTGACATGAGCGCAGAACTGTCAGTGAACTCTAACCTGAGACTTTCTCCCTCAGCTGCGCAACCCGGTTTCATACAGCACGCTCAAATGTGCCATGACAATCCTTCAGGAATACTAAGGAATAGCATGCTATTTTTAGACTCATTGGTAAAAGGGACAAAAGGACTTCAAGTACACCCCAAAAAAGGAAAATAAAACGCAATTAAAACCAGTTTAACCAGATCATGAGATGATGACACGACTAGAGATAACGTAAAGTTGAATTAAGGGTCTGTGGTATTTGAACCCAATGCTTAGATAAAGCCACTAAGATAAATGATAATCACAGATACATTGTTTTAATATAATAACGTCTATAATAAGAAACACATGACAAGCGCTTAGATCACAGACAATGAGTCTCGACAAAAGCGTCCCACTCAGACCACGAAAAGTTCATAGCGCTTCAAAAAAAAAAAAAGAATGGCTGAGGAAGAGGAAGTGTCAGACGAACTTCCTCACATTCAAACCGGCCATTGTAATCCTGATATCTGCAGCGATTCTCCCCACACGCTATCAACCGCTACAACTGCCGTGGAAGTGACAAGCCTTTGTTTACCTTCTCTTCCTCTCTCTGAAAATGCAAAAATAAGATCTTGTCTATAGCTATGGGGTGTGGTACAACACAGGATGTCAGTCCCCCGACTCAAGCCTTTCCTGTCTTCTCTGAGATGATCCATTAACTGAATAGTAAAATTCACATTTACACCCAAAAGCCTCATAATGATATATCAGACGTTTGTGGTAAATTTGTCACGTCCGGCATAGGGTGAAGAAGACTATAAAAATTACAGTGTTGCATTTTCCCTCAACCAAACAAGTGCTTATTTCTTTTGACCCAGTTCTAGAGGACGCACAAGTCATTTTGCATTATCTCACTAGATTGATTTTGCATCTTGTGTCAACACAAGCCTGTCACATCAAGCGGGTCAACACAAGTTTGTGTCATCAAACAAGCTCGAGTCGACACAACCGCTTAGTCAGGTAGCGTAGTCTGTCACGTAAATGAAAAAGTTAAAAGTGCTACATCTCTGTCCTCATATTTTTTTCGTACATCACAAGGTGAAGTTCTAACACACCACCTATGTATTTCCAGACCGGCCTGAATAATGACCTGTACATCACAAAAAACATGCGACTCCAACAGAGTTGTCTAAGTTACAATTGTCATTGTCGTCTGTACCAAACCGATACGCTTTATTCCACACATTAAGCATGCGCGTAAATAAATGAATGAACACAAGAAACAAAGATGACAGCGAAACATGGCCGTGTGTGAAGGAACATGAGAGGTTTTATAGAGGCGGAGGCTTCATGCTCTCGATTCTCAACCTGTCAAACCGGTGGGACAGCCATCCACCAATCCATGCCAAGGACAACCAATTCGCCATCTATTTCCCAAAAATACTTCCCACTACTTCCCATTGTAACTATAAATCCATTGTGTCTACACTATATATCACAATGTAATTTAAAATGATATATTACATTATACACTATATACCACATCATAGCACTTGAAAACTACACGAAGTTCTCCATAACAGCACAACATAAAAACAGCATAAACTATATACTGTAAAGTACACAATAACTATATATAAACACTGTATATAGCAAGACTATATGCATAATGTACAATATTAAATAGTACAGATAAACATTTTAAGTCTCTATCTTGACATAGTGAGAACTTTATAATCAACAAAAAATAGGTCAATGTCATTGCAACACGGGTCTATACTAATATATTGAGTATGGATACTCTTATCTTACTTCTTGTTCCAGCAAGTGGCTATAAACTGTTTCATAAAGCCCAAGTCATTCATTCTAAGTCAAAAACATAGTAAGTGCAGCAGTAAGCTCAGATATTGGTCCTATTTTCCCTATATTCCCTATTTATACACTGAATAGTGTTATTTTTAGAAAACAAGACAATAAGTTTAAGTGATTACATTCAAGACAATGCAAGCAAAGAAACATATCTACTTCATTATAAAAACATATGTGAGTTAAACTATACTAGTTACGACTTTAAACTTCGTAAACTGCGACCCTAGAACTTTCTAGACATCTGATGACCGTTCAAATGTTCGCTAATCTAACGTTAGGAAACCCACTAGGTGTCGGGACACAGCCACAGAGTCGCTGAGTGGTAACACCTGTAGCCGGGCAGCAGTCGACGGGCCCTGGCAGGACTCACCTGATTCACCGCGGCCCGACGCCCCGGTTCTGTCCACGATTCACGCAGGTTTGCTCAATTATCCCGGGCTGAAGAAGAAAAGCACGCCAGATGGTACTGTGAAGCAGGCTTGGTTGGTGTTTACCTCGCCTTCGAGGTGTGTGTGTGGACAGAAGGATTATCAGTGAAGTGTTTCCTGCTGCGCGCTCTGGCTCCTCCCTGAACGAGCGTCTTCCGGGACAGTTCAGCGCGCGGTCGACAGGGGTCGCGCAACACTACGATTCAGATAAATAATGAATTTAAGACTATCCACTAACATTGTTTATAACAAATACATTATAATTTAATTTAATATATATATATATAGGTTTTAAGTAAATAAAAACGCTTTTAAATATGTTGGTTAATAAATAACATAATGATTAGAACTAAGTATAAATCAGAGATAGGGAAACACAAGAATGAAATGTATTATTTTTATCCCAAAATCAAAAGATACAAATATGACTTCCTCTATGTCACAATATAATTACTTTTTATTTTATTTATGAGCGAAATGTAACTTGGAAACTAGTAACTTGGTGTTAGCACCTATTGTATTATTGCCCCTGTATGACATATCGCTTTATTGCTTCCTAAACTCTCTGTAAGTCACTTTGGATAAGAACGTCTGCAAAATGACTAATTGTAAATGTAAAACGGATGTTTTTTGGATCTACAACTACACTGTGGGTTATAAATGTGGAAGCATTTTTTATCATATAATATAAATTATAATATACACATTTTTATTAAACATATACAATATTATTTTAAAAAGTCAATGAAGTTGAACAATTCACAATTTATATAAATCGGTTTTTATTAAAATTGCTACCCATTATGGGCATTATGAGTTTTAGATCAAAGATGCATTTATGAACATGTATGAATGATTGACATATGTATTAGATTAGCAACATTAGCACTGATTTCTGATTTGTGTAAATCTGTAAATTAGATGAGTTTTTATTGTAGCACCAGTTTAAAAATATTATAGATTGAGAGCATGTGCTCCATCTGATGGGGTAGTTATGTAGAAAGTTGGAGATCCATGATATTTTTCCTGTAAAAAAACAGAAAAGGTACAAATTGTTCAGTGTTCCTGTTATCTGCAAATACCTATTAGTATAGTCTGTCAATATTATAATACTTCAAGTGTTTCATTGTCTACAGTATTTAAATCATGGTTTAAAAAAAACTAAATCTGATCAACCAAAGAGGATTTTATACAGATAAAAACCTGAATGTGTTTCATTGCTCTCTCTGTGGCTTGTGCCTGAAGCAAAGTAACTGTGCATCCACCAAACCCTCCTCCTGTCATCCGACTCCCAAACACTCCATCCACCTCTAGTGCTGCAGACACCAGCTCATCCAACTCTGGACAACTGACCTCATAATTATCCCTAAAATAAACAATATTTATCCCAGGCAAAGAACACATCATTTAAAGTCATTTAACTGGCAGTTTACCTCACCTATTTAACAAACATGGAACAAGTCACTGTAAAAAGCATTTCTTACTCCTATGCAAATCTTGCCTCTAATACAGATGTTTACCTAAGAGAATTGTGGCTCTCCACCATCAGCTTTCCAAACTCTTTGTAATCTCCTCTTTTGAGGGCCTCTGCGGCCTGTGCCGTGCGCTCGATCTCCTCAATGACGTGATGTGCCCGTCGGTATGTCACAGTGTCCAATCGATACTTGCCAGCTGTGAATTTGGAAGACTTTTAAGCTCAATGGAAACTAATAGACCCTGATCTATCAAATACATTATGATGACAAATCTTTCTTTCTCTTACCCTCCAGATCCTGCAGAGTTGCATCCCTTAAACTGCTCTTGCCCAAAATGGCCGCCGCCTCCTCACATTGCTTTCGTCTTGTGGGATACTCGCTGCCTGTGAGCGAGTGTCTGACATTGGAATTTGTGATCAGAATTACAAGTCCGGGGTCAGTTAAAGGGACAGCGGTGGCTTCCAAAGATCTAAATGGGATGAAAGAAACAATACATTACATCCATTTTTTTGTGTTCCTGAAGCTCAACTTTTTACCACATCACACAGATTTGCAAAAGTGGTCTACCTGCAGTCAATGAGTAACGCATGGCCCTCTTTACCCAAAACAGACACAAACTGGTCCATGATGCCACAGGGCACAGCAGCATGAGTGTGTTCAGCCTGCTGACAGGCGATGGCTTTGGCGACCTGATTTCCATCATCTGTAAAGAGGCAGAAATTATTTAAAATCACACGATAAACCACTAAATATCTCATAACAAAAAGTAAAACATTTGTCAAGACTTTGAACATGAATATGATCAAGTGTTTAGTCTCTGTTTAATAAATGAGATAAAAAATATTTTAGATTTTGAGTACTTTGAATACTTAAGTAGTTTAATAAGTGATTACGTGTTTGTAGATTTGTGAAATTTAATACCAGTTAAGTTTGAAAAGGATTATGATGTTTGTTGGTTCACACAGTAACCAATTTGACAGACTGGATCAAAATGAGTTCTTACCTGGACACAACTGCTGTAGAAAAGTATACATAGCCACTTCAAGTGAAGCTGAACTCGAGAGCCCGCCCCCTAGTGGCACACTACTGGCTATTACAGCTCTAAAGCCAGGGATGGGACGTGCTGTGTAAAAGCAGAGCATTATTAAAAGTATTACTAGTGTATCTACAAAAGGCATGGGGTTAATCTGTACATTCAATCATATTAAAGTACATTCTGAACCTGTTTGGCTCTAGAATAAAAAAACAGTGAGCAACTTTCCTGCAAGTGCAGATATTGTAAACACTATTTTAAAAAGTTCTTAGCATGGGGCCCTGGGGTCACATTTCGTGCTAGAGGAAGACAAAATCTATGGCTCCTCATTACTTCCCTTTTGTGCCAGATGGACAAAAATGATTGCGATAGATTACCTCTGTAGTGCTGTACTACTCCCTTTACATAATTGGCCCAGTTTGGCTGGCCTCTTAAAAGAGGAGCCAGTTCAGATGGGAGATGAAAGTCCACCACCCTGGGTTCATCTGCGGCTTCGGTCAGAGTTATGACACAGCAGTTCTGGTCAGAGGTTTTGCTGCCCACCATCACGGTTACCATTGGCAAGGCCTGAAACCATTCAAACAAACATTATAACAAAGATTTTGTGTGATCTGTGGTCATTTCTTTTAAAGGACAATTTGAAAATGATTCCTGATAAGAGGACGAAAGTGTGAACATTGATATTTCCAGTCAATAGCACAAACAAACCATCAAAGAAACTTTAATGGAATTATATGACTATATTTCATATTCGTATTAGTTTTAATGGAAATGTCTCTGCTGGTAATGTTGGGGTCAAATGGTGGGATGTCATCTGACAGATGCACTCCACCAAATATTACTGGAAACACAAAACACACTGCATAAAGGAATTTTGTTATAGTGTTGATGGTTTATAATCTTATTTGAAATGCCATTAGAATTTGTATTGTTTTTAGCAGGTTTGTCTGTGCTAATGTAAAATAGATTTAATATCAACAAGGACATGAAAGAACAGACAAACTACTTATTGTTCGGGATATCAGAACTGCAGAGCGGACAAAAACATGACGTCATAATACATCTACTCGTGACGTAAAGACGGTTCACGTTATTTGTTAAGACGGGTTTAAACTATACACATTTTACAGCACACTAATGATTTAACTGCTTATTTTATACGTTACCAAAACGTCTTAAAGGGGATTTAATGCCATTGTCATGAGTGTCATTTACCATCGGGAGAACATATCCTTCATTATAATCTGTGTGTTCTCCGATTAAATTTACGCGTCCTGGGGCGCACACCGCAACATTTGCGTCATCCCCGTCAAATCGTTCCCGGTAAACGCAACGCGCCTCTGCAACTAAATCAGCAACACTTTGCATCGGATAACTTTGGGCCATTGTGATGCAAGATTATGCTGGTAACGTTAACTGACGTGCGTAACTAAGTAATTTGCCAGATATCGGTTGCTAAAGCCATGCGATTTAAATCACGGAGTATCAACTTATTTAGTCCATGAGCGATTTAACGTGTACAAAAGTGACTGAATCTACAAAGCTCATGTGACTAAACAGGAACAAAAATTAGAGTGTCCAAGGTTTGGATACTTCCTACATTTGTACGCGGGTCATGATTGGTGCAGAAGCATCACGTGATGCGTCACACACTAAAAAACAGTTGTAGGGTCCCAACTTTTCCTTTCCTTAGCGTATATTTTAAAATCTCATTCTATTATTTTCTTGTTATTTGCTATTCTCTGCCAATGCTATCAAGACAAGATGTTGTATTTGATAATCAAATATTTTTTTTGTTTACAATTAAAAAGGTGCATTAGGTGGTCCTGTGGTTTAAACATAATAATTCCAGCAGGAAATAAAAAACAATTACCCAAATTTGTATTAATATATATTATTAATTATATTTAAAAGTAGGTAATTTAAATAATTTCAGTGGTCAGACATCAAAATATTACCAGCATAATAAAAGCATACAAGGATTATATGAAACACTTTTATTCAGTTATTCACAGCCTCTATCAAATAGCTTATGTTTTGTTATCGTTTATCCTAAAATAGAACTATAAAGCATAAACTAAGACTTTACACTGATGAAATGTATGACAGAATTGTAATACTGTACTGTATATGACACTATTAGTCCTGAATCACAAGTGCTTTTAACCATCACACTGGTTTTATATAACTGATCAGGAAAATACTTCTGAAAACAAATATTGTTTAAAAAGTCACATATTTCAGTAAATATAAAGTATTGAATAAGGGGTATGAAACATTGCATATGACAATCTGTTCTCCGGTTTCAGGGACATTTAAAATAGAAACATTCATTCACATTTGGCACTTACATCTTTATGTAATAAGACAACAGGCCAATCCATCCAGAACCACTATGAAAAGTATTTGATGTTGGCAAACTCAGTAGCAACAATGCAGCAGACCTAACATTAATTTCCAGATTAAAATATCTAATCACTGAACGTTATTCAGTAAATTCATATTTATGAATATAAAATCATTCCTAAAGCTATAGAATATTTTCTTCATCTGTAGGACCTTTTCCTGTCCCTGACCCCTTAACTGTCCTTGTGGTCTTAGCTTTGGTAGGCTTGAGCGTTTTTTCTTTTTTTTCTTTGGGTTCAATCCCTTCTGGTTCCTCTGTGTCATCATTCTTGTCCGCTTTGACCTTCCGAAGCTTCTGTTTACCTTTCACAGGAGCGGAGAAGGTGAGCGAGGCTTTGTTAAATTCTAAGGGAAAGATCCCCACATCCCCATCAAAGCGGTTCTTGGCCACCTGAAGGGATCTACGACCTGGGCATGTCACCAATTTCTTCTCCTGGAGGATGAGCACATTATCTGCCTCCTGACTGGCCTGATGTGACAAAACGTGATACGTTAGGCCCATGCACTACACAAAGACATAAAACATACCCAACACAACACAACTTGAAGAGGAACAACCTTGGCTGTGCCAAAGATGGATGCTGTTTGCAGGTCTTTATCATCTTCCTCTTTCCTGGGATGGATAATTAAGGTCACATGACAGATGCTATTTGTGGCAAACTTCCTGAAAGCTCCAATAATGTGGTCTTGTACCGCAAACCTTTGAAAAACAAATGGACAATTTAATAACAATAACAATTATTTGTGTTTATTTCTACCAGCATGATACATTTGGACATCCACTTTATTGGTACAAAAGTATACTAAATTATAAAAATTCCGATTTTAAATAAATTGTTGACTTACTTGTCAATAGACAGATTCTCCTGACCCATCATAAACTGCAGGTTGTCAATGATCACATGACTAATGTCATACAAGTAAACAGCATGCTGCATGGTATCCAAAACAGTCCTATGTAGGGAGAAATATCATGTAAAGGTCCCATGCTTAAGAATTCACATATAATAAAATAAGAGTCAAATACCAATATTTCTCATGTTTGTCTTATGTAATACTAAAACCAGTTTCTTGCAACATAATAACTGCACACTGGCCACTAAAATAATGAAAATTCTTTCAACATTTTCTCACCCTCATGTCCTTCAAAACCCTCATGATTGTATGTTCTTCTGCCGAACCCCAAAAAAATGTTTTGAATAATGTTGGTAACCAAACAACATTTTGAATGACATGAGGATGCATAAAAGTCAGATTTTTTTATTTTTGGGTGAACCATGCCTTTTAAGATTGGGAAAAAGTATTTACTTGATGTTCTGCTGTCCATGGAAGGTCATGAAGTAGAGAGGCAGGTCCTCAAACTTGTCGGCCCACATGTCATATTGGTCCAAGTTCTCCTCCAGCCTTTGCTTGGCAAACTGGGTCAGCATAATTTTGGCCAAGCGCACATTGTTGATTTCAAAGCTGCCCCATAGTGTGTTGACACCCTGCATGCAAAGATCTAGCGCAAACTCGCTTATAAAGGTGGTCTTTCCACTGCCCGTTGGACCTACAAATAAAATACAATATTAATATCAATGAAATATTTGTTTAGAGCTTATATTATATGTACACTTGATGTTTATCTTCAAAAACAAAGTATAAAATACAAAATGCAATTAGGAAGACCTATGTTAAAGTGACAGATAAATAAAAATTCTGTCACCAATTATTCACCCTCATGTGGTTCAAAACTTGTATATGACTTCTGTGTAACACAAAAAAGATATTGAAAAAAATGTCCTAGTCGTTTGGTGTCCATACAATAAAGTCAATGTGGGACAGTGGTGTTGGGTTGCCAACGTTCTTACAAGTCATACAAGTTTGGAGTGACATGTGGGTGAGTAAATAATGAAATAATTTTCATTTTGGGGTGAACTATCTTTTAAGATCATAAATTACCTGTAAAAACAGTCAGCTCCCCTTTGCGATGACCTTTAAGAATTCGATTAAGCTCAGGGAATCTAGTCCATGGTATCCCAGCCACCTGCTCCACATTAGCCAGTTCCCCGTACACATCCTCCCTGAGCTGCTTGAAGGACACAATAGACTTGTGGGCAGCCGGAATGGACGCCTTGACGATTCGTGCCAGGTTCTTTCCCTGGGCCAATGCCTTACTGGGGCACGGCTGAAACTCCCCTGGCCTGACTAGAGAGCATCTTTTAAGTCCAAGTTTCCTAGAGAAGATTTTTGAGGCTTCCCATGAGCGCATATCTCCTCCCAGCCATAATGTGACTTTCTTGAACTGCTCCAAATAAGGCAGGAGGATTGGGGGCAGACAGCTGACGCCCCGTGGCAAGGCCAAAGACGGAAGTCCGGTGGCCTGACTTACTGCCATGCTGTCCAACTCATGCCCTGTAAGCACAACCTCAACATCCTTCCGTGCTATTAAAGGGAGACCGAAGAGGTTGTGGTAGTTGGAAACTTTTGGAACTGTAGCTTCAGTATAGACCACCTGCCCATCACCTTTCATGGCAGCGGAAAGCAATTTAACACCCCGGAGGCCTGAGTCACGTCCACTAAACCACGGGAACACCAAACTCTTAGTGGGTTTGAAGAACCTGACCCCAAATCTTTTCAATGTGCCATTGGTGAGTTTACCCATCTGAAACATGGTTTTGACAAGCTGCGCCTCCTCCTCCAGGAGGTCGGAGAAAGGCACAGAGCTGCTCCAGATTCTCTGCACCTCCTTCAGCTCCATCTCTCTCTCCTCTTGCTCTTCCACACTCTCAGGAAAACCCAACAGCACATTAGGGCTGATCGACGTCTGTCCTTCATTTAACATCACCTCGATGCAATCCTGAAGGTCTTCCCAGGTACCCTCCACCAAAGTCTCCATGCACAAAAATTGCCCGGTGGTTTTATCAATGAACAGAGAGTGGTTCTCTCTACCACAACCTGGTTCCAAAAAAATACTAGAAGCATGTAAACAGCTGTACCCATCATGAAAAGAAATATCTCTCGAGCGAAGGTACTGTTTGATGTCAGTCACTGTGAGAGGATGGAGAGGGAAATCTATCGTAGATGTCGCATCTTTTCGTAATGTTCTATAGAAATGTAAGGAAACACTGTGTCTTAATTTAATTTCAGAGTGACACCATGTGGGTGCTTTTAAAGAGCACCGTGGTGAGGGATTGAGCGAGGGCTGGTAAAAAGAAAGATATCTCCACAGAGGAAGCTGAAGATGTTTACAGGGAGTACAGCGATCTGCCCCTTGCAAGAGACAGACTGCCCCCCGGAGAAACTGGCTCCTCCACATCTGCTGCTATTCAGGACATTAGACCTGTAACGTGAAAAAATAGAAAACATTAATAACCAGTACATGTATACACAGAATTACTAGTTATATATAAAGATTATATATATTACATTATATTTAACTGTATTATATGAGTACTTGACAAATAAACGTGTAAAGGTGCCCTATGGTGTGACAGCAAAAAACAACCATAAAGTTAAATCTCTCTTATGCTCTTAAATCATTTAAATATAAATATTAATAAAATATTATATATATATTATTTATTTTACATTTTTTTCTGTCACATAATAGAACACACCATATGTATGGTATATTTGTAGACTCCCCATATATATATATATATATATATATATATATATATATATATATATATATATATATATATAATAGTGACACGCACAATACAGTAATATATGCTTGTTATTGAATAATGAACGTAATTGTAAGTACATGTACATAAATTCCATGCATCACCCCTAACGCTACTACTCAATATTTAAGTGTATCTTAATGACATCATCCAGAAAACCTGTGGCAAAAAACGGCAAGGAAAGCAATTATTTTTCTATACTATAAATAAAAGGAATGCATGTATTGTTTAATGTAATGTAAAACTTACTAAAATGTAATAAGCGCGCCAAACTGATAACATGCGTCTGCATGCCTCAAAGCTCCACTGACATCAGGTCCGCACTCCAAAATACTTCCGTGTTCAACATCAACTCTCTGTGTTTATGTATCCAGTTATGGAAAACGTGTCTGTATGGCTTCAAATATAGTTTAATCATACTTTAAAAACATTAAAAAACATTAATATATTCCAACACAAATTTTCTGTCTTTTAGTTATCGTAAACATTCTGTATGTTATCACACAGAACTGCCGACACTCAGTCACAGTTTCCACCCGGTTGACAATTTATAACGGGACTGACATTACACATGTCTTCTTGCGGTTGTCCTCTAAATCTAAACATTTAGAAACATGCTAAAGTAGTGTTGCAAAAAGTGACTAAGTGACTTGAATTGAATGAAGGATCTTTACGGGAGCTGACATGACTGCTCGCGGTACACCGAGTCGTTTTTTACAGAGCGTTCTTCATAATGGAGTGGGTCGATATGTGTGTCAGCTAAAGCGGATATGTATCGTCTTTTCAAAGAAAGGACAGGGCTCTTTAGGAGTCAGGTATGTGATCGATAATATGAATCATGTATTATGATAAAATGTATAATTTTTTAAAATATTTTAGCGAAAATTACACTAAAATGCTACTTAGATTTAAGACTTAAAAGTAAATAGTAGTATTTGGGGTAATTTTCTATTTTAGATTTACATTTCTATGGAGTAGACATTTCTATTTTCCGCATTATTTTGTGTTTTTTTATTGTAAAATATTAAAATGTGACGTATTTTTCCAGGGACTTCATTGAGGAAGGTGTGGTCGACTTTGCCAAGAACAGCCCAGGAACTGTGGTTTACATCTCCCCTCAGTCCTGCAGGATTCCCAAAATAGTAGCTGAGTATTGTATGTGATCTTTCCTAATATTTCAATTAACATTTTATTTTCACCATATACACTATCTGTTTTGGAAATGTTGACTAGATAAATTGTATGTCAGTGTTACAGTCCAGAATCAGATGTATATAAAAATATGAATTGAAAGAAATGTAACAACTGCACTATATCATCTGAAAATAACCATGCACTTACTGGTTCTGTTTGATCTCTGCAGTAAATGGTAAAGTCCAGGAGGAGACGGTCACCAACAAAACATCTCAGCAAATTGCTGAACTTATAACTAAGATGTCCAACCAGTCAGGACTAGACATCATCCGCATTCGTAAACCCTTCCACACAGACAGTCCAAGTATCCAGGGCCAGTGGCACCCCTTTACAAATCGACCCCCCAGCATTGATTCAGTTGGCCCACAAGCAAAATAAAGACTTTGCTGTTGAATGGTTTTGTATTTATTTTCTGACTCCTGTTCAGATTTCTTAGTAGATCTCCAAGAGTGTCAACCACCTCTGCAACAGATCCAAGACTGACCCACGTTTAACATTATAATGATGAGCTAGATATTTTCTTTTTTTATGAATGAAAAAGTTTACCCTTGATAATAGGCTTGTAAGATGAAATGTACTCTTTTTTTTTTGCCATTGGGAAATAAAGTTTTGAACTAAAGTAATGGATTTTTTTTAATTTCTGCATGTTTTTACATTATGGACCACTAAGCTAATACAGTCACCAATACTAATAATCTCTCAGACCTAACTAAAGTGATACAAAAGATAACAATGGCATTGATCAGTCAAGGCATCCTTGTAAAAGCAATTTATTGGAAGATGTTGCAACTGGCAGGTGTTACCAAAAAGCATGTTGCGTAATAGTAACCACATATTTATGTTAACAAAGAAATCAAATGGTTTAAAGAGTGAATTTAAAATGTATTAAAAACCAACATGCAATATATGCATTTCATTTACAGTAGCAGTGACACAAAGCTTATGGGCACAGTAGGAGGGCTTTTCTCACTCCCACACATTTCTAGAAAATACTGTAAGCTGTAAGCCACAGACCTTAATCATGCTGGGGGTTAGAAAATAAAAATATGTTGGATGGAATCAGAATCCACTATCTTTGCATTTCATTCGTAACCACACCAAACCCTATCAAACTGTGCTTATGATCACTATGAGAGACCTTTTGATTTCTTCAGACATTCAGTCGATGTCTTTAGCTTATTTGCGTTGTCACAGCTACAGCAGTAGAACCCAACCAGGTTTCCAGGGAGATGAATCGATGGCTGCGTGAGATCAACCATGCAGAAAAACCCAAGGCTAAGGATCTATGCAAGACATGTTATAATGAATAAGTTCACAAAAGAGAAGTATATTTATTATTATGTCCCATTTTTATACAAACCGATGAGACTTTAGCTCTGATCACATCTTTTGTCCCCAGTGAAAACTAGCTTGACCTATTATGGGGATTAAAGAAAGTTCTAAATTAAGATCTTTGTTGCTAAGTAACGGGTACATATGGGATGTGTGAACAGGCCTGATTTAGATGGGAATCTGGTTAAAATCTCCAACTGTGACAGAAAACGAGGCTTAGGTCAGGAACTTTGGGTTCACAAAATCAGTAACAACAATAAATACTTTAATAGGTTGTAAACTTCAAATGAAGTTTAGTAAGTATACACTCTAAAATAGTTTAAAAAAAAAAAAACAATACCCTCTGACACTCTGACACTGCAAAAGGTTCTGTGAGATTACATGGAAGGCAGTGAATATGCACAAACACAAAGAAAGCAACGCAATACTAATATCTAAACATTTATGAATCACAGTTTATGAACAAAAGTAGACATACAACAGTCAAGAAATTGAACATAACTTTCCTGAAACATGTTCCTGGTTGTATTGAATAAAGTGATACATCAGTGCTCCAAAGAACAAAATGTTTCTTCATAATCCTTTATCTTCATAATTATTTTGCAGATGGCATCAAAAATGCCACATGCCAACCACCTACAAACAATTTCAGTCCAAACAATCCGCTACAGATGAAAGTCTCATTCTATAGATATTTCCTTGTTGAATATCATGTTATGGAAGTATGGCTTGCTAACAGCGTTTCATATTGACTTTGATGAATATGTATACTTAAACCATAAGGCATGTTTGACATCAAACATTTGAAACATTTTAACATCCTAATGCTCCGATATGCAAAAAAAAAACTATCATGAATAAGACAAGTGGTTGGTCAAGTCGACTAACTCCCTGGACAGCATCTAGGTCTTAAAGGAAAATTAACAGAACTTGACACAAATACAAATGTGTAGAAAAACTCCTTAATGCAATGAAAATCGGTACAAGTATGAAAAAAGTTGATTAAACTGACCAGACTGGAATGAGTCAGTTTGACACTGACATCAGCTGTGTTATCTTCACCGCTCACTGGCCAAAACCAGCAGATTATGTGTCTCTTTCTAAGCTGTGCTGTACTGAGCCTTTCGCAGCTCTCGCTACATCTTTTCCTGTCAGCGCAGACCAGCATGAGCTTGAAAACCCACCGGGAAGAGATGAGGCAAGTGCTGACTCAACACTCGAGCATCATCTCTGCTTAACACTGTTTAACCAGTGCAAATCACAGCACACACTACAGAAATCAAACATGTAACCATATATATAAAAATACATATATGAGTGCTATGTTAAAGCCAGGCACATCGTCATGCATTTAAATGCAGTAAAATAACTAAACACGAATGAAATGTTGTGATTGCATTAAAACTTCCACTTAAACTTCAATATAATGGAATGATTCTAGCATTTTAGATGGCACTTTTCTTTGTTGGCATCTTTTCAGCATAAAAAGATATAGGTTGTCAAAGCCAAGCAGCATTAAGACAGCATTAGGAAGGCGAAAGCATGATGCAAGAGTCATTGTTTCATTCTAAGAATAAATCAACTTAATCTGACACGTCGCTGGAAAGAAACAAGTCATCTTTGAAAAGGGCACAAAATGACCATCTGTCTACAGATGTCAATGAAGCATGTGCTGAATCTTAATACTCTTGCTTTGTAATGCCTGCTGCAAAAACGTTTAAGTAAAACAGTGTTGTTTAAAAAGCATAAGGATATATTCCTCGTACTTGTGGCATTTCAGTGGTTCTCAACTAGTTTTGCCTTGGGACCAAGATCAAATATTGAACATTAAATAGTGACCCAACATGGTTTTTGTAGAAAACGCAAAAATGTGTTATTTAATCAGTTAAATGTTTTAATTGAATAGATACTCTTAGAAGCAAATAACTAAATAATAATATACAGTATGTGAAAAGAAATCTCTCTCTCTCTCTCTATATATATATATATACACACTGTAAAATATTAACTTAAAATTTTAAGGCAGCCAGGTTCCTTATTTTCTTTAGTTCATTCAACTTAAAAAAATATTAGTGAACTAATGAATTTCATGCAAACTCTTTATGTTAACTAATATATTTTTAAGTTGAATTAATTCAAAACTTTAAGGCAGCCAGGTTACTTTTTTTAAGTTGAATATGTAATTTTATATCCAAATCAATATATATTTTTATCCAAATCCATATTTTGTTTTATTATATTAACAAATCTAAAGAAAATATCTAAATTAATATGATACTTTTGTCTATAAGATTATTTCAAATTTATAAGCAAACGCCCTTAGATCGCTTGACAAAAACATTTCAGTCAAGTGATCCTAAACTTTTGGCAGTGTATGTATATGTATATATAAAAAGAGAGGGTATAGGGGTTTAGGGTTACTAAAATGCTGTTATAAAACTGACTCAATCTTGGGCCAACACTTGTTACCATGTTAACCATTTGAATGAT